>CM054141.1:49984015-50039015 GCA_028751875.1 Rapana venosa
AATAAAAGTATATTCCTCTGAAGTCAGAGAAATGGTTGCCTATATGGCCAGGTATCCAAAAGCAATTATCAACGCAAACTGCTGGTCTAGTGTGTATTTACGGTCTCTCAGCGATTTTCAGGTTGGATGAAGGAGACAAAGTGCATATTCTGGATGACCCCGAAGCCGAGGAACGCACGACAACAAAAACAATATTGGACACAGACCATCATCAACTTAACCTCTCAAAACCTGTCTGTCTGTCTGTCTGAATAATTATAACCTCTCAAAAACTGTCTGTCTGAATGTTCGTCCCTCCCCCTGTCTACCTCTTCACTCCACACTTCCCCCAACCATTCTACCCCACACTTAAAAACATACATAACATTTTTTTTCATTTTACTACTGTTTGTTTCTATGTGTTCGATTTACTAGTTTTCCGACACAGACAATAGACTATACCTATTTTTGTTGTTTATTATTCCCATCTGCGTCATGCACTGAGATTTTAAAGTCGGTAAATTGAACTATTTAAGATCAGTTGCCCGCTTCCTTCCATCCTCCTCGTAAATTGCTATCTTTTTTTTTTCTCTCACATTGACCTTCGTTTCATTTTAACATTTAGAAGAATTCTTTCTTCATTATTGAAATACTTTTTACCTTTTAATCCCCTCTCATCTCTCTCTCTCTCTCTCTCTCCCCGCCCATCCCTCTCTCCTCTCTCTATCTCCGCCTATCCCTCTTTCTCTCTCACTCTCTCCGCCCATCCCTCTCTCTTTCTCTCTCTCTTCCGCCCATCCCTCTCTCTCTCTCTCTCTCTCTCCGCCCATCCCTCCCTCTCTCTCTCTCTCCGCCATCCCTCCTCTCTCTCTCTCTCCCCGCCCATCCCTCTATCTCTCTCTCTCTCTCCGCCCATCCTCTCTCTCCAGCCATCCCTCTCTCTCTCTCTCTCTCTCTCCGCCCCCCCCCCCCCCTCTTTTCTTTTTTTCTTCGTTAATTAAGTTTGACCCCTCGCTGTTTCATCTTTCTTTCTTTTTTAAAATGTGCTTTTAACTTTTAAAAATATTCCCCCTAGGTCTTTGTTTCTTTAGAACGTTTTTCTTCGTTCCTTTCTTTTCTTGATCTTCGTTTCTCTTTTTTAAGGTAGTATTTACGTTTGCACTGTGCTGGAAAGACAGAGTGTATCAATGCGCGTGAGGGCACATGTTAACCTGAGAAAGAAAGAAATGGCGAGAGAGAGAGAAGAAGAAGAAAGGAAGAAGAAGAAACAACAACAACAACAAGAAGAACAAGAAGAGAGACAGAGACAGAGAGACAGAGAGGCATCTGGTGTTTATGCGTGTGTATGTGTTAGAGAGAGTGTGTGTATGTGTATGGTGTGTTAGTGTTTGAGTGTGTTAGTGTGTGAGAGAGTGAGAGCGTGTGTATGCGTGTGTGTGAATGTGCATGTGAGTGTGTTATTGTGTGTGTGTTAGTGTATGTGTGTTAGTGTGTGTGTGTGTGTGAATGTGTGCGTTAGTGTGTGTGTGTGTGTAGTGTGTGCTATTCATCTCTCTTCACTTCTAGACATACACAATCACACACATGCACACGCTCAAACACACACATACACTCACACGTACGCACACACACGCACGCAAACAAACACGCACTATCTATCTCTTTCTCATACACACACACACACAAACACACAAACACACACACACACACCACACACACACACACACACATACACACACACACTCACACACACACACACCTGACATCAAACTATTCAACATTTTTACCTAGACATGGGGACTTCTTTTTAAGCCAGAAAATTCAATTAAATTCCAAAAGATTCGATTTCCTGTCCAGGATTTATGGAACGGTGGGTTCCATAGTAAAGTTTGTTTCTTCCACTTTCTCTGTTGGAGTTGTGAATCAAAATTCTTTGTCTCTCTGTTTACTATCCCTCTCGTCTGCTTGACTAGCTGGCCTCTGTCTGACTGTGTCTGTCTCTCCCTGCCTCAGTTTGTTTGGTATGTGTGTGTGAGTGTGTGGGAGAAGGGGGGGGGGGTGCGTGCATGTTTTCCCGCGCGCGCGCACGTGTGTGTGTGTCTGTCTCTCTCTTTGTCTCTGTTCGCGCGCGCGCGTCTTTCTTCTCTCTCTCTCTTCCTCTCTCTCTCTCTCCTCTCTCTCTCTCTCTCTCTCTCTCTCTCTCTCTCTCTCTCTCTCTCTCTCTCTCTCTCTCTCGTATATAATACAGGTGTGGAAACTGTGGAGCCATCTGTTATGGAAAAGTTTGTATGGGATGAAAACAAACTCTCAGTTTATAAATAAAATCTCCAGGATGTGAACATGTGTGAAATTTTTATTAATGCCTTTCAGATGATTGATGAGAACATTAATGAAGCTTTAGATTTGTTTAATGGTTTCAAAAAGCCAGTGCTGAATGTATGAAGAAACAGGTACATATCAATAAAGGTCCATCAAATGATACTTGGTTTGATAATGAATGTAAAAGTATGAAATATAAGGTCAGAAATCTTCTGAAGACTTTCCGAAAAACATTAAGAAATGAGGACAAAAACGTGTACTGTGTCACAAGAAGGGAATATAAATGCATGCTTGAACGAAAAAAGAAACAGTATAATAAGACCTTACTTGCAGATATGTTGTCATCTATCTCTTCTCAAATCCAGTTCTAGAAAAGTGTTAAGAAGGCGTCATTTAGAAAAAGTCAGCCAAAGAATAGTATATCAGTTGACAGATGGTTTCAACATTTCAAAACCCTGTTGGAGAAAGACTCATTAGCCAACTCCATGATTACTGATGTTGACAGTGATGGAACTGAGGACGATTTTGATCGTCCCATATCTAAAGATGAAATATTAGGGGCACTTAGAAAATTAAAGAGCGAGAAAGCAGCCGGTCCTGATCAAATCATTGGTGAATTGCTGGAAATATGGAGGTGAAAATATTGTGCTTTTCCTTCTAAAACTATTCAACAAAATTTTTGATGATGGTCTTTTTCCAGATAACTGGGCAGAATCTATAATACTAACATTGCATAAAAAGGGTGATGTTGATAACCCTAATAACTACCGGGGAATTTCTCTTACTGACATAAGTAGTAAGATATATAGTACTATTATTAACAATAGGTTACAAGAATGGGTTATGAAGAATAATATTACAGGTGAGCACCAAGCTGGTTTTAAGAGAGGATACTCCACTATAGATCATATGTTTACTCTGCTTGCATTTGTACAGAAACAGTTTGCTCATAACCGTAAGCTCTATGTAGCATTTATTGACTTTGAAAAAGCCTTTGATTCTGTTAACAGGAACTTGTTGTGGCCTATTCTCCTAAAAAAATGGTGTGAATGGTAAACTACTACGATGTTTGAGAGCCATGTATCAGAATGTCAGAAGCAGAATAAGATGTGGAACTAAAGTGACTGACATAATATACTGTACCACTGGTGTTAAACAGGGTGATGTATGTAGCCCCTTATTGTTTTCTGTTTTTATCAATGAGTTAGCCAGAGACATCATCAATAATGGTAAACATGGTGCCACTTTCCCCCAAGATTTCTCAGAGTTGTTTATTCTTCTGCTTGCTGATGATGTTATCCTGCTATCTGAAACAGTCGTAGGCTTACAAAAGCAGTTAAACAGCTTAAACAGTGCTGCAACGGCACTGGATCTTAAGGTTAATCTGAGTAAGAGTAATATCGTTGTATTCAGAAAAGGTGGATATTTAGCTGCTCATGAAAAATGGTTGTACAATGGAAATATCATGCCTGTGATTAATGTATATAAATATTTAGGAATCTGTTTTTCTACTAAGCTTAGTTTCACAACTGCATGTAAAGATCTAGCAAGTCGAGGTAAACGAAGCTTGTTATTTGTGTTGAAAAAACTACGAATATTGAATAATAACTCTTTTGATTTGTTCATTAAGATATTTGATGCACAAATACAACCCACTGTGTTATATGGTGCAGAAATCTGGGGCTTGGATGCCGCTGTGACACATTGTGAATCAGTACACCTCTTTGCTTTAAAGCAGTTTTTAGGCTTAGATAGACGTACACCTAATGATCTTGTTTATAGTGAAACTAATAGATACCCTCTCTCTGTTAATGCTGCTGTAAGATGCATTAGATATTGGATTAAGATTCTGCATATGAATGAGAGCAGGCTACCTTTTAAATCCTACAAGATGCTTTATGAACTAGATGTCAAAGGGAAAAACAACTGGGCAACACAAATACGTTACCTGTTTGTGTGAACTCGGGTTTGGATTTGTTTGGCTCAATCAAGGAGTCGGAAATTGTAGAGAGTTTATTAATGCTTTCAGGCAAAGATTGATTGACTGCCGATGGCAGCAATGGAGTAATCATATACAAAACAGTGAAAGATTTCAAATGTACAGACAATTTATAAGTTCGCATGATGTCAAACCTTATCTAAAACTTGATATGGATATACATTTGAAAAGAATAATGTCTAAGTTTAGACTTGGTGTATCAGATATAAATGTTCATAAATTCATATACATAGAACATGGTATTGACGACCTCAGGCTGTTATGCCCATTATGTAAGCAAGCTCCGGAGGATGAAGTACATTTTGTGTTGTGCTGTCCAGTATTTGAGGATGTTAGGCAGAACTACATCCCTATTAAATATAGTAGACAGCCTAGTTTATTTAGACTCTGTTTACTCCTGGCATCAAGTCATCCTGAGGTTGTGCGCAGCCTCACTTTATATTTGTGTAAAGCTTTCAGAATAAGAGAGATAATGGTATCCTAAGTCATATTTTTGTATCTGACTTTGTGTTATACAGTAACATGTTGGTCTGTGTGTGTGTGTGTGTGTGTGTGTGTGTGTGTGTGTGGTGTGTGTGTGTGTGTGTGTGTGTTGTGTGTGTGTGTGTTTAAACCAAAATACTAAGCAGTTCGGCAACCCCCTTCATGTATGGGCCAATGGCCTTTTTGTGAATAAATCGTTCGAGTTCGAGTCTCTCTCTCTCTCTCTCTCTCTCTCTCTCTCTCTCTTCTCTCTCTCTCTCTCTCTCTCTCTCTCTCTCTCTCTCTCTCTCTCTCTGTGTGTGTTGTGGGTGTGTTAGGAGTAGATACGCGAGCACCAAATGATTTTGTCTACAGGGAAACTAATAGATATCCTCTTTCAATTAATTCTGCTTATAGGATGATTTTTTATATAGATGCTAAGGGAAAGAAAAACTGGGCCACACAATACGCTTACGCTTGCTTATTCAAATGATATGGCTTTGGGTATGTCTGGTTAAATCAACGTGTTGGAATTATAAAAGAGTCAATTGTTGTTTTTACATAAAGGTTGACTGATTGTGGTTGGCAACGATGGAACGATCATATTCAAACTAGTGATAGATAAGGAACATATCAACAATTTATAAACTTATATCACGTCAAACTTTATTTAAAGCTTGAAATGGATGTGCATTTTAAAAGAATAATGGATAAATTCAGACTGGGTGTGTTAGGTCACGCGTGCATGTGTGTGTGCATGTGTGTAAGTGTGTGCGTCTGTCTGTCTGTCGGTCTCTCTGTCTCTAGTTGTGAGCCTATTACGCATGCAAAGCGTATAATACCTGCCGGTATCCTTCCTCCAGTCCACAAAAAAAAAGAGAAAAGAAACGAACGGATTTGTCAGGTATATAGCTAAGACACAAAGATCCAGAAATGTTTTGGATTTTTGTTGTTGTGTAGTTGTTGTTTGTTTGTGTTTTTGTTTCTTTGTTTTTTCAATAGCAAGGTAGAGGATGACGCAGGCAGAATGATTATAGAACAATTACCAAATATAAAAAGGTCGTCGAAAGAGCGGGGCAATCTAAATCAAATGTCACACACAACACACACAAACACACACACACACACGCACGCACGTACGCACGCACATACACACACATCTCTCTATTGCTCTCTATGTGTGTCTGTGTATCTCTATCTCTGTCTCTCTCATTTTCTCTTTCCTTGCGCGCGCGCGCGCGCGCGCTGGTGCGTGTGTGTGTGTGTGTGTGTGTGTGTGTGTGTGTGTGTGTGTGTGTGTGTGTGTGTGTGTGTGTGTACGTGTGTGTAAGGCTTGTAGGCACTCAGTGTGTGTGTGTGTGTGTGTGTGTGTGTTGTGTGTGTGTGTGTGTGTGTGTGTGTGTGTGTGTGTGTGTGTGTGTGTGTGTGTGTGTGTGTGTGTGTGTGGTGTATTTATCTGTCTGTCTGTCTGCGTCTCTACAGCCGTAAACAGTCACAAGACAAACACCATAGTATCAGGATATAAATTATGCAATTATTCGTGCTTTGATGAAATCCCTTTTTGCTTTACCTTCTTTTTGTATCTGGGGAAAGTGCGTTCCCTGATTATTGGGTTTGGGACTCCCGATGTTTGACTAGGGCCCTGTTATCTTGGAATAAATACATGCTTCTTCTCCGAGGAAGCCTTGTTTCTAGCAACTATCGTGGCTTCATCGCAAAGAACACACACACACACATGCACGCACGCATGCAAGCACTTACTGACGCACACACCAAAAATAGGGTCACAGTCCATCAGTACGTTTTAAAAATTCAGACTTTTAAAAATCACAACTGTATTTGAAGAACGTTGAAAATGACACTGAAATTTCAAAGTCTCTGAACAATATCAAGATAGAACATTCAAACATGTTTTCTAGCAATCTTATAATGATGCAGAATATGGAAAGGAAGTAACTGTTTTACGGAAAATAAATTACTCTTCATAACAATTTCGCACTGATGCATAAACAAAAGCCATCGAGACGATTTTTCTCTGGAATTAACATCAATACTACCTCCACTCACCCGAAAGTGCGAATGAGACTTTAAACCAAGGGCCCATGTGCAAACGCACGCAAAACCTCTTGTGCACACCTTAAACCACTGCTGCCTTTCAGAAGAGTAGGCTATTCGTGCCAGTAAGAACGGATGATAGAAAATATAGAAGAAAAAACGCATGCACACTAGTGTCGTATTTAGACATCATCCCTGAAGTTGGAATGTGGCTACCTTAATGGTGGATGCAAACGGTTGCATACGCAAAAATCTCACCATTGATAACCTCGAAGCTGTAGCAGAGGAACGAAAAATAAAACCATGACTCTAATCAAGATTCATTGGAAGTACAAAGAAACGGACGCATAACACAACACTCATCTTCATCAAAGTGAGAGTGGTTGTGACAGAGCTGCTCTGACAAAACCATCAATTCTCTCAGATTGTGGCAGGTGTGTTTCAATGCCTGGATTATTTTGGGGGTTCATTTTGTGATGGTGCTGACCCGTTTGTTTCTCTATTTGCTTCGTCTTCTGCCTCCATGGGCTGTTACTTGCAAGATTGATTGTCTTTGAAAAGCTGGTGGATTTTGTGATATGACCATACAACTTCAGTTTTCTTTTCATGAGTCATTCTTCGACTGGCTGCTTAGTGGGAAAGGGGATTTCTGGAGTCTGGCCGTTGCCCCTAAAATGCCTTGAGAAAAGGTCAAAAGCACTGGACAATAGAAAACTGCCTCTTCTCCCACCCTGCTTTACACCTTTTCATCATCATGGCCATTTTCATCATCACTTTCATATTATCAATTCATTTTTCCATGTATTAGTTTGAAAAGAAGTTTCTAGATCACCTCAAAGTGCACAGACATGACATAATATGAGATGAGGAAGACAACTTTTTTTGGTTGGTTGTTTTTTGTGTGCTTTTTTTGGTTTGTTTTTTTTACTATTGTTTGGACTTCACAGCGGTCTGTAGTTTGTCTGGTAATGTTGTGCACGTCTAAGTTCTCGTTGAATCGAGACTTGGTTCAGAAAGGATATGCCAGGAATTCCTCTGTAGCATCGTATTTTAGCTGTTTTAATCCTTCAATGCGGGTTTGTTGTTGAAATCCAGGATTTATATGTATCAAGAAGATGGAAAGAACCAGAGCACACAAGAGTTTTAGTTTTTATCCTATAATGTTTCTCTCTTTCGAGACTGGTCTAAGCTCTGCTATAGCTGTTGATGTCTGCACAACTCTTGAAAATACCTTTCTAATCCTTCCTCGCAGATGATAAAAGACACAAAAAGAATTGCACATGAACGAGGTGACCTGGCATACCATGAGAACCCTCTGCAGCCCACCGCTATCACGACTCGTGCTCATGATCTCAGGACTGAAAGGGTCGGAATCTCTTGTTCTTCGGACGTGAAAAACTTTCCTTTCAATGCTGACAGTCACCCCCTAGTACTAGCTGACTCTCAGATTCCCAAAGCACTTGGTGACTCTCTCTCTCTCTCTCTCTCTCCTCTCTCTCCTCCCCCCCCTCTCCTCTCCCCCCCCCCCCCCCCACTCCCCTCCAATATAATCAATGTTATGGGCTGGTAATGTGATTCATGCTCTTTATTTTCTCACGGCAGAAATGGATTGCTTCAGGTCTGACACAAAAGCAGACTACAAAGGAAAACACTGCACAGGGGTGGAGGGGGATATTTCAATACAACAACAGGCCAGGACGCCTTCGCGACTCATTTGTAACAGTGCTAACCAGAACCAGATGTTTTCGTACCAAAGTCAATGTCTGTTGTGCACCAAGGGTTGGACCTTTGTGAATGATTTTCCTGTCTCTGTGGCAATGTTGTCCATCTATTGTTTCTGCTGTCAGATCAGACCAGAGTCCTCTCTGCTAATGGTAAACGTCGGATGAGACTATAAACCGAGGATCCGTGTGAAAATGCACGCAGAATATCTTGCACACACTTTAAAACCTGTTCCACTTTTCGGAAGGATAGGCCGTTAGGCCAGAGTAGGTGGGAACGAAAGACAAACTGTACAATATTGCATGAAACTGGATGTAAAAACAAACAAACTGCATAAGCATTTATTCTAAATAACTCAAGAAAGAAAGAATCCGATATAATAAGTCCTCTGTCTTAGGTCTTGAAAGTACTCATTAACTTCTATTTGGATACCTTCCTGTAACAGGTTCCAAGATTCGGGCTAGTTCTTTTTATTTCTTGCCCAGTGTAAAGTAAGCATGTGTGATAGCTGCCGAATAACTTTATTTACTGTTCTGTATTTTGTGTCCATATTGCACATTTAGTTTGTTTTTGTTCCAATATACGATTGAATAAATTACAACTTTCCTTTTCAGTAAACAGCGAAGCCGGCACAGAGTTGGCCAATCCCTTCTATGTACAGCTGTAAGTTGAGACTAGTTTTGGAATCATGTCTGAAAATGCAAATGCTGTACTCATCTTGATGTCTTGAGAGATGAATCCCTATAGATATATATATTAGCTTTTCTTCTTGTTCTTCTTGTTTTTCTTCTTCTTCTCCTCGTTCTTCTTCTTCTTCTTGTTTCCTTTTCCTCAACCATTTTTTCTTCTTCTAATTCTCCCTAAGTCTGATGAGCTCTTGCAGACACTTGATCTCTATTGATCTGACGTCGACAAGAAACAGGTCATAAAAAATGGTGTTAAAAGTTTTTTCTTCCTTATAACCGAAGCTGAAATAAACAGAAAATTAAACAAACAAAAAACACCACTCTTCTCTTCATCCCTGCTCCCTCCCGATCCCTCCTCCCTATAATTTTTATTTTGTAAGAGCCACGTTTACAAAGTACAACATAAGTTGTGAATGCGACTTTATCATCGAAGAAATAGCTGCATTTTGGGGGATGTTGTTGTTTTTATTCGATAGCGTTCTATGAAAAACAACAACAAAACAGTAATTATCTGTTCAGAAAACTTATACATATACAAGTGCCATCTACTTAGCTTGATTGGAATTAAAATACATATGCAGACAGGGAAGAATATGGGTGGCACTGCTCTTAGGCGACACGTTCTCCCTGGGAAAAGCAGCCCGAATTTCACGCAGAGAAACCTGCTGTGACTTAAAGTGGCAATACAATAGTCCACGAGTCAAGCTCTGTCTCGAGATCTTCAAGCAGTGGGATGGAAGCAGCTCTCATGTTTGGGATTTCATGGTCTGCCCTTGCTCTGGCTCACACTCCCTCCAACCCCCCAACCCCCCTTCTCCTGTATTATGTGGGGTGTCATGGGCAAAATCGAACTCGGTGAAACTTATCCGTGTCCAAGTCCGATATTTTGCGGGGATTGACACCCCGTATGTCGTGTGAGCTATTGAGTTAATGGTTAACAGCAGCTGCGAAGACTAGTCCTTCGGATGAGACTATAAACCGAGGTTCCCCGTGTGCGAACGCACGCAGAACATCTTGCGCACACGTTAAAACCAGTTCCGCTTTTCGGAAGAGTGGGAACGAGTACAAAATGTACAAAACTGTGAACACACGGGGACTGGATGTAAAAATGCATTTGAGTGCTTATTCCATTATCCTCGAAATAAATTAATAAAAGAAAAGAAAGAAAAAGGCCAGTTTTAACCACAAAAAATAAAATGGTGGACGGACAACACTGCAGAATGGACATAAAACCATTGGCAGATAGATTCAGGCTTTGGCTCATAATCGACATAGATTGAGAACATTGGAGAACAGCTCTTGAGCGCAGGGTCCCAAATGGCTCCCAGCCTTTGCCTCCTCTAACAAGTACTTTCCTGAAGATGCCTGGGCAGAAGACTGGTCTTTAAAACCTCTATATCTACACAGCCCTCTGATATCTGACACAGCATCTGAGACTGGGATCGAAAGCTTGCGGATCAGCTCAATACTTGAAAAAAGGCTTTGGTCTTACTGCCGCGACTGTGCTGGGGAACAATCACTCATTTACATTTTGGGGGCATGGTTTTATCTATCTGAATAGCGTAATGTTTGTTTTGTCAAGTTAGTTTTCACATTAGTAAAACTTTTTAAGCGTTGTGATTCTGTTCTAACAAGGATTGTGCCTGTTAGAAGTCAAAATGAGAACCCAGAAGGTAGAAATGTTTTGGCAGATATGTGTATGAAAACTGGGCAGATATTCTTTTCCTACTCATTAACGTACCTTCTCTTTTTTCATTTAAACATACCTTCTCTTTTTTTTCATTTTAAACATGGAACACCGAACAGCCGGATTCAGCTTTAAAAGATGCAACTTTCACTTTCCTGTTGAGGTATGCAATCACGTAGCTTTACCAGAATGAGATGAAACGATGATAGAGAGTGGTTTAAAAAACAAAACAAAAAGATGGTCTGTAGGCTAAATCACGATCTTCATCTCCTCTATTTTTTTTCTTCCTAGGCTGATAAAGCACGTTCTTAAAAGTTTGTTTTTATGCGTTGATCAGCTTTACAAGGAAGGTCCATATCCGCCGGAACCATTCTGAGAGTTAAAACAGGACTAAGGCATGCTTCCATCAAACAGAAGAACAGTGATAATAATGGTAAAGTAAAGAGTATTCCATGTCATTAAATAATTCAACGAGGGTCCATCCTCTTTTTTAAAAAAACCCACCAAAACTAAAAACAAGAGTAGAATGGGAGTGGTGTGTCAATACACAAACTGCCCATTTCCGCCGTTTCCTTTTTCCTCTCGGAATTACCAATTTCCCCCCTCGTAAATGAGTATGCAATTTTAGACGCTGTGTGTGTGTGTGTGTGTGTGTGTGTGTGTGTGTGTGTGTGTGTGTGTGTGTGTGTGTGTGTGTGTGTGTGTGTGTGTGGGGTGTGTGTGTGTTCGTGTGTGTGTGTGTTCGTGTGTGTGTGCGCGCGCGCGCGCGCGTTGTGTGTGTACTGCTCTATTTCCCCATGCCAGTATAAACACTTTGACTCTCTGTCTAAATGCAGAAATTTCATTTCATTTCCTAAAATCAAATGTCATTATTGGAAAATCATATATATAAGGAACTTTCGTGGGAAACTTGAAATGTTGGCCTGTACAAGACACATTTCCAAAATCGTCTACAGGTTGGGCTGAATTTTTGAAAGACTAAAATATATTCTCAAAATGTGACTCGCTCCTGTTCTGCGCCACTATCTCGTGAACGTATTTTTCAATGCCAAGTTTTAAATAGTTTACAAAGAATTTGGCATTGAAATATCAAATGGAACCTATTAACATAGTTCCACGAAAACCACTGATTACTGAGGTGGCAGGATTACTTTCAAGTTTTGCGTAAGTATTTTATATGTTTTTGTTTCTTTGTTTTTGTATGTCTCTGTTCAAAGTCTCACATCACCAGCTGTGGGATCAGTGGGAAGACTGGGACCACACAGTCGAGCTTCATCCACTTAACGGATGCTAGTTTGAGAGTGTTGTTCAAATTACTGACCAACACCGCAGGGTGTCTGTATCTCTCGGCCCGGTTGATGCCGGGATATATTGTGATAGTAAGCGTAGAGTACAACCCTGTCAAGTAGTCTCAAAGCATATGCACCTCCACAGCAGCATAATTATGTCATCGTCATTGTCATTGATCATCATGCAATAAAAAAAAAAAATTGCCCCTGATTCGGTCGTCCCAGTTGCTCTGGTCTCATGGTGACCTCAGATTCAGTTTGCCCATACACTTCTGTGCCTGTGGTGATTTTGTGTCAGGGCCTTTGGGGTTGAAGGTTCGCGGGGGACGGTCGTTGGAGGGACGTTGTGGGTGTTGCCACCTCGGGTGGGCAACTCACTCAGTCTGGCTCCGCGACTGAGCTAATACTGTCGTCAGTAGGGGGCTTAGTAGGTGGTGTCCTGCGTATGTTAGCTCAGAACAGGCACCACTGAACACCACCAAAGTGACCCAGCAGCAGTGCAGGGCCCCTCTGGCTGGTGGCCCCACGGCGGCCTGATAGTGATGGGCTCCCTGTGGACCTCCGACTCTGAGGATGAGACATAACAAATCTGGGTATGGCTGTGGCGGGGAGATTGGAATGAGCGGCGTGGGAACAGCAGGACGGGGGACGTCACAGAAGATGAAGCAGCAAAACAAAACAAAATTTTAAGTTTCATATCACCAAGTGTGGAGAGACTTTAAATAACAACAGCAACAACAACAGCAACGCGCGTACGCGTGCATGCTCGTTTGATAGCATGCGTTCCTTGTGCACTCTCTGCCTCAGAGAGAAAGAGACAGGAATAGAGAGACTGGGGGAGGGAGGGAGGGAGGGAGAGAGAGAGAGAGAGAGAGAGAGAGAGAGAGAGAGAGAGAGAGAGAGAGAGAGAGAGAGAGAGAGAGAAGATACAGTGAGAGACAGAAATAGAATCAGACAGAAGACAATAAGAGACACACTGAGACAGAGAAAAAACGAAAGAAAAAAAAGTAAAAATAGAAAGGAAGAAAGAAAGAAAAGGGAGAGAGAAGCGGGAGGACAGAAACATGCTATCACACACACACACACACACACACACACACACTATATATATATATATATATATATATATAAACCCACAATTCTCCTTGGCACCACTCCCTCCAAGCACACAGTTGAGGTATAATAGTAAAATAGCATGGATATGTAGGTTGGTAAGTTGGTGGTGTATATAAATATAAAAAAAAAAATAGTTGTTTAGTAGCATAGAGCAAAACTCTACACACACACACACACACACACACACACACACACACACACACACACACAAAGGGACAGACAGACAGACAGACAGAAAACAGCAGTCGTTTAGCATCTATTCTCTCATAGTTAATACTGTCAGCAATGCTTGACGCCATGGACCTCTTTGGGCAGACAGACAGAAAGAGATATAGACATGGGAACAGAATTAAATTATCCTAGTTATCATAGCTAATAATGCCATTAATGCTGGACAGTATACGATTCTGTACACACACACACACACACACACACACACACACACACACACACACACACACACACACACACACACACACACACACACACACACACAACACAAAACAACACAACACAACACAACAAACACACACAGCAAACACACATACACATACCAGCAGTAAATAATCCACAGTGTCACAGTTAATAGCACCAGTAATTTCCACACCCCAGGTTTCCAACGGAAGAGAGACAGAAAAAGCAGACACACTGACATACAAACAGACAGACAGACAAACTGACAGATATTAAAAACTGGTAAAGTGTATTTTTTCACTCTATGCGTGCGTGAGTGCGTGTGTGCGTGCGTGTGAGTGTGTGTGTGTGTGTGTGTGTGTGTGTGTGTGTGTGTGTGTGTGTGTGTGTGTGTGTGTGTGTGTGGTGTGTGTGTGTGTGTGTGTGAAAGAGGCAGAAGAGAAAGGGAACAAACGAAACACTTTAATCGGGAAAAGGATAGGCAAACACTCCAACTTTTTTTCTCATAGAGAGAGACAGACAGACAGATATACAGACAGAGACAGAGAGATAAGATAGATAGAAAGACAGACAGACAGACTGATAGATAGATAGATAGATAGATAGATAGATAGATAGATAGATAGACAGACATACAGACAGACAGACAGACAGATAGACAGAGAAGAGAGAGAGAGTAAGTATAAGAGAGGGAGGGGGAAGAGACAGACCACAAAAACACCCCAAATAAACAGACAAAAGATACAGAGAGACACAAGGGTCGTAAAGTGTCCATTCTGTCACAGCTAATGGCAAGGGTCAATAACTTCCACACTCCAGGCTTCTGTAGATACAAAAAACAGACAGACAGACAGATAGACAGACAGCCAGACAGAGGAGACAGCTTGACAGCCACACTATCTACACCCAGAGATAAGTACCAGTGTAGTCTACACACACATGCACGCACGCGCGCACGCGCGCGCACACGCACACATGCAAATACTGAGAAAAAATAGAGAATTAGTTTGAAATAAGAGAGACAGACAGACAGACATAGAGAGAGACAGACAGACAGAGAGACAGACAGAAAGTACAACTGTTTCTTCAGATATAGGCCTAGGTCCCTTTTTGAAGTGATTACATTATTACAACAATCAGCCACAACAATAATAATGTTTTCATTAATTTCTTAGAGGCCACAAAAGTGAAGAATATCCTTTCTTTCTGCAAAGACACACAGAGGTAACTGAACAATTTTTTAGAACTTTTCATGACGATGCAATTTGAGAGAGACAGAGACAGAGACAGAGAGACACACCCAGAGAGATAGACAGAGACAAACAGACAGACAGACGCACACGGATACATGCAGACAAAAAAAGGCAGAAAAGTTTTGGTTCTGTCACACTATGTTGGACACCACAGACTTCAAGTCTCTTCACAGAACACACTTCATTATCTGCAGGTCGCTGCGCAGGAGGGACGGTTCCAACTGGAATGGACCAGACATTTTCTGCAAACGTTCGGTTTTCACCAGCACTGATGTCTTCATTTTCACTTTGCTGGCAGCAAACAATTGCTGCCAGTTCACACTTTATTTGTGTTTTGTTTTTTGTGTTTGTACGTGTCTGCGTTTGATCGTATAATGTTTGTTTGTTCGTGTGTGTGTGTGTGTGTGTGTGTGTGTGTGTGTGTGTGTGTGTGTGTGTGTGTGTGTGTGTGTGTGTGTGTGTGTGTGTGTGTGTGTCTGTCTGTCTGTGTGGTGTGTGTGTGTGGTGTGTGTGTTTAGATGTTTTGGCCAGCCAAGGCCAGAAATTTGATTGAGAATCGTGCATAAATCTACACCAAGCATAATACAACGACTTTTTCCCATTCTTTGGTTTATTTCCGCTGTTCCTTTTGTGGGTTTGTTTTCTCTTTCTTTGTATGAATTGTTCATAATGAGCATACAAAGAAAGTTCATAATGAGATATAAGATTACCCCTAGGGTGAAAAGCAAATGTTCTGAAATGTCACAGTCTTTGAAATTTAAAAAATCGTTATATTATGTAAATGTGCGCAAGAAGAAAGAATGTGAGGATTGGAGTAAAAGAAGAAAATATTGTTTCTTCATTTTTTTGTTGTAACTTAACACATTGAGTACAAGAATCGTATAGGGTTAAGCATACAGGGAGGGTAATAACCAGGACACCTCAACATGTTTATCGGTTGAAAAAAAATCTTCACTCCACACGTTGTTTTCAAAACGCGCAAGGAGAGAAAAATGAAGAAAAGAAAAGAAAAAGAGGCCACAATCCTTCAGCGATAGTCATTTCAAGCAAATGTCAGGAGTTTCATATTTTCCTCACCACTGCTTATAATTTCAGATCGCAAGCACTCATCGTTAAGAAACTGACGTGAATATTTCACGGTACGGATGAAATGGAGGATGTTTTGTTTTATGTTTCCAGAGAAAAGGGATTTTAAAGGGCAGAAAATGTTAAGTAGTGTGTGTGTGTGTGTGTGTGTGTGTGTGTGTGTGGTGTGTGTGTGTGTGTGTGTGTGTGTGTGTGTGTGTGTGTGTGTGCATGAGAGGAACAGACAAACAGAGTCAAAGTGAGAGTGATATATATATATATATATATATATATTATATATATATATATATATATATATATATATATATATATATATATATAATATGTGTGTGTGTGTGTGTGTGTGTGTGTGTGTGTGTGTGTGTGTGTGTGTGTGTGTGTGTGTGTGTGTACAGACAGACAGACAGACAGACAGACAAAGAATACTAGACTTACATATCCAGCACTTCAGACAGTTGGCCAGCGTAAATGAGAGACATTACAACAAGAGTTACAAGTTTGTTCCATATAGAAAATGTTAGTGATTGTAATGTGTGAAGCCATATTTACTGATGAATTTGAATAGACTTATCAGATATTCGTTGGCACGATGTGCTATGTGTAAACACAAGATATGATAAATGTGAAATACAGTACCCAATATGTAAAGTGGATGTGGAAAATGAAGTCCATTTGGTTGAGGTTTTTTGTTCAGCTTATGATGATTTGAAGGACATCTTAACCCAACCAAAGTGTTACAGTAATCCCAGTGATCTTAGATTAATCATGTTAGTGGCAACAATCAATGAATAAATTAGTAGAAATGTTGTTATCCATATCTTCAAAGCCATGAAAAGAAAGGAGATCGACCGAAGTTTAGTCAAACTAATACTGTGCTTAATTGCAGCATTTAGAAGAATATTGAACTAATTATCTTGATTTGTTCAAACACAGAATGAAGTGTTCATTCATATTCTATAGATTATGTGTTTCAATTAAACTGTATCTATTCACATCCCTTCAAATGGGGCTTTGGTCTTACTTGATAAAATTTTGATTTTGATATCGATTTCGATTATCTACATATATTCCTGCAGGCATGGGTAGATCTGCACATGTTTCTTGTCAGTTAATCTTGTACATTCTTTCTGCCCTATTCAGATTCAGATCACTGGAAGTAGAGCAGTTTGAGCCCCAGTTTTGTGGCATCTCTACTAGATGGGTCAATGACCTCATTGTTTTGCCTGCTATCATCAATATTTTCATAGAAAATAAAGGCCTACTCCGGCTGTTTTTCGTGTAAATGAACACCTTACAGTATGTGTATTTAAAAGAAAAAAAGAACTAAGAGAAACCGCAGTTATAGCTCTCTACGTAAATATGACCGCGTAATAATGTGGAATCGATTTAAGAAAAACGTGGACAAAAAAAAAGGATATAAAAGAAAGAAAGAGTGACGATAAAGAAACACAACATATAAAAGCACAAGAATACAAAAAGAAAATGTGTAAGAGAAAAAATGAGTGAAGCAAAACACCCCCTCCCCACCATCTCGCACTACAAATGCAAAGGAAACAAACTACCCACTACACACACACACACACACGCACGCACGCACGCACGCACGCACACGCACACACACACACACAATTAAGGAACTAAACAGACAAACAAAAAGAACGGAAGAAAAATAAAAAGAGAAACTGAAAACAATACAAGAAACACAAAGGAAAACTTAATACTCTTCAAAACCTTGTATAAAATGCGAGTGCCATTCAGAGTTTCCACCCCCCCCCCCCCCCCCCCAAAAAAAAAAAATCCTGGCATTAAACGAAAGGAGAAAGAAAAGAACAGCAAAGAAAAGCCCGGCATCAGTAACAATGGAGACCATTAAACTTGATTTTGAGGTCACTTTAGAAACAGTTGGCATTGTTTGCACTGCGTGACAAATGGCGGAGAACGAACGGAATCGATAAACTGTGGGGACTGAATGTGGGTCTCACATGCCTTTGGCTTTCTGGATCTCACTCAGTCTCTTGGATCTCTCGTCTCTGATGGAAGCTCGAATTTCTGTTTTTCTGCCTGTCCGTCTGTTTGACGCTTCCTCCAGGTTTCGCCTTGTGTTCTTTGTTATGCTCTTTGCCATACGTGTGTATGTGTGGGGTGAATGGTGTGCGTGTGTGTGTGTGCATGCGCGCGTGTGCGTGCATGTATGTGTGTGCGTGCGTGCGTTTGGTGTGTGAGCGAATGTATGCATGCCTGCATTTATATTATTTGTTTATTTTATTTATGTATTTATTTATTCATTCATTTCGAGGATAATTGAATAAGCACTCATGTGCTTTTTTACACTAGTCCCCATGTGTATGCAGTTTTGTCAGTTTTGTCATCCATTCCCACTGGTGCACAATGGTCTACCCTTCCAAAAAGAGGAACGGGTTTTATCTTGTGCGCAAGATGTTCTGCCTGCGTTCACACACGAGGCCTTGGTTTATAATCTCATCCAAAGGTCTTTTCGGGCGAGTGGAGTCGCACTGTTGTTAACTCCAGAGGGAAAAAATCCTCTTGAACGAAATTTGAACCCGGTTCAGCAGATTATGAGCACAATGTGCATCACTCTAACTACCAGGCTATCCAGTCCCTGAGTACATGCATTAATGTGTATGTATTTTTATGTGTGGGCATACGTGCATCTGCAGCAGAGTCTGCACAATATTGCCACACAACGTGCATAATTATAGGCACAAAATCAGCCATTGTGCTTGCTTGCTTACTTATAAAAGAAAAAGAGAAAAACTAACAACACACAAAGCTTTAGGACAATTCTCAGCCCAACTCTGTCACTCTCAAGCCTGCACGTTCCATCGCACACGGACACAAGGCTGAAGGTTGCGTGCTAATCCCTACTGAAGCCAAAACAAGTCTACAATGGCCTTGCTTAGGAGCTGCTGATCCAGGCCTGACCTTTTCTCTCCTTCCGTAATCAACCCCCATCAAAGGAAAGCTACTGATAGGAGCAAAGAGACTTCAAACGAGGATGTACATCCATCATTTCTAATGGCGTTCAGTACTCCGTGGCCTCTGGCAAACCTCCCTCTGAGACCATATCCATTGCTGTTGTCTTTCCCAGCACCAGTGGTCAAAGGCTTAGAGCAAACAAGCGAAATACTAAGAGAGAGAGAGGGTGGGGGAGGGGAGGGGGCAGTGAGAGACAGAGAGCGACAAAGAGAGAGAGAGAACTTTTGCTATTGAATGAAAAGAATGAACAAACTATAACAGGATGTTGGGAGGGGGGGTTGGAAGTTTGAAAAGATAGACACAGAAGCAGAGAATTGCAAACAGAGAGGGAGAAAAAGAGACAGCCAGACCGAAGAGACTGAGAGAAACACGGGTCGTAAAGTATCCATTCTGTCACGGCTAATGGTAAGGGTCAATAACGTCCACACTCCAGGCTTCTGTAGACAGACACACACACAGACACACAGACAGACAGACTGACTGACTGACTGACTGAGACTGACTGACTGACTGACTGACTGACTGACAAGCAGAAAGACGACCAGGCAGATGGTGATACATCCACACCAACACACGCAGAGATAAATACCATTAAAATTTACACAGAGAGAAAGAGGCGAGTGAGGGAGACAGGGGGACAGAGAAAGAAAGGAGAGAGAGAGAGAGAGAGAGAGAGAGAGAGAGAGAGAGAGAGAGAGAGAGAAGAGAGAGGGAGAGAGAGAGAGAGAGAGGAGAGAGAGGAGAGAGAGAGAGAGAGAGAGAGAGAGAGAGAGAGAGAGAGAGAGAGAGAGATGGAATAATAATAATAATAATGTATGGAATTTATATAGCGCTGAATCTTGTAAAGCAACAAATCAAAGCGCTCAGATTTTATTTCATACCACTTTAAGTCACGGCAGATTTCTCTCCGTGAAATTCGGGCTGCTCTCCCCGGGGAGAGCGGGAGAACGCGTCGCCACTTAGCGCTGCGCCAACCTTTCACCCTTTTTTTTTTTTCTGCAGCTGTATTTGTTTCCCTATCAGAGTGGCTTTTTTCTAAGAATTTTGCCAGGGACAACTCTCTTGTTGCCGTGGGTTTTTTTTTACGTGCGCTAAATAATTACGTGTAACACACGGGACCTCGGTTTATCGTCTCATCCGAAAGACTAGCGCCCAGACCACCACTCATGGTCTAATGGATGGGGGAAAAATTTCCGGTCCAAACGGGGTACGAACCGCCGCACACTTCAGACCCGGACTTTTCGCTTTCTAAGACAGGCGCGTTACCTCTAGACCACCGATCCACCGAAAAGAGAGGGGAGACAGACAGACACAGACAGAGAGAGATGGAAAGAGGGAAGACAGCCAGATTTTTTATTTTATTTATTCTTTTATTTCGAGGATACTGGAATAAGCACTCGTGTGTTTTTACATCCAGTCCCCGTGTGTATGCAGTTTTGTAAATTTTATCATTCGTTCCTACTGGCACACAATGGCCTACTCTTCCGAAAAGTGGAACGGGTTTTAACGTGTGCACAAGATGTTCTGCTTGCGTTTGCACACGGGACCTCGGTTTATAATCTCATCCGAAGGACTAACAGCCAGAGAGAGACGGAAAGAGAGGGGAGAGACAGACAGAGACAGAGACAGAGACAGAGAGATGGAGAGAGGGGAAAGGAGAGAGAGAGAGAGAGAGAGGAGAGGAGAGAGAGAGAGAGAGAGAGAGAGAGAGAGAGAGAGAGAGAGAGAGAGAAAGGGATGGAGAGAGAGAGAGAAACAGAGATAACATACACGCGCACGCGCGCACACTCACTCACTCTCACACACACATACACACACACACATACACACACACACACAGGGCAGTAAAGCAATCCACTCTGTCACACTAACAGCCCCAATAATGTTGGACACCACAGACTTCAAGTCTCTTCACAGAACGCACTTCATTATCGGCGGGCGGCTGCGCAGGAGGAACGGTTCCAGCTGGAACAGACCAGACATTTTCTGCCACATCATGTTTTTCACCAACACTGATGTTTTCATTACAGAAGATTCCTGGCACCAGAAATTGCTGCCATGCCAGCAGAAGCTTGTTTGTATGATGTTTCTGCATTTGTTTCATTTGCTTCTGCATTTGATTGTGTATATGTTCGAGCGTTTTTGTTTCGTTTTCATGCTATTTAGATGTAATGCATATTCAAATTTTACGATTCGATTGAGCAGAGTGTAGAAATTTGAACGCAGCCACATTATAGCGATTTTTTTGGGTCTGTTTCTGATTTTGTTGCTTTTGTTTTTGTTTTCGTGATCTATTTCTTCTTTGACGGGATACCTCAGTGGTCGGAGCACTCGCTTTCCCCTAGCCAAGTTAAGCAGCGTCGAGCGTGGTTACCAGTTGGATAGGTGACCATTTGCGCGCCTTGGCTTCAGTACAGTTCCCCCAGTTCACCCAGCTGTAAATGGGTTCCTGCCCTCTTTAGGGTCAGGGAAGGTAAAGCAGCGAGGGAGAGGAGATGGGCGCCGCCCTCAATATGCTGGCCCTAGAGAAGTGAGGTCTCTGACACCTCGCTCCCCTACGACCTTATAGGTTATGGGACTCCTTTACATTTTCCTTTACCTTTTATTTCTTCTTTTCTTTTGACCAAATGTTTATCATGGTCCGTTAATTAGATATCATAATACCCATAAAAACAAAAACCATATTAATTTATTTCTTATATAATAGTCTTTGACACAAACATGTTGCATTATGCGTGAAAGTATCAACAAGAAAAATGTGACCAGGGGAGTTGGAGGAAAAAATCTTAGCTCAACTTATGTTGTTTGTCTCCCGTTTCTACAAGAAAAAGTATCACAGCCATGCAAGACAGAGTTAGCATACAGTGAGGGTAAATATACCATATCAACATGGTTTTCTGTCAAAATAAAAATCTCTACCCTCCATATAGTTAAATTGAAAGAAGACTACAACTCCCCCCCTCCACCAACTCGTAATTGATTTCAGGAAAACATCATCAGTTTAATATTTTCCCCCATCTCTGCTAAAATTTCTGATAAGGGGCACCCTCTGTTATGAAAGGGATGTCGATGTTTCACAGCAAGAGGTTAATGGCGGTTGTGTTTTGATAGAAAAGGCATTTTTATAGGGGGCAGAGAACATTTCGAATGTATGTGTGTGCGCGTGTGCGCGCGCGAGTGGTTGTGAGAGAGATATTATTTATTTATTTATTTATTTATTCTTTCATTTCGAGGATAATGAAATAAGCACTCGTGTGGGTTTTTTTACATCCAGTCCCCCTGAATGCAGTTTTGTCAATTTTGTTATCCGTTTCCACCGACACACAATGGCCTACTCTTCCAAAAAGCGGAACGGGTTTTAATGTGTGCACAAGATGTTCTGCGTGCGTTTGCACACGGGACCTCGATTTATAGTCTCATCCAAAGGACTTCTGAGGAGAGTGGAGTCGGCACTGATGTTAACTCCAGAGGAAAAATCCTCTTGAACGAGATTCGAACAGGATCAGCAGATTACGAATACATCACTCTAACCACCAGGCTGACCGTCGAGAGAGAGAGAGAGAGAGAGAGAGAGAGAGAGAGAGAGAGAGAGAGAGAGAGAGAGAGAGAGAGAGAGAGAGAGAGAGAGAGGGGGGGGGGGGGGGGAGGAGAGGAGAGAGAGAGAGAGAGAGAGAGAGAGAGAGAGAGAGAGAGAGAGAGAGAGAGAGAAAGGGAGAGAGAGAGAGAGAGAGAACACCAGACAATATTTCCAGCTCTTCTAGTGCCGTCAAGTAAATCCTGGAAAGTATTAACATTAGAAACATGCAAATGACAGCTTCCAAGACTTTTCTCCCTGGAAATTGCAATGATTTGATTGTAAAGCATTTTTGGTCATAGGTGTCTATCATCGAGGTTTAAACTGGCTGGGTTGCAGTTCAAGAGATTTGAATCCGATGGGTGACCTGACAACTTTTTTTAAAAAACTTTTTAAATTTTCGTTTTGCATTTACAAAGAATTACAGACAAAATGTTTCTTTAAAAAAAAGTAAATAAATAATAAACTTAAAGAAAGTACAAATACAATTCTTTTTCATAAACAAGTGATACCAACTGCTTTTCAAGTACTTAATCAACCAAAACACACACACACACACACACACACGCGCGCGCGCGCGCGCGCGCGCGCGTTTTTCATGCTATCGTGAGAAAAACAATATTTGTACGCCTTTGTCAATTCTGTGAATCTATACCTTTGCACTCTTTCATCCATGAGGAAGATCACAATGTGCCAGTGTCAGTGTAATTACTCAGTGTATGACAGCAAGGCCTTGGAGAGTAAAAACAATGCCTGACAACTTAATGATAGCGATTATTTCAATATTTCTTTTATCATGGTTATAGCCCAGCCAACCACAGAGACCAAAGAGATATGTCATCTAGCAGAAAAATCAAAACTCAAACAACAAAATGGGATTTATTTACAATTAATTAAAATCTCATTTCAGGTGGAAAATATTCATTTCTTTTCGAAAAATGAGACTTGTTACCAAACATGCTCTGTCTTTTTGAACTCTGTGGAAAAACTGTTTCTTCCTTACATCATACACTGATTGCTCTCTCTCTCTCTCTCTCTCTCTCTCTCTCTCTCTCTCTCTCTCTCTCTCTCTCTCTCTCTCTCTGTATAAATGCACCCAGACGCACAGATACACAGACATAATTACACACGCCACACATACACTGATAAACAGACACGTAGGAAGAAAATAAACATGCAGACAGGAAAAAAAAGTACTGAGTGGCACTGCTCTTGTGGCAACGCGCTTCCTCTGGGGAGAACATACCGGATTTTAGGCAGAGAAATATGCTGTGTCTTAAAGTAGTATACAATACAATCCAAAGACAGAAATACACACACACGCACGCACGCACGCACGCACGCACGCACGCACGCACGCACACACACACACACACACACACACACACACACACACAGATTGAAATTGCCCTTCATGGGATGGTTAACGTGTTTTTACTTCACTTGACAGAAATAGATCGACAGACAGACAGACAGACAGACAGACATTCGAAAAGGAAAAAACCGAAAACAATATAAAAGGGAGGAAGAGAAAACGCTTACAGCTTTAGATGTAAATGCAACAACGTAATGGTGTGGAATCAAATATTGAAAAGAAGGGGAAATAATAATAAATGGAATTTATATAACGCTATAAAAGAGGACATAAAGAAAGGAAGTGTGGATTTTAGAAAAAAAACAATCAAAAAGAAGGTATGAACATAAACAAACTGATTGTTAAAGCAAAAAATACCACCAGCACCAAAAACTCCCCAACAAAAACAAAAAATCTACAAAGAAAAATCCATACACACACAATAGGAAAAAACACAGAGTAGACAAGCCATAAAGAAAAGAAAAAAAAGTAAAACTAAAACAATGAACCAAATACAAGAACACAAAGCATAACCAAAATTAATACTCTTCAAAATCCTGCTTAAAGTGAATGCCATTTCGAGTTTCCACAAAAAATTCCTAGTTTCAAAGGAAAAAAAAGAGAGAACAAAAAAAAAGCCAGGTATCAGTAAAAGAGTGATAGTTAAACTCGTTTTTGAGGTTACTCTAGGAACAATTGGCATTGTTTGTACAGCGGGACAAAATGGCGGGGAATGGAAGGAATCGATCAACTGTGGAGACTGAAGGTGGGTCTCACGTGCATTTGGCTTTCCACATCTCACTTAGTCTCTTGGGTCCCAAGTCTCTGTCCGATTCTCACATTTCTGTTTTTCTGCCTGTCCATCTGTTTGGTTCTGCCTCCCTTTAGCACCTCACGCTCTTTGTCATGTGTGTGCGGTTTTGTGGGGATGAGAGACGCGTGCGCGCGTGTGTGTGTGTGTGTGTGTGTGTGTGTGTGTGTGTGTGTGTGGTGGTGTGTGTGTGTGTGTGTGTGCGTGTGTGTGTGTGTGTGTTCGACATTTGCTGACAGCTGTATCTGGTTGCAAGGCTGAACAGGATTATCTTCCCAAAAGACTGAAGCTAGAGGAGAGAGAATACATTTCTATCACTATGTGCACCAACAAAATGACAATCCATGATAAAATGATGTTTGTTTGCGTGTGTATGCATTTGTGTGTGTGTTTGTGCATGCGTTTGTGCATGTGTATGTATGTGCATGTCTGTGCAGGCACATGCAGCATTGTGTGTGCCTGTTTATTTGCATGTTTGTGTCTATTTGCGCGTGCGCTGGTGTGTGTGTTGTGTGTGTGTGTGTTGTGTGTGTGTGTGTGTGTGTGTGTGTGTGTGTGTTGTGTGTGTGTGTGTGTGTGTGTGTGTGTGTGTGTGTTCAGATTCAGAAGATTTTATTGTCAAAAAGGAATACTCCCTTTTTCGACAAAATGTGCGCGCAGATACATTTGTAAATATGTGTTGGATCCTCTCTCTCTCTCGCTCTCTCTCTCTCTCTTTCTCTGTGTGTGAGTGTGAGTGTGTGTGTGTGAGGTGTGTGTGTGTGTGTGTGTGTGTGTGTGTGTGTGTTGTGTGTGTGTGTGTGTGTGTGTGTGTGTGTGTGTGTGTGTGTGTGTGTGGACTTCAGACTTCAAGAATTTATATGTAGAGACACCCTTCCAGGAGTACATAAAATTTAGCAATATCACGATCAGCAGATGTGGGCATGTATGTGCATGTGTGTACATGTATGCCTTAATGCCTTAACATGCATATGCGGGCACTCTATATTTCAACCTGCTTGCCTGGTCATAAAAAGGAACTGTCCAGAACCAAAGCTTTAGAACAAAATTTAGTGGAACCATTCAACTCTCAAGCACGCACCTTCCATTCTACACAGCCAAAACAAGTCTACAATGGCCCTGCTTAGGAGCTGCTGATCCAGGCCTGACCTTTTCTCTTCTTCCGTAATCAACCCCCTCAAAGCAAAGCTATAGATAGGAGCAAAGAGACTTCAAACGAGGATGTACATCCATCATTTTTAACGGCCTTCAGTACTCCATAGCCTCTGGTGGTTTCTGTCCCTCTGAGACCATCTTAATTGCTGTTGTCTTTCCCAGCACTAGTGGTCAAAGGCTTAGAGCAAACGAGCAAAACAGAGTAAGATATATAGCAGAACAAGACAGGAAAAGCAAGACAAGACAAAGCAAGACAAGACAATGCAAAAGAAAGTAAAGCAAATCAAAGCAAAGAAACACAAGACAATATAATTATGGACAATTATTGGGAATTCATAACAGTAAATATCATGAAACATAATGATCAAATTATGAAGCAGTATAAGGACTGCACCTTTCCAAGCAAGTTTTTCTGCAAGTAATTCTCTAAAATTCTCACATTAAAGACTATAATATGCATAAAACACCAATTCTAATCCAAACATCGGAAAGAAGTTTGTGTGTTTTCATACAAAAGTTTTAGAATAAAAGGTAAAATTTAGATGAAATTATGAGTGTTTCAAGCAACCAAAGTACCAAATAGAGAGTGTTATGGATTCATACTATCATCAGTTGTGTCAAAGGCGAATGTTCTTATGGATGATAACACGTCATGACATTGAGAATTAATATCTTTATACACTTTGTCTAGTGTTCCTCAACGAGCCATTTTCTCTAAGCCCCTCTTTCTGTCAGTCATCTGTCATACTGAAGTGTCCTTGTACTCAGGAAGAATGACTGTTATCAGAGGACTAACTGCACCAGACAATGAAAGCAAAGCTTACGATTATGTGCATTTGATAACAGCAGCAGATATAGAGGAAGAAGACAAAAAAGAGATCACCAAGAGATTCTCCTTTGGAGGTTATGCTTGTCTGTTGCTGAAGCTTGCATAGGGTCTTTCTCTCATGATCATGGTAAAGGCACTAGTGTTACTGCCATAAACTGTTCTCATTGGTAGAGCTTAATCAACATCCAATCATAAGCATAGTGTACTGATTTTTTCTCGTCTCTGGCTAGGTTGTGATCATGAAGACGCTTTATTGACTTTAAGTCACATTTTATATTCAAACAAAAAAGTACTTGCAATAATTCTTTCCTCCTTTCTACTGGTTAAATGCAGTTATATTATACAACTTAGGTTTCAACCATTCCATGAGTTTGTGTAGCCCCAACTTCATTTCATAACTATTATTACTGCTTTCATTAACAACATACAACCCCTGTTGCTGGACCAGGCGAGAGGCTCATTAGCATCAGGACGAAGAGCAAAGGAGAGAACAGCTTCGTTACGAACGGACCAAGTCTTCCGAAGAGACTATAAAACCAAGGCCGCATTGAGTGGACGCAAGCGCATAACATCTTGCACGCACATTAAAAACTCATCCATCGCTCGTGAAAGAATGGACTAGTTATGGCATGGGCGCAGAAAATTACCCAGCGTGCACCTGAAGTTTCACGAAAGCATTCAGGTTGTGCAGTTGGCGAAGCATTAGCCGAGTGGTCGATAGGCCTGGCATATATGGAGTACTCCACTCACTGTTGACACTTCCAGGGAAAACCCGAAGATCGAGTTCCAACGGGTCTGCTAGACTGCATGCTGGCTGTGTTTGCTGCAAAAAGGACAACACACCCCACAGAAAACATACTGCAATGTACCAGACAACTTCCTAACCCTAAACCTGACATAGATACAGACTAGACTGTTATGTATGCTGTTACATGCTTTCGATTGGCTCATAGAACCATGTGCATCCGTGCGAGCGAGACAGATGCAGCATGCGATGTGTGTGTGTTTGTGGTGTGAGTGTGGGTGTGTTGTGTTGTTGTGTTTGTGTGTGTGTTTGTAGTTGGGTCAGAAGCTTGCCGAGAGCAAAGTATGAATCCTATGACTGAAGTATTCTCTATTACACACATTTGATACAGTTTAGAAGGCGAGAGATAGCACGAAGAAAGCAAACAGATGGAGACGAGAGATGAAGAGAGTAGATAGTAGAAGAGAGAGAAGAGAGGAGAGAATGAATCCAACCAGAGAGGGAGAAGAGAAGAGAGAGAGAGAGAGAGAGAGTGAGAGAGAGAGAGAGAGAGAGAGAGAGAGAGAGAATGTCCTACCACAGAGAGAATCACTTCATGACATGTATATAATATATATACACACACTTTCGTTTAAATGGCCTGCACTTTGTTTGGGTCAAGGTTGACTATCACTTTTTAACTATTAATTGTGCGCGCGTGTGTGTGTTTACATTTGAATTTGTAAAAATAACTTAATTGTAACTGGCTGCATGTGAAAGACTAGGGTGAATGAAAGCGCTTTGATTTGTTTTTTGCAAGATATAGCGCTGTATTAATTCCATTATTATTATTATTATTATTATACCACACACAAGGAAAGATTCAGCAGGGGACTGGTTTCATGAACTTTTACGAGTGGAAGAGTACGGGGTTGTTAGCTTTTCTTCTAATGGTAGGTTTTAGTAGGGATCAAAAAGTAGAATTGAGTGCTCTCTTTCTCTCTCCCTCTCTCTCTCTCTCTCTCTCTCTCTCTCTCCCATTCACACACACACACACACACACACACACACACTGGTACACACAATGGAATTGAATGGCGTTAGATATTCTAATACACATTTGTCACCAACAGGGGTATTGACTGATTCCACACCGCTCATACGCTGCAGCGGTAGCCACAGCAGCAACAACAGCAGGTCAGGTTGCACGTGTCATTGCTCATCTATTTCCAGGGCCATAGCACTCCCTGTCACATTATATAGCCATCTCTCTCTCTCTCTCTCTCTCTCTCTCTCTCTCTCTCTCTCTCTCTCTCTCTCTCTCTCCAAAAACACACACACACTTGTCTCTCTTACATGCAATTTCACTCTTCACGATCTATCTCACATCTCTTATTTCCCTTTCCCTTTTAAAAGAATCTCCATCTGTTACTCATCTGGAACAAACAACATTTTACACCATGTAGGGGCGCGAATGAAAAAAACACATGAGCGCAGTCCATCACTCTAATAAAAAGGAATCTGTTTTTGCTCCCTCGTGCCCCTTTCACTGGGGCGCGCGTACCACAAACCACCCCGTGCCGCGTCGTGTACATACATGGACAAACACATACATGCAGTTATCCACATCACTCGGGTGCCCCCCGCGCTAATCGTGTCGTACGATAAGTGAGGCAAACATGAGGGGAGCGTTCAGAGTAAAAATGAGTGATTCAGTTAGTCAGTTATTCATTTATTCTGTTTGTTGGTAGGTTGACTGGTCATTTGAAAGCTTGGCGCAGGTTGTTTGGCTGACTGACTGATTGATTAGCCCAGTACGTCGACAGGCATGATAAGTCACGAGACGAAACCCCACCAACCCACACAACCAACCATCTGACTAACCAACCAAACAAGTATCACCTAAACAATAAAAAAAAACTTAGTGATGACGTGCATAACTACACATGTGTACATGATTTAGACCTAGGGATGGG
Organism: Rapana venosa; assembly: GCA_028751875.1. Lineage (NCBI taxonomy): Eukaryota > Metazoa > Mollusca > Gastropoda > Neogastropoda > Muricidae > Rapana > Rapana venosa. Next base: position 50,013,503 of record CM054141.1, read on the forward strand.
CAGACAATGGATGGATATCAGTGATTGATGTCATTCCGTAGACCAGGAAAAAAATCAAACCCAAGCCCCTTTGTGTACAGCGTACGTTAAGCTCAGAGCTAGGACTAATTCTGTTAAAATGTTAATCTCAACCACTGTCAGATGTCATTTTATCATGCAGGTTGATTTTCACAAGTACGCTTGATGTTAGTGAATTATGCAACAACCATGTTCAACATGGTGTTTTTTGCACAGCTCAGACAGCCATTGAGGCCTGCATTAATGATATCCTGCTATAAATGATACATTGCAATCGAAGCGTAGTTAGCAAGCCTAGATTAAATTCTGAGTAATGCCTGACAGAGTCCTATTGGCGTCTGACAGATTGATGATGAATAAATGCATATCAGCCAGTATGAAGTTCCCTTTCAGCGCTCAGTTCATGATCTTAGGGTCAGATTGGATCATACACTGTCCCTGTACTGCAAAAAGGCACAGATAATGTCTACCCAGCATGTTTTCTTGAAAAAGGGCATAATGCATCAATGAGACTTTCGAATCCCACGATACCACTGTGTGTAGGGGGGGTGGGGTGTGTGTGTGTGTGTTTCAGCGTGTTTGTTTGAAAGAGATGACAAACAAAGAGACAGTTAGTGAGACAGACAAACAGGCAGATAAGCATATACGCAGAAAGACAGGAATACATATATGAACACAGACAGACATACAGACAGACAATCAGACAGCTGCTGCCAGATGAAAACAGCAAAGGAGCAAGACCAATAAAACAAGTAATTAAGCTTTCGTGCGGCATCAACATTAGAATGGAGATGTAAATTAGAAACATGGGAACCTGGCTCTGCCTGCTGGGATCGTGTGATAAAATTGATATAAATGTCAGGTTTGCGTGCACATCAAAAGCTTTTCAATTCACAGGGCAGTAAATTTCTTTTTAATAAATAAAACCGACGAGTCAATGTTAGCAGTAAAAACAAAGCAAAAAACCCACCCTCTGAACTGAGGAGTGATGATAATTATTCCTTTCCATGTTGACATTTTGGGGACGTGATGATGTATGCCAACTTATAGTTTTCTCGACCAAATGCTTTTTTCTACACCCCCTCCCCTCTCTCCTCCCCCCCCCCCCTCCCCTTTTAATTCCCAACTCTAACCAAGGGGAAAACAATAGTCTAATCTAGGCCAAGCATGCCACTGATAAAGATGTATTGGCAAAGGCAGAATACAGGGCAAGGTTGTTGACCAAAGAAAGTACTGTTATCAACACACAGAAGCTGTCGCTGATACGAACAAAGTGGGGATTTTTTCCCACTGAATTTCTCACTATTTCCATCCTTCCGTCTTTAAGCAAGTCATGTGAATAGGAAAGATTGTCAACTACGATTGGCTAATACAAATTCAAATAAAATCCACTGTCACATTTATCTCTAAAGGTAGCACATATTCCATGGCCGATCATCATCATCATCATCATCAGACCCGTGACCTTGGCGGTCGTGGGGGAGACACGAAAGACGATGCCGTGGTAAGCCTCCTTCATCCATCTCGGTCCTCGGCTCTGCGCAGTAGTGCCGAGTCATTCATCCTGGTCCATTCTCTGATGTTGTCCATCCATGACTTGTTCTGTCTTCCCCTCTTTCTGCAGAGTGTTGTGGAGGGTGACGTGGCCGAACCATGTCAGCTTTTTCTTTTTGACGATGGTGAGAAGGGGTTCCTGTGGACCTGCCAGCCGTGTTATTTGACTCTTGACAAATTCATTGGTCTTTCGTTCTCTCCAGGATATGCCCAGCAGTTTTCTATGGCATTTTGTTTCAAATGACTGGATTCGCTTTGCTGTTTCAGCAGTCAATGTCCAGGTTTCACTTCCGTACAGCAGGATAGTCTGAATTAGGGCTTTGTAGAGCTTTAGGTTGATTTGGAAACTGATCTCTTTACTTTTCCATATGGTGGTGAGTTTTGTCATGGAAGATGTTGCCATGGCTATTCTGACTTTGATTTCTGTCGTCGATCGCCCGTCCTTTGTGAGTGTAGCGCCAAGGTATTTAAAAGCGTCTACCTCCTCCGTTGTTGGCCGTTCATGTAAATTTTAGCAGTGGCGTTGCTCGTGCTGTTCACAAGTACTTTACTTTTCTCCGAGCTCACCTCCATCCCATATGCTCCAGCTCTGTTCTCAAGTCTGGTCGTAAGATCTTGCAGCTCTGTGTTACTTCCGCCCATGAGGTCAATGTCATCGGCAAACCGCAAGTTGTTGAGGGGTCTGCCGCCAATGGAGATGGTAGAGTGGAGGTCATGGAGGGTCTCTCTCATAATGTTTTCCAAGAACAGATTAAACAGGACTGGAGATAACAGGCATCCTTGTCGGACCCCAACTGTGGTTTTGAAGTAGTCTCCACCTGATTGTTCAGAAGGACTGCACTGCTTGCGGTGTTGTATAGTGCTTGAATGGTTTGCACTAGTCCTTCTTCAATGCCAAACATTCTGAGGACCTGCCACAGGCCTTCGTGCCATACTCTGTCGAAAGCCTTCTTGAAGTCGATGAAGTTGTGGAACAGGTCTCTCTGATGTTGAAGATGTTTTTCCATCAGGATGTGGCAGTTAAAAATCTGTTCGATTGTGCTCCTGCCTGCCCTGAACCCAGCTTGTTCCTCTGCAAGGTGTTCTTCTGCCTCCTTCTTGAGTCGATTCAAAATAACTTTGAGCATGATCTTGCTGGTGTGGCTGATGAGGCTGATTGTTCTATAGTTTTGGCATTGGCGTAATTCCCCTTCTTGGGCAGGGGCCATGATGAGTGATTGTGTCCATTCTGTTGGCCACTGTTTTGTCTCCCAAATCTTCTGACAGATAGCTGTAACATGTGTGATGACTGTTTCGCCACCATGCTTGAGCAGCTCTGCTGGTATGTTGTCTGCTCCTGGGGACTTTCCTACTGGTAAGCTGCGGATGGCTTCTTCCACTTCTTCCCTCAGTATAGGTAATGGCGAGGGTGCTCTTGATGTTCCTGCCTTCTCTTCTATTATGCTCTTGTCAGGTTGTATTGGGTAGTTGTACAGTTCCTGGCAATACTCAGACTGATGGCTGATCATGGCTGATACTCTCAGCTAAAATGGCAGCTTGAATAGCATGAAAAAGGATAAGTGAACGTAACGCCTTGAAAACAGAATTGTTAAACTTCAGAAATAGAATGCGCAGTAAATACAAAAAGTTAATTTGGGAATAATGCACAGTCGTGCACGGATGCACAACCATAAAGACGTGCATACACACACACGCACGCACGCATACATACACACACACACTCTCTCTCTCTCCCTCTCCCTGTGTGTGTGTGTGTGTATGTGACGCGCGCGCGCGCGCGCGTGCGTGTGTGTGTGTGTTGTCCTCTCTCTCTCTCTCTCTCTCTCTCTCTCTCTCTCTGAGCCACACACGCGTGATGCAAAAAACTGCTAAATTTCATTTTAACCCCATTAAAGATTGGAGAAAAATTGTTGTGACACAGAGAGAGAGACAAAAAGAAAGAAGAGAGAGAGAGAGAGAGAGGGAGAGAGAGAGAGAGAGAGAGAGAAGAGAGAGACAGACAGACAGACAGAGACAGACAGAGAGACAGAGAGACAGACAGAGACAGACAGAGAGACAGAGAGACATGATAGATTAACAAGGTTCCATTCTGGTGCGAAGCTACGCTTTACAACCTCCCTCCCCAAAGCCTGCCTAGTGGCCTCAACTCTTGTCTTTCAAATAAAACACTAAATTTCCACATGCAACAGTTCTTAACATACGGAAAAGATTCCAAGTCAACAACAACAATTGCGTCTAGCACCATTACGCAGTAAGAACTCTCTCACAGCAAAACAATTATTCGCGTGGACAGAAACAAAGAGGAAATCAATGTGTTTGTACTGCTGTGAAAACTCACCGCGTTGGAAAAGCAATCCGAATTTCACATTGAGAAAGCTATTCTTAGAAAAAGATACAACACCAAAAATCAAACTGCAGGTGATTGCCCTGATAAGGCGTCTTTGGTCGATAAGGCTGTAAACAATATGACTGCATTGGCTTGGATTGGGTTGGATTGGACTGGATTGGATTAGAGTGGAGTGGAATGGATTGGAGTGGAGTGGAATGGAGCGGGGTGGAGTGGGGTGGGGTGGTGTGGAGTAGAGTGGAATGGAATGGAGTGTAGTGGAAAAGAAAGTGATCTAAACATTGTAGTAGAGAAAAAACAACAACACCGTCACATCAAGGCCAACGCAAGGGAATACTTAGAAATTGTGCTATTTTGCAGACTTGTTTTTCGTAACTCGGCTAGAGCTCCGAAGTCCACCAATGGTGAGATTTTGCGTATGCAACCGTTTTTGCCTACCGACAAAGTAGCTGCATTCCAATTTCGGGGATTTGAAGTCATTTGGTTCTGTTCTATTCTGTTCTGTTCTTAAGATTCGAAGGCATCCCTCATAGAAAATACCCAAAGGTTTACCATCATTTCAGTGAAAGTCGTTTTGTTTTCTGTTCTTTTACGGTGAAGAGCGCTTTTAGGCCTTAAAACATTATTATCACCTTCCTTTCCGGAAAAGCTATTATGGTTTCTTTCGTCAAGTAATCCTATCAAGCTAGCCGTTTAGTCAGGCTATATAACAGCCTTCAGTTCTATTCTCATGTTTTATTCAGCTTTGTAGATACCGTATAATATGTATAGAATAATCCACACAAAAGAGCAGTCACCCATTAAAACTATATCCCATCTAACACATTTGAAAAAGTGATAAAGATAAAACAACAAAAGCTGCTGCTGCTCCTAGCCGCAACAACAAAAATACAGAAAGTTAAAAATAAAAACCAAGAAAAGTGAAGAGCAAAAGAAGTCTAAGGAAATTGGCACAGCGGGAGTTTGATGACTTAAAGATGCGGTCGGGCTTTAAACGCCTTTCTGTTCTTTGAACACAGGAACTTTATGTTCTTATAATAACAATGGCAAAAACTATCACTTCTGAAGGAGATTAAGTAAAACGAGCTTTTAAAATAGTGTACTTTTTATTATAAAGAGGTATTCCCCAATAAAAGTTTGGGTTTTTTAGGTCAAAGCACTTTCTCTCAACAAAGAACACTTTCTCTTCGAGGTAAATCATGGATATCTTTTTATTCGTCGTCGAACGCTTAGACAGCAACTATTGTTGCCTGTTCTACGAGCGAAAATGCGCTGAGATGCCGTTAAACGCCTGACAAGTCAGGCCCAGCGCAACCGACTTGGCATGAATTAAGGACAAAAGATAGTACGAATACTACGAATAATTGTGTTTGTGACGGATGTGACGTCAAAGGCACGTGACTAGAGCAATTTCCTGACACTCCAATCCAAGAGAGTGCATCTCTATTAAATAAGACTGTACCTGTCTGCCTACCACTAGGGGGTATGACTTTTAAGCAGACACTCCACAGTTCGTGCCTCTTTTCCTGTTACCACTACGTCCAAAATGAGCATTGTAGCTGAGAACACGGACAAAACCCACCCTACCTAGTCAACGTCTTCTGTAACAGCAAAGTACAATTTTCACATCTCTTTCCATCAGCAACTGTTGAAATTATTACATTACTAGTTATTGTATATAATTATCAGCGTTGATGATTATGTTATGTTCTGATTTCCCTCATATCCTAAGAAAGGGTGAAAAGGAAAGACTATGTCAATGTTTAATGAAGCCGTGTGCTTTCATTCAGTCACCGTATCAGTTACTGCTATCTAAGCAAGTTCCAAAATTTCTAAGTGTGAAAAAAACTATTGATTATCTGACATATTTCAAGCAGCGGAACAAAACTATTGTTTTCCTGACAAAATTTCCCAATCTGAAACAAAAGTATTGATTTTCTGGCATTACTGGCAGCTTTCCAAAAACGGGTGCTTTTGCGAAGGCCAAGTCTTGCTACTCAAAGTGAAAGAACTGTTCACCCAGTATTCTGTGAACTTTAAAATATCGTAGGGACATCACACGGTTGTTGTTTTTTATCAAAACTTCCTCTGACTCAACGTTTCTCTTTATTTGTGCTGCTTCAATCTGTTTCCGAATTTAACATCTTTGATGTTCATGGTGCATTGTCTTCTTTTTTAGCTCTAGCTTTTCTATCTCTGACTGAGTGTGTGGTTGCGTGCGTGCGTGAGTGCGTGCGTGCGTGCGTGCGTGCGTGTGCGTGTGTGTGTGGTGTGTGTGTGTGTGTGTGTGTGTGTGTGTGGTTGGTGCGTGGTGTGTGTATGTGTGCGTGAGAGGGAGACAGAGAGACAAACACACTGACAGAGAAACAAATACAGAGTCACAGAGACACAGAAATAATTTTGAGTCTATTTGTTGGCATTTCTTAGCGTACCCAATCAAAATTTGGCAATTCTTACTGTTTTCATTAAGAATTCAAAAGAGACCCCCGAGACTTTTTGTTATTGTCAGGTGCCTTTTAAAAAAATGTTTTTCTAAAATTCGTTTATCTTGCAATTTTAGGCGCAGTTTTTGTCAACATTCACATTTTGTGCCGTTGGAGATAGGCTGGATGGCTTTTGATATGATCAAATCAAATGATTTATGAATCATTATTATAATTCTGACACTACTTTAGAAACCGGTAATGTCTTCCTTTGGGAGCTGTAAGAAGGACATGGCTAATACCTGGTTCTGATGCGATCAAAGATACATTTATGCAATCAACTAAGAATTGTTGGAGGGGGGGGGGGGGGGTGTAGAATTTTCAGAAAACGAATGCAGAAAATATAAGAGAGAGCGAGAGAGAAAGAGCGAGAGAAAAACAGAGAGACAGAGAATGACAGAGAGAGACAGAGACAGAGGCAGAGACAGAGAGAGAGAGAGAGAGAGAGAGTCAGACAGACAGACAACCAGAAACAGAGACTCATACTGAGAAACAGAGACAAACGCAGAGAAACAGATGGTACAAGATGAGGATTTTTTTTTAAATACAACAAAACTCTGACACTTCCAGAGACTTCAGCAGCCTGACAGGAAAACAGAACGGTCAACACAGTAAACAGACCAAATTCATATGCAGAAAAAAAAACAATCAACCAGCGAAATATTATTTTTAAAAGAGTAGTATGGGGGGGGGGGGGGGGGGAGCAGACTAATGATGACCACAAGTCTCAGTAACTGTCCAGTTTCCATGGCAACTACCGCTGACATCATACTCAGTTCATAGTCTGACCCCTCCCCCCCCCAAACAACACACACACACACACACACACACTCTAGTGCTGCATCTGCACCTTCCAACCTCTTTTACAGCTTGCAGGAATTTCAATTACTGATCTCCCTATTGTACACTTCTACATATCTTGCACTTCGTCTTTATCAAGCTTTAAGCGTTGTACAGACAATAATTATCATGGCCATGTACTAAACACCTTCGCCTTCACCTCTTACACACACTATCTCTCCCTCTGCATTCCTTTACAGGTGGGGTGCGCAGTGCTTGGTCTTCTGTGGTTGTAGTTTGCAGGTCTTCCCGCTGGCCTCAGACGACACATTCCGACTTCAGAGCAGCTCCTTTCATTGTTACCTTGAATGCTTAGTATATCTGTGTTTCCAAAACCCACCAAATGCTGCCATGAAATATGGAATCTTTAATGTATACATTCGATATTCTAAATGTGTAAATACACGACGGAAATTAAAGCACAGGCAGACCCTGCACTAGATGTCTACCTTAGCGAACATGAAAATCCCCGCTGTTAATTTACTAGACGCTGCCTCCCAGATTCGAAGCCATAACTTCATGGACCCACGGGATTGAAGTAAAACAATCTTTACTACTCAGCTATAGCGTCAGTAAAATTATGAGTCTGATATGGGCCATATATGCATGGCTCATGTATATGGATGGAGCTCATCATTCTGGGAAGACAGTCCAACTTGGAGTAAGAAAACTCTGATTTCAAACCTCCGCTGCCTTGCGGCCATACCTACTCATAGGGAAGGCAATATCGGGAGTCGGAGTCCCTTTAGGCAGTCCGAGCATCGTTCTGGCAACTCCTGCGACGGCACTGAAACCATGTGTATCGGCGATTTCCTTTCCAATGGACCATGCCAGTGACATGGAGAGCTAGAGGGGGTCTGCTGCATGGGTAACAGCTTGCCCGCCATACTTACTTACCCAGGCTTTGTGCTCTAGAGAATAAACACCTAGAGCCCAACTCCATAGTCTTAGGATACTGACGGATACCTACTTTATATATATATATATATATATATATATATATATATATATATATATATATATATATATATATATACAGAGAGATAGATAGATAGACATATAAGTGCACGTGCGCGTACACACAGACACAGACACACACACAACACACACAGAAGAAATGGAAACGAAAATGAAAGCAGGAAAGACAGACAGGCAGAGAGTCAGGGAGAGAAAGAGAGAGAGAGAGAGAGAGAGAGAGAGAGAGAGAGAGAGAGAGAGAGAGAGAGAGAGAGAGAGAGAGGGAGAGAGAGAGAGAGAGAGAGAGAGAGGTAAAATAAAACAAAACAAACACAAAAATGTCGAGCCCTGTTCGCAAGAGTGAAAAGCTCAAACTACATACTGGAAACAGGCCAAATTGGCAATAAAAAAAACACCCCCAATATGAAAATAACATATCTGAAAAAAAGGGAGAAAATGTAGTTTGAAACAAAACAAGCTTGTAAAGACAGCAGGTCTAGGTAACTATCCTGTCCCCATGGCAACTACTGCTGACATCACAAGCTGTTTATGCTTTCCCCCCTCCTCCTATCTGCACCCTCAAACCCTCTCCATTCACTAAATCTTCGGTCAGAGGCCTCCCTAATCCACACTTTTACACTTCTTGAACTTAATCTTTGTTACTCCTTTAATCATTTACGGAAAAATACGAGTTCATATAAAGAAATGTAGCCTAAACGTCCTCAACTTCATACACACACACACACACACACACACACACACACACATACACACACACACACAACACACACACACACACACACACACACACACCAAACATAAAAATGTCGAGCCCTGTTAACAAGAGTAAAAAGTTCAAACTACATACTGAAAACAGGCCAAATTTCTTCTGTGTGTGTGTGTGTGAGTGTGTGTGTGTGTGTGTGTGTGTGTGTGTGTGTGTGTGTGTGTGTGTGTGTGTGTGTGTGTGCGCGCACGTGCACTTATATGTGTATAAATGTGTGTATCTCTCTCTCTCTCTCTCTCTCTCTCTCTCTCTCTCTCTCTCTCTCTCTCTCTCTCCACACACACACACACACACAACAAGGGGGATATTTTCCCCTGAAGTTAACATCAGTGCAGACTCCACTCTCCCCAAAAGTCCTTCGGATGAGACTATAAACCGAGGCCCCGTGTGCGAAGCACGCAGAACATCTTGCGCACACGTTAAGTCCTGTTCCGCTTTTCGTAAGCGTAGGCCATTGTGTGCCGGTGGGAACAGATGACAGAATTTACAAAAACTGCATACACCCGGGGACTAGATGTAAAAAAGTACATAAGTACTTATTCCATTATCCTCGATATAAAAGAATAGAACACACACACACACACACACATATATATATATATATATATATATATATATATATATATATATATATATATATATATATATATATATATATATTATATATATATATATGGGAACGAGGTGTCAGAGACCTGAGCTTCCCTAGGGGCCAGCATTTTGAGAAAGGAGCCGGCCTATCTCCTCTTCCTCGCTGCTTTACCTTTCTTTTCTTTTTTTTTTTGTGCTGCCTCATCTTCTGACGATCCCCGTCCTACTGTTCCCACGCCGCTCATTCCAATCTCCCCGCCACAACTACACCCAGATTTGTTATGTCTCTTCCTCAGGGTCGGAAGTCCACAGGGAGTCCATCAATATCAGGCCGCCATGGGGCCACCAGCCAGAGGGGCCCTGCACTGCTGCTGGGTCCTTTTGGTGGTGTTCAGTGGTGCCTGTTCTGAGCTAACATACGCAGGACACCACCTACTAAGCCCCCTACTAACGACAGTATTAGCTCAGTCGCGGAGCCAGACTGAGTGAGTTGCCCACCCCAGGTGGCAACCACCATAACGTCCCTCCAACGACCGTCCCCCGCGAACCTCCAACCCCAAAGGCTTTGACACAAACTCACCACAGGCACAGAAGTGTATGGGCAAACCGAATCTGAGGTCACCATGAGACCAGAGAAACCGGGACCACCGAATCAGAGGCAATTTTTTTTTAATGCATGATGATCAATGACAATGAGGATGACGTAATGATGCTGCTGTGGAAGTGCATATGCTTTGAGACTACTTGACAGGGTTTTACTCTACGCTTACTATCATAATATATCCCGGCGTCAACCGGGCCCGAGAGATACAGACACCTGCAGTGCTGGTCAGGTAATTTGAGCAACACTCTCAAACTCGCATCCGTTAAGTGGATGAAGCTCGACTGTGTGGTCCCAGTCTTCCACTGAGCCCACAGCACACTCACTCTGGGTAGGAGCCGGCCGGAGTCCGAAAAATCCCTATGACTCTTATGGGAATCGAACCCGCGACCTTCCAGTCCGTAACCCAAGGCGCTAACCACTGCGCCATGGCGGCTGGTGCTCTTTACCTTTCTTGACCCTTAAGACGGCAAGTACCCATTTACAGTTATCTAGAGGGGCTGTGCTGGAGCCAAGGCGCACAAACGGCCACCCATCCAATACGTAATCACGCTCAACACTGCTTAACCTTAACTTGGGAAGACCAAGTACTATGATCACTGAAATATCCCAACCCTCACACACACACACCCACCCACCACCACACACACACACACACACACACACACACCACCCACACACACACACACACACACATTGTTTTTTAAAGGAGAGAAAAGGGAACTGTCTGAAACAAAACAAGCTAGTGAAGACCAAGAGCCTAGGTAACTATCCTGTCTCCATGGCAACTCGCTGACATCACTAGCAGTTCAGAGACCCCTCCCCCATCTCCACCCTCCAGCCTAACCCCTACCACTCACTGGAACGTCGATCAGAGGCCTCCCTAATGTACCCTTCCACACTTCTTGAAAGTGTTTGTTGTGTCAAGCTTTATGTGCGGACAATAACCTTCATATGCACTTAAGCATCAGGGATTAGACATGAAGCTAGCAATTTGTATACATACACATGCATGCGTACGCGCATGTTCGCACACACACACACACACACACACACACACACACGCACGCGCGCGCGCGCATACATATACACACATTTGCATGCTTGCACACACGCATACACTGGCAGTCACATACAAACACACGCACGTGCATGCTTGCACACACACACACACACACACACACACACACACACGTCCTCACATGTTTGGGAATGTACCTTTAACGCTATGAAAGAAGTATAAATAACACACAGACTGGAAATATAGACTGTTACCTTTAATTAAGAGAGATATATAAGAAAAGGGAAAAGGGATAGTGTGGAATAGTCCTTTTAAAGGAACTAATGATGTAGAATAATAAAGTCAGTAAGGAGTCTAGTTTCGCAGAGAAAGAGTAAGAAAGCGAAAATAGTAATGTCTGTGTTGTTTATGAAACTTTGGGAATTTGAAAACCTATTTATGCCGAAGTGTAAACACTTATTGGTGATATATCTATCTGAGCAGACCTGAAAGTTAGGAAAGACAAATACTTGTGTTTACGTAGGCAGATAACAAAAGACATGAAAGGAAGTGACACATACAAGTTTTAAAACAAAGTACAGATATTTTGTCGTTGATTCTCTTGTTACCCTGCATCGTCAGGGTCTCAGTCTTGCAATGCTGCGGGTCACTTTTTGGTCGTGTTTCAGTGCTGCTTGTTCTGAGCTTACATACGCTGGACACCATCTACTGAACCTGATAATAATGACTTAGTCGGGAAGATAGACGGAGAGAAATGCCCACGGAGGGTAGTGACCACCACAATGCCCTTTTACCATCTTCTCTCGTGAACATCCAACCTCAATGGTTTTGACACAAACTCACTACAGGATCAGAAGCGTTTGGGTAACCGAAACTGAGGTCACCATGAGAGCAGAGCACCTGCACTGTTGGTCAACTCACAGCCGTGAAGTGGTTGACGATCGAATATGTTGTCCTTGTCTTCCCATTGAGCCCATAGCGACCTTCTAGCCAGAAACCCAAGGCGCTAACCTTTTCACCATGGTAGCTGGTCGGAGAATTGTTTTAACAAGGCCATTGGATCTTGTTCCGTGGCTCTACGATGTAGAATTCTTTTCTTAATTTATATTAACAGATGTTTGTGTGTATCAATGCAATGTTTGATGGTTTGGTACATTTGATCATTGACCATAATGGTGCTTGGCATATCTCATGTTTAGTCCCTTGTGAGATAACCTCATTTCCATTGCAAAAATTGCCCTAAATTATCTGTCAAGATCCAAAGTGGACACAAAAAACATGTCGATGAAAAGACAATGACTGGTTAATATGTTTTTAAATAAAAAGGTTCAGATATCCACACTTATCTATTCTCTTTGTAATTTATTGTTTAGATAACGGGAAAAGACCCATAACCCTGAGAGACAGACAGACAGACAGACGGAGTGAGAGAGGGACGGACGGACGGACAGACAGACAGCAAGAGAATAGACAGAGAGAGGTAAAGTATTAGAAGAATTGCAGTAAACCTGTCACAAGCAATCTTAGTGTGTGTGTGTGTGTGTGTGTGTGTGTGTGTGTGTGTGTGTGTGTGTGTGTGTGTGTGTGTGTGTGTGTGTGTGTGTGTGTGTGTGTGTGTGAAAGGTCTAAATCTAGATAAAGACAGAAAAGCACTTTTACACAAAAGGTGTAAAAGAACAAAGATGAAAGAAGAGAAAAAATGCGAACAGAAGAAGAAATGGAGAAGAGAGAGAGAGAGAAGGGGGGGGGGGGGAAGAAGATCACGAAAAAGATAGACAAGGACCCAAAGACAGACAGACTGACACAGTCACGCCAACAACAGACAGGAAGAGAAACAGAGAAGTAGAATCATTCAACATTAAAAAAGGGGAAGAAAATCAGTTTCAGAACAATTTCCTGAGGATCAAAATGAAATTTTTCTTTCGGGTGACAAACATAAGCAGAACTCAGTAATCAGAACCACCGGCTAAAATTGCTGCCCAGTTTCTATGGAAACTGACGTTAACTTGAAAAGAGCAGCTCATTATCAGCGCTAGCAATTCATCAAGAAGGCATCCATTAGCGCTGCCTCTAACCAAATTCTTTCGACCTCATCAGACTGGTTGAATATCATGATGACCATGATAATTTATATGACCGTTCAGAGTACAATTCTTAGAAGATACAGATTGGGTGTGGCTGTGTGCAGCAGCTTTATTTTTGTTGGATAATTTATGTAAAACAATATTCTGCTTGCGATGGAAAGACAGATACAGAGATTGGAACAGAGAGAGAGGGGGGGTGGGTAGGGAAAGAGACAGAGAGAGATACAATCAGAGACGCAGAGAGAGAGAGAGAGAGAGAGAGAGAGAGAGAGAGAGAGAGAGAGAGAGAGAGAGAGAGAGAGAGAGAGAGAGAGAATGCATGAATGAATTATCTTTATTTTCCAAGGGTTACAGAGTAAGTACTCATATACCTTTTTCAGAGAGAGACAAACAGACAGAGACAGATAGAGAGACAAAGAGATACAGAGAGGGGATGAGAATCAATGAGAAGAAGAAACAGGCAGACAAAGACAATGAGGAACAGAAAAATCACTGTAAATTCTTAAGACACACTAAATCAACAACAGAGAGAACGGGGAACAGAGAAACAGAATCATTCAACATTAAAAGAGGAAAACAACTTTCAGGTGAACACTTTGAGGATCAAAAGAGAAATAACCAGAACGTTGTAATTGCAGCCGCCAGCTAAAGTTGCTATACCGTTTCGTTTGGAAACTGGCGTTCACCTGAAAAGAGCGGCTCATAATTGCTGGCGCCTCATCAAGGTGGCGTCCATTAGAGTCGTCTCTATACGATTCCTGTCTTCCTCTCTGGATTGTCTGGGTATTACGATGATCATGATTTATCATCTTTATGAGTGCGTTTCGTAGATGATAGAGTTTGCCCATGGTTGCGTGAAATAGCACTATTTTCGTTGAATGGTTTTCATTCTTTTTAAATGGTGTTAGTGTTTGTGTGTGTATGTGTGAGGGAGTGGGAGAGAGTAGAGGGCAATGAGAAGAACAGAAAGAGAAACAAAGACAGATAAAGACTTATGGACAGAAAACCACTGTAGATGCTTAAGACACAGTTACAACAACAGAGAGAACAAGGAACAGAGCCACACAATCACTGAGCATCAAAAGAAGAAAACGCTTTCAGGAGAACGCCGCCCTGAAGATCAAAATTAAAAACTTTTTTTCAAGTGACAAAATAAACGAGAATACAGTAATTGGAGCCGCTAGCTATAGTTGCTAATCCAGTTTCTATGGAAACTGACGTTTACGTGAAAAAAGTGACAAATAAGCACCAGCAATTCATCAAGATGGCATCTGTTAGAGCGAGCTATGACTGTTTTCTTTCATCTTCACTGGATCATCTGGGTATTGCAATGACCATGATTTACTATCTTTAAGAGCACTTCTTAGAATTATGATAGACTTTCGTTTGGCAGCGTGGGATCGTTTTGGTTGGATAATGTACATAAAAATAAGAGAGAGAGAGAGAGAGAGAGAGTGGGGGGGGGGCCACTTTAAAAATAATAACGTGAAGAAATGATAAGGTCCGACAAAGACAGAATGATAATAAAGAAAACCTCTGTGCTTTTAGACTGAAAAGAGAAGCTCACAGGTGCTCGTGATCCATCGAAATGGCATCGGTTTCAGCAGTTTATAACTGACTTATTTTACCTCAGCGGATTGTCTAATTATTGCAATGACCATGATATATGATCTTTAAGAGGGCAGTTCATAGGTGCTAGATTTTTTCTGTGTGTAAAGCTTCATTTTTCTTGGATAATTTATTACAATGTGTGTGCGTGCGTGCGTGCGTGCGTGCGTGAGTGCGTGCGTGCGTGCATGCGTGTGTGTGTGTGTGTGTGTTTGTGTGTGTGTATGTGTGTGTTGTGTGTGTGTGTGTGAAAGATAGAGACAGAGAGAGGGGGGAGGGAGGAAGGAGAAGCTAGTGAGAAGAAGAGACAGGCAGACAGAGACATACAGACAGACGAAAGAAAATTCATGTCAATAACTAAGATGCAGTCACACCAACAACTGAGAGAGGGAAGAGAGAGCAGAGAAACGGCATTGTTTCTACATTAAAACAGAAAATCAATTTTAGATAAATATCCTTGGGATTAAAAGCAACACTTTTTTCAGGTGACAAAATAACCAGAACACGGTAATTGAAGCAGCTAGCTAAAGTTGCTATCCAGTTTCTATGGAAACTGGTGTTCACTTGAGCAAAAGGAATGCCTAAGCGCTAGCAATTCGTCAAGAAGGTACTAGGTATCTGTTCGAACAGTCTCTAGCCAGTGTCTTTCATCCTTACCAGTTTGTCTGAACCGTGTGATAACTATGATCTTTAACCTTCACCTTTCCCAAAGTCCCTTGGACCATGAGGGCACCAATGAAGATTTTGCAACCAGCTTCTTCCACTCCTCACAGTCCTCTGCTTTCTGTAGCAATTCGTTCCAAGGCAAATCCACTCTCTGATGTTGTGTTCACATCGTTTTCTCTGTCTGCCTCTTCGTCTTCCTCCTTATACTGTTCCCTGTAGGACAGTCTTGGCCAGTCTAGATGTTCGTGTGAGGTGCCCGTACCATTTTAGTTTGCGTCTTTTCACCGAAGTCAGGTGCTCTTCAAATGGTTCTATGGTGTTTTTTATTCTGGGTTTCACTTCCTCATTAGTGATGTGATCTCTGTAAAAGATACCAAGGAGCTTGCGAAAGCTCCTTACCTCCGTTGCCTGTATCCTTCTTTCAGGATTTGCTGTTTTGGTCCACGTTTTCTCAGATATGAGTTTGTATTTAGCTGTGTGTGACTCCTTGATTTTCATGGGATAATTTGTGTAAAATGTATTGTGTGAGTGACATAGAAAGAAAACAGCTTATTGAGAAGACCCTGACACAGACAAAGACATAGAGACAAAATCTCTCGATAACTAAAACACAGTCACGCTAACAACTGAGAAAAGAGATAGTTCCTACATGAAACAGAAAATGGCTTCCAGGTGAAGACCCTTAGGATCAAGGTGAACACTTTTTTTCAGGTGACAAATGATAGTCAAAACACGGTAATTGAAGCTGCCCGCTGAAGCTACTATTCAGTTTCTATGGAAACTGACGTTAGTTTGAAAAGAGCCGTTCATAGGACAGCCAATTCATCAAGGTGACGTGACGTCCATCAGAGCCGTCTGTAACCGATTTCTTTCATCCACACCAGATTATCTGGATAATGCAATGACCTTTAAATGTGCTTTTAAAACACACAATTCTTAGATAACGGACTTGCAATTGCTTTCCTTTTGCTAGATAATTGGAATAAAAATGTTGTGACAGAAAGAGAAAGAGACACAGATTGACAGAAAGACAGACAAACAGACAGAAAGACCAAAAGAAAAAAACTGTAAGTAACTAAGACACAGTTACACCAAAAATAGAAGACAGGAAAACAGACAGAATTTTTCAACCAAAATAAGAAAACCACTTTCAGGCAGATTCCCTAAGGATCAAACGCGAAAACTTTTTCAAGAAACAAAAAGTTACCAGAAAACAGTAACTGGAGCCGCTAGCTAAAGTTGCTATCCAGTTTCTACGGAAGCTGACATTAACTTGAAAAGACTGATTCTTTAGCACGAACAATTCGTCAAGGTGACATTCGTTAGAACCTTCTCTAACCGACTTCTTCTACCGTCAGCACATTGTCTTGCGCACACGTTAAATCCTGTTCCGCTTTTCGTAAGAGTAGGCCATTGTGTGCGGTGGGAACAGATGACAATTTACAAAACCGCATACACACGGGGACTTGATGTAAACAAAAAGCAATAAGTGCTTATTCCATTATACTCGATCTATCTATCTATCTATCTGTCCCGTAGTCTGACGACCGTGAGGGCACCCTCAAAGACTCAACAACCAGTTCCCTCCATTCCTCTCTCTGTTCTGCCTCGATAGAAAAGAAGAAAAGAAAGAAAAGAAAGAAAGAATATCACAGTGACAATTATATATATATATATATATATATATATATATATATATATATATATATATATATATATATATATATATATTGTGTGTGTGTGTGTGGTGTGCGTGCGTGCGTGCGTGCGTGCGTGCGTGCGTGTGTGTGTGTGTGTACGTGTTTGGCTACTACCTGATCTTCTGTGTTGTTCCTGTCCTGCTGTTTGCACGCTGCTATGATAATCATGATCTTTCAAGAGTATAGTTCTTAAATGACAGTCTGAATTTGGATGAGCGGGATACCATTTATCTTTACCCCCACACAGACTTTTTAGCTAAATGTTGTTGTCGTTGATGTTGTCACAACATTGTTGTATTGAGAGAAATATGGGAATATTAAAAGCTTCGGTATTTCTAATAGTGGACAGAGAGGAGAGAGAGAGGGGGGGGAGAGAGAGTCAGAGAGAGAGAGAGAGAGAGAGAGAGAGAGAGAGAGAGAGAGAGAGAGTGGGATGGGTGTGTGTGTGTTGTGTGTGTGTGTGTGTGTGTGTGTGTGTGTGTGTGTGTGTGTGTGTGTGTGTGTGTGATCATTGTCCAAACTTATCAGAGGCTGTATCCGCATACATGCTTCGTAAATCATTGTGAAACCCTCTTGCTTTCGAGCTGTTGCCAGGAATCCGTGTATTATGATCCTTTTGCTAGTTTTTTGTACTCTCTCTCTCTCTCTTGTCTGTCTGTCTGTCTGTCTGTCTGTCTTCTTCTCTCTCTCTCTCTCTCTCTCTCTCTCTCTCTCTCTCTCTCTCTCACACACACACACACACACACACACACACACACACACCTCTCTCTCTCTCTCTCTCTTTCTCTCTCTGATTGAGTTAGAGAGTTTTCGTATGTGCACACCATCCTGGTCGTTTTATTATTCTTTTCTGCACCTTTCCTACCTGTCACTAAGCTTTCTCTTGCGCACCTGCACAAGCAAGCAAGAGCACGTGAGTGTGTGTGTTTGTGCGTTTGAGCGTCTGTCTGTCTGTCTGTCTGTCTGTCTGTGCGCGCGCGCGCCCAAGTGCTCACGGTTCTCCTCTTTTCAGCACCTCTTCCAGTACGTTTCTTACTTCTCACCCAGCTCCATCCCCGTATGCTTATCAGTCTCACCTTGCCTGTTTTTGGTTTTTGTTTGTCTTCGAATATCCTGTCAGCTAAGGTGCACGCTTATTTGCTGCCAAATGGTTCTAAACTGTTTGTTACTGAGTGCTTGGCCCTTTTTTTTTTTAGATAAGAGGTAGATAGAAATAGTAGTCAGACTGGCTGACAAAGACAAAAGGACTCGGTTCTTCACAATAGGTAGGAAAATAATTACATTTCTCAAAGAGTGTATTGATCCCAGAGCTAAAGTAGAAAGTGTATAGGGCAGGCAGAAAAGCTTCAAAAGGAAAAAGAGCATCGTAAGGCAAGAAATAAACCAATCTGATGTGGCATTACATCGCAAGATGCATATACAGAGATATGAATGCACGTTCCACAGGCACATGCAAGCAGACACAGACACTCACAGACTCACAGACACTCACAGACACACAGACACACACACACACACACTGAACCACGGTCTGCGATACCTACAAATCTCCTTGACAACTCACGCTGACCTTAAAAGACAGTGTCATAAACGCTGGCCATTCCTCGAAGCTGCACCCACTCCAGCCATTCTACACATTCTACAGCTGATTTGTTCGATCTGAAGTAAATCGTCTGGATCTGACGTGAACCTGGAAGAATTCTAAAAGACGGAGGAAACTTCTGTGAAGTTGGTCTTTATTGCAGCATTACTGGAATTCCGCTCGTGTACAGGTTGTAAAAGTGTCTTTTTTTTAAAGTTTACTGCTACAACTATTAGTACTCCAAAACCATCCCTACTACTACTACTACTACTACTACTACTACTACTACTACTACTACTACTACTACTACTACTACTACTACTACTACAACTACTAGTACTTCTACTGTTGTCTCTGCTACTTTTTCCGGCGTGTTGATTCTCTTTCTGCTATTACCACCACCACCTTCAACGCATCACTACTGCTACAACTTCTACAACTACTGCTGCTGGTACTGCCGCCCTTGCTGCTATTGTTGCTGCTGCTTGCTGCTGCTATTGCTGCTTCTGCTGCTGCTGCTGTTGTTGTTGCCATTGCTCAGTCTTTGGTCTGAATGAGATGGACAATGAATATCAATTAGGCCACCAGTGATATAAAGTGCTATAGCATTCAGGCGTAACATTCAGATATACAGGTGATACCTTAGGCGAAAAACCAAACCACGATACTGTTGAATGTGAGTCCTAAATATCCTTCACAAGCCGTTTGATTAAACTGACAATATCTGAATGCCTTATAGAACCGAAACGCCATCGAGTTTCTTAAACTACTCTTAGTACTTTTGAAGGAGCTGGTGAATAGAAGATGCCATATCACTTATATCCTTCACTGCATAAATGCTATACTGCAAATATTTAGGAGCAACAGTGTCTGTCTGCTATCATAACAATGAATCTGTTAATAATCACAAAGGAATGAGAGATACCACTTTGTGACTCTTGAAATATTTTTCATTGTTTTCTTTCGTAATATTTTAGAAACTGTGGAATAGAAAAGACCAGATGCACTTCACCAAGTGATATCTGCAGGAGTTCAGCTCCATGTGCTTTATCAGCTTTACAGCTTCTGTTTCCTCCTTCCTATGCGCAAACGAGTCTGCCAGGATTTTCATTACTGTTAGGTGAGCCAATAATTAGATTTCCTCACAAAAATACTAATCTTTCCGAAAAAAAATTTTTTAATATATTATGTTCAATGTAATGATGAGCCTATGTTCAATGTAATGATGAGCCGGCCTTTTCCATCAACTGAATTAGATTGTTTGAAGCTCATCCTATTTTTTTCCCAAAAGAATGGACATCAGATGCTTCATGTAATTCCTCCCCTAAATAACGCATTTCCGTCAGTTCTTCCTTCATCACTGCTTTTTCTTACCCGTATTCTTTCTGTTGGTGTTGAAAATTGTTCCGAGGAATTAGATGGGATGCTGCATGCGAGAAAAGAGCATCAACAAAAGGATTTTTGGCTGCAATCAGACACTGCAAGAGTCCAATAATGCAAGAGGGATGAAGACGGCAAGGCGTACATCAGAACCCAATAAGATCTGGCATTGGGAAGATCCGTCTAATTAACACACTTGAAATAATGAACAAGTGTTTGTAGTGTCCTTTGGTTTCTACGAGAACCCAATAAAGCAAAGGAAAGAAACACCCGAGATCTGATCAAATTGGGAGGACTGATACATCAAATAAATAAAACATGAACTGAATAATGTGTGGAGAAGACGTGCGAATAAACACGGCGACAGAATTACAGTGGTCAAGCCTGATTTCAGTAATTAAATTTTTTTTTAAACCAACCCAAATCAACAGCAACAATATATAACATTGAGTGAAGCTGACTCAGGTGTGTGTGTGAGTGAGTGAGTGAGCGTGTGTGTGTGTGTGTGTGTGTGTGTGTGTGTGTGTGTGTGTGTGTGGTGTGTGTGTGTGTGTGTGTGCGTGTGCGTGTGTGTGTGTGCGCGCGCGCACGCACATTTATGTGTATGTGTTTATACATGCTCACCCATTTACGTGTTGTTGTGTACATGCCTGCCTCCATTTCTGCTCTTTCTTTGTCTCTCCAAGAAAAAAAGATAAACAATGTTGAAACCTTTTCAAACATCATAACAAACACGCGTTGCCAAGAAAAAAATGAAATGATCTACAAAAGTATGACAAGAACAATCAGTTTCCATAACAACCACGTGTGACCTTAACAGACCGTCTCCTGCACGGCGACTATTCCTCAGGGACATAGCCTAGCCCTGACATCAGTCTTCACCAGACTTTTTATTTCGCCATCCTAGCCAGCCTGTCTGGATTTGCCAGCTCCATGACGAATGGCCGTGAAGGTGCTGCAGCGTGGGGGAAGAGGATTCACCACCCCTGCCAGATATTTATTACTGCCTCCAAGACATGATCGGGTCTGTTTTGATTCCAGCCTGAGTATTTTGAGTATGTGTTGAAATGAGGAGTCTGATTATGAATACAGTGTGGATGAACGGTTGAGGTTGTGTGTGTGTGTGTGTGTGTGTTGTGTGTGTGTGTGTGTGTGTGTGTGTGTGTGTGTGTGTGTTGTGTGTGTGTGTGTGTGTTGTGTGTGTGTGTGGTGTGTGGTGTGTAACAAGGAAAAGATGGTCAGAAAACATGTAGAAACATGTTGAAACGTGAAAATAATTCTAAAAGAAAAAAATCAAACATTCAAACAATCAAACACACCCCAGAACACCCTCTAAATGCTGGAAACAAAACAAGTGCAACAGCCAACGACTCAGGTAGGCTAGCTATCCAGTATAGTCTCCATGGTAACGGTTCTTCCCCTGAACAGAACAGTTCATAAACAGTGATGATTCCACAAGGAAGTGGCTGGCCATGATACCATCCTACAGTGGACTGACTCCTGTCTTTGCCCCGCTGTCTGCATTTGCCACCTACGTGACAAATGGCTGGGATGCTGGGGGTGATCCGGGTGCTCTGGCTGTATTTTGCGAGCTGTAAGGTTATCCCTGCTTGACTCACGCTATATCTTTCGGAAAATCCGTAAAACAAAAAAGGCATAAGGTCATGGTTATGGCTTCAGCGACGCTGAGTGTCTCGCGCGTGTGTGTATGAAAGAGAGAGAGAGAGAGAGAGAGAGAGAGAGAGAGAGAGAGTGTGTGTTTGTGTGTGTGTGTGTGCGTGCGTGCGTGCGTGCGTGCGTGCGTGCGTGCGTGCGTGGGTATGTGCGTGCATGTGAGCGTGCATGCACGCACACACGTGTTGTTAGCATGCACATGTATCTCAACTCCTAACATATCTTAAGCACATGTTTCTGCAGACTGTCAGAAATTAGCTGTTCTTAGCAGTATATATCTTTAGCAACAGGTTTTTTACATTTTGGGAGTTATGGCATTCTCGTAAATATTTGAATGATAATATGCTATTCCTGTCGAGCTCTCACGTTTTCTGGCTAGACTGTGGCTGAAGGCTCATTGATCTGTTAAGACTGTGAGACTGCATGTTTAAACACCTCACCATCATCATCATCATCATCATCGTCGTCGTCGTCGTCGTTGTCGCAGTCATCGTCACCATTGCCATTGTTGTTATTACCACCATTACCATCATTGTCATAATCAAAATCACCATCTTTAAGACGTTTAAATGTCTAAAATTCTTCATGTGTACATCAAAAGAAACCGAGACGTGTTCAAACATGAATAATTAAAGCAAACAAGCAAATGGATATTCAAACAAATAACGCCCAAAACACCTTGCAAAGGCCAAGGCTAAACCAGAGCAAACACGACACCCACAGACCCATGGTAACGGTTCTTCCCCTGAACAGAACAGCTCGTAAACAGCGATGAGTCAACAAGGCAGCGGCCATGATACTATCCTACCATGGCCCCCTTCTGTCTTCGCACCGCCTACATTTGCCAGCAGCCTGACAAGCTGCTGTTATGAATGCAAACTATTTATGCCTATGCGGCTTTGCTAGAGTAACAAGCCCGTTACTTTATAAAATATCGTATAATATATTATTATTTTTGTTGTTGCCGGGTTTTGTTTGTTTGGGTTTTCTTGATGGTGGAGGGGAACTTTTATTTTATTGTCCTTAGTGCCCTTTAGAGTAATTTTACTAATCACTGTTGTCAAGAGAAATTTTTCGGCTCCTTTGTCTCCAATCAGTGTTACAGTCCTTTTACTCCTAGATGGGAGAGATGCAATCAGACTCTATCCATCAACATACCAATAAGACAGTTTTCAAAGAGAGGAGAGACAGATAACTTTTTACGATTTATGTAACACGTTGCTGAATCAAATGATACTGCAAAGACTCTTTTTACGATTTATGTAACACGTTGCTGAATCAAATGATACTGCAAAGACTTCGTGGTGTAAATGCGGCTACACCATTAGTCCGGTTGTGGCAATGAATGTAATTGTTATCTTTAGCTCTTCGCGGTACTTAGGGGGGGGGGGGGGGGGGAACGGGAAAGGCGTACTACTTCTACAACATTTTCATAGTTTGAATGTATTTTCTTTCTTTTATAAAAGCTCTGTTTAGTTCAGAATCAGTCTCCTTGTCTTTGCGTGCTAAAACCTAGTTTAATCTACTCTTCGCTCTCAGATAATTTAATCTCTTTACCGCACACTACTGTTATTCAAAAGGTCATTATTTTGATTGATATTGCTTTGTGAGTGGTTGTAAATGTCAAGATTACTGAGTTTTTGTGCGCACACACACGCACACATACACACACACACATTCTCTCTCTCTCTCTCTCTCTCTCTCTCTTCTCTCTCTCTCTCTCTCTCTCTCTCTCTCTCTCTCTCTCATTCTCTCGTTGAATCGAGTCGAAATACACAGATTCACACATGGACCTACACTCAGACTCACATCGACACACAGATATTCACATAGACACACACATAAAGACATAAAGAGGCCAACAGACACACAGAAAGAGGCACAGACAGACAGACATACACACCACATTCTTGAGAGAGAGAGAGAGAGAGAGAGAGAGAGAGAGAGAGGAGAGAGAGAGAGAGAGAGAGAGAGAGAGAGAGGAAGAGAGAGAGAGAGAGAGAGAGAGAGAATGTGTGGAAGTGTGTTAGACAGACACTGCTGTGAGAGATGAAGACGTAACTGTTGAAACTTCAAAGATGGAATCTGTTTAGGGGAAAGAAATTAACAGACCACTTTAGGAGAGAGTCAAAAGGTGAAAGAATGCTATCTCCATGGAAACTGAATATGACGTTAATAAACTGCTGTGGACATCTGAGGTCATTCCGCTATAATTAGGAAATCTGACTTTATGACTTAAAACTAAGACTTGTTTTTTCTTTCTCCGGCAGCAACTTGTCTTAAACTTTTTAATAACATGATTATGGTTTATGCAGGAAATGGTGATAACATAAAGAAGGTTTATGTGCGAAATGTTGTACTCCAACAGTGCAAAATCCGCAATAGAAATACAATTATAATTAAAAAATTATTATTATTATTATTATTATTGTTATTATTATTATTATACATGGAATCTATACAGCGCTATATCTTGCAAAAAACAAATCAAAGCGCTTTCATTCATCCTAGTCTTTCACATGCAGCCAGATACAATTAATAGGCGCGCGCACGCACGCACGCACGCGCGCGCACACACACACACGCACACACACACACGCACACACACACACACACACACACACACACACACACACACACACACACACACACACACACACACACACAAAGGTTGTACACTCCGGCAGGGTGATGGAGGGTTTGGTTGTTGAGGGCAGGGACAGAAATGTGATGAAACAAGAGGAGACAATATTAGGTTTGAAATAAATGTGTCTTGAGGCTGGATTTAAAAGCATCATAAGTAGGCTTTTGGCGAAGAGAGAGAGGGAGGTAATTCCAGATAGATGGACCAGAAACAGAGAAAGAGCGACGACGGCCAACGGTGGACTGGTTGAATTTAGGTATTCTTAAGCACAAGGTATCTGCAGCGGAGCGGAGGGAACGAGGAGTGTACAGGTGAAGACATTCACAGAGGTAGGAAGGTAGGTAGTAATACTTCGAGACTGTAGTACTGATCTTCTACAGAAATATTTGAGTATGTAGATAGTGTCATTTTGAATGAAATAATATATAATTTCGTTAAGAGCAGACATTGGGCGTGGATTGCATTGGGGCTTGTTTGATGTTAGAATATCTGGTTAAAGTAGACTAGAAATGTCAGATCAGTTACAAAAGTTGTGTTGTCAATACTCATTACTCTGGCAAGACTAGAAACATGTGGAAGCATCTCCTTTCTTCAAGATAATCGGCGCATTGTAACGTACACAACCAATTACAAGTAAAGGTCAGTGTGTTTATTCAGTACAGGGAATACATACGCCTTAAAATTGATAACGCTTGTGATTTACATTGTTCAGCCACACAGATAACAGAGTTCCAAACAGCTTCAGTGTTAATATCACTTTGACAGAATGTTGCATTATTTTGTTTTTAACTATTTTCAAGTTATTTGTTTTCCATGTGTAAATAAGAACTTGAACAATAAACAAGTAGTATGAAGCTGGTAATACGTGTTTAACCATTAACATTAGCAACCAAATTGTTATGTATTCATTCTACTATAAGGTGAAATTTATCAGGGGGGTTTATTTTAAGACATACCCAGCTTTAAATCATATTTT
>CM054141.1:50049015-50069015 GCA_028751875.1 Rapana venosa
GCGTGCGCGCGCGCGCCCGCACCTGGTTGCATGTATGTGTATGTGATTATGCGTATAAGTGCGCGCTCAGGCATGCGAGCGCTTGTGTGAGAGTGCGCGGATGCCTGTGTGTGTGTGTATGTGTGTGTGCGCGCGCGCGTGCGTGCACGCGCGTGTGTGTACATGTGTGCTAGCGCACTTGCGCACTTTTGGGCATGCTCCTATGGTTTGAGTATGCAACCTGGGCATGCATGTGTGTGTGTGTGCGTGCGTGTGTGGAGGAGGCAGGGGTGCTTGCGTGCATACATGTGTGTTCACACGCGCATGTGTCTGTATGCGTACGCACCAGTGCGTCCATGCCTATATGCTCGAGTGTTTGTGTGTGTTTACATAAGGATACGAGCTTGTAAGTATATATTAATACCTCTGCATGAGTATGCAAATTTTATATGAAAACACCTCTGCACTCGAACGCGTATTTTATATGAAAACATCCCCTGCATGCGTATGCATATTTTATAAGTAAAGATCATTCCTGTATGTTGGTATTATTGCTGTGACAACAGTGATGACAGCAGAAGCCGAGTATGTGTTGTACAACCATAATCTGTACAAAAACAGGATATGCAAGGAAAGGAATTGCACACACCTATTTGTTTGGTGGCACTGTACTTTGATGACTTGCGCACTCTCCCTGGAAAAGCATCCCCCTTTCACGCAAATATTTCTGACATAACAAAAAGAGTCAGCACAATACAATTGTAAATATCAGAATGCAAACCACAACTGTTTTAAAGGGTATGTGTATTGATTTAAGGCATATACATGTGTGTGAATATTGTAATTCTGGGACAAACACTGTATCTCTCCCCGTTTCAAAGCCTGATACAAACTAACCACACAGACAAAGAATTTAGTTTCACGGCTATTCACACATATATTAACATTCGATGAAAACATGACTTTCTGCAAAATTCTGCAATCAAATTATTTTTATAAGACATAACGAGGATGACGGTTGAAGAAGCAGTAACATTGTGATAGATGGTCAAGTACGGTCCCATAGGCTGTGAAGAGAAGAAAACAAAAAGAAACCCAGAAATTGTTTTCCACACCGCCCCCCCCCTTCTCCCCCCCCCCCCCCTCTCTCTCTCTCTCTCTCTCTCTCTCTCTTCTCTCTCTCTCTCTCTCTCTCTCTCTCTCTCTCTCTCTCTCTTTTGTGTGTCTCCGACTCTCCTTTCTCCACTCTCCCTCCTTCCTTCTTCTCTGTTGCCCCGTCTCCCTATCTTTGTCTGATTGTTTATGTATTTCATTACTTATTTATCTGCCAACGTGCCCCCTACTTCACAAAATAAGGATGTTCACATCACCTCTAATCAAAAGTGATCAAGACTTTCGTTCTATGTTTCATTGAACTTCGGATTGGCAAATAATAATAATAAGTGGAATTCATATAGATATAAATATATATAGAGATATAATTCCCTTCTTGCAACCGTCATCTCCAAACAAACATCTCTACTGGAAACAAAATGCTCCAAACAACATAGCTAGCTTCGTCCCCTTGGCCCCTCCCTACCAACACTATTCGTCTCTGCCCTCATATTATCTTCACTGGCGTTCCAATACTATTTTCTGCTTCATTGGCACTACTATCGACTATATCTGACTTAGTTACACTCCATCTTGTCAACTCCGCTCTTCTTCTGGCGCTAATTTTTTTCCTGTTTTTTTAAACAAAAGCCTGTGAAAAGAGCTATTACTCTTTGCATCATCTACGTTAAATTCTAACTTTTACTTGAACACGTTTATGGCAGGAGTGATGGTAGAAAGGATGCTGGGTACGCACAAAATCGCACCTGCGAACGCGTGCACGTTCTGTGTGTGTGTGTGTGTGTGTGTGTGTGTGTGTGTGTGTGTGTGTGTGTGTGTGTGTGTGTGTGTGTGTGTGTGTGTGTGTGTGTGTGTGTGTGTGTGTGTGTGAAAGTCAAAGTCAAAGTCAAACTTTTATTTTCAGATGGTACATTGAATAAGCAGTGCATTTGCTATTTTTCATTAAGTCATCTATCTTAAAAAAGAGAAAGAGAGAGAAAGAAAGAAAGAAAGAAAGAGAGAGAGAGAGAGAGAGAGAGAGAGAGAGAGAGAGAGAGAGAGAGAGAGAGAGAGAGAGAGAGAGAGAGAGAGAGAGAATATATATGCAGACATAGAATAAAAACCTAATCAATAATAAACCATACAAATCAAACAAGAGAAAACAATAATATACGCATACATGGAATTTTTTTTAAAGCCCTGAACAATATTAAACCATACAAATCAAACAAAGAAAAAATTCTTCTGAAAATATATCCACCATAAAACAAACAAACAACAAAAATGTGTGTGTGTGTGTGTGTGTGTGCGCGCGCGCGCGCGTGTGTGTGTGTGTGACAACATAATGATAGAGAGAGACGGCAAGATTGAGAAAGAGTGACAAGACAGTAACATATAACTAAAAATATAACATCACATATATTAACATGACGATACGCACTAAACATTAACAAGAGTTTGATAAGCACAAGGAGTTGTGATAGTTACGTTGATGTTCATTTAAAGAGACAGACAGAAGCGCGCACACACACACACACACACACACACACACACACACACACACACACACACACACACACACACACACACACACACACACACACAATCTACAATGACACATACAGAAAAAGACCTAGAAAACATGCCTACGAGCGTTTAGAATACGTGCATATGTGCATGTGCATCAGACTGAACATTCCTATACGTTTAGTGTTGCTGTTAGGACAACAATGACGCCAATGGAAACCCTAGTCTGACGGAATGGCCGGTAGAAAGTAGCTTCACACGCTAGGAAAGGACGGCCATGTACAAATGCCACGTATTCATAAACTTGCCATGCACTGCGGCGATGTCCTGTCTTTCCTATGTGCTGCCTTGTGCCGACTTTGCCATGTGCTGTCTTTGCTATGTGCTGTCTTTGTCATGTGCTTTCTTTGCCATGTGCCGACTTTACCATGTGCTGTCTTTTGCCATGACATGTGCTTTCTGTGTCATGTGTTGTCTTTTGCCATGTGGTGTCTTTGCCATGTGCTTTCTGTGCCATGTGTTGTCTTTTACCATGTGCTGTCTCTGCCATGTGCTGTCTCTACCATGTGCTGTCTTTGCCATGTGCTTTCTGTGCCATGTGTTGTCTTTTACCATGTGCTGTCTCTGCCATGTGCTGTCTCTACCATGTGCTGTCTTTGCTATGTGCTTTCTGTGCCATGTGTTGTCTTTTGCCATGTGCTGTCTCGGCCATGTGCTGTCTCGGCCATGTTCTGTCTTTGCCATGTGCTTCCTGTGCCATGTGTTGTCTTGCCATGTGCTGTCTCGGCCATGTGCTGTCTCTGCCATGTGCTGTCTTTGCCATGTGCTTTCTGTGCCATGTGCTGTCTCTGCCATGTGCTGTCTCTACCATGTGCTGTCTTTGCTATGTGCTTTCTGTGCCATGTGTTGTCTTTTGCCATGTGCTGTCTCTGCCATGTGCTGTCTTTTCCATGTGCTTTCTGTGCCATGTGTTGTCTTTTGCCATGTGCTGTCTCTGCCATGTAGCTGCCTCTTGCCATGTGTTTTCTTTGCAGACTTCTGTTGGGATGAGAATATACAGCACAATGACTATAACCCATATCAACAAACTAGAATGCAGTATTGAATGAATGACTGTATGATTTTTAAAGTACATAAAATAAACCTTCCACACCCAAAGGCGTGATCGTAGTGCTGTGGAAAAAGAAAAAAGCCCGAAAAAGTGGAAGGATGAGTGAAGGACGGAAAAAACAACCATAGAAGCTACTAACACACAAGGAGAAGCAAGCAAGCAAGCACACGTACTCGCGCGAGCAAAGACACACATGTATGATCATATGCATACACACATTCATGAACACAAACACAGACACACACACATTCATGCACGCACGCTCACATACACATGCACGCACGCAAGCACACATGCACGTACGCACGCGCAAGCACACACACTCACAAACACACACACTGTTGGTTAAAAGAAGAAAGACGATTAATCAAGCCTGAGTGGGTTGTGAACAGTAAGCAAACTAAGAAAAGAAAACGCATCTCTCTCTGTCTCTGTCTCTGTCTCTCTGTCTCTCTCTCTCTCTCTCTCTCTCTCTCTCTCTCTCTCTCTCTCTCTCTCTGAACTTCATTTTAGAAACCCATTTCACTTCAGCAATAGTTCAATTCCAATCAGGGCAACGAAATTTCCAATCAGCAGTTCTATTTTCAACCCGATGAGATGTCGATGCAGTCAACCACATTTTCATGGCAAGTATTAATTCCGAGGACGCTGCACTCAAGATAATAGACGACAGTACCGAAAAAGATTGATCGAGGCGGGAATGATAATCTAATCAGGTGAATGGACCTTCTGTCTGCCCGTACGTTGCTGGGTGTGTGCAGTTTATCTTGTTTTCGACTTTTTTCTGTCAGTATGCTTTTCCAGAGTAGCGATGCCCACGCTCCTCATTCCAATTTCATCACACGCAGTTATTGACACTCCTGTTCTGTTGTGGTCCTAGAATGTCCACAAAAAGTCGTTAATGTTAGGCCTGATGAGAATAGCTCGGTGGTTACTGAGTCAAAGTCATGATCTGAAGGTGCTGGTTTGAGTCCCTACTGAATCACCTGTTTGATGGAGCTCATACTGGTCCTTATCTCATGTATGTGCATGTTGTTTGGTTTAAACTATAAAGGCGAGTCTCAAGTGCAAAAAACATGCATTAATCTTATGCATATGTAGAAGAGAAAGCTTGTTGTAATTATTGATATCAATGCCCTGAAAATATCCCAAATATACTCAACATTTCAGCATCAGTATTTAGCTGTGCAGTTGTAATGTGTACTGGATGGATTTCTAGGCTAAGGCGGTGTAAGATACTTTTTGGAGAATACTGTTAGCTGTAGCACTTTGGCAAAACAAAATCTAAAATGGTTAGGGTACCGAGGATGACCCTTTACTGCCGGAACAGAGTTATGCTAGTGGAGTTCAGATTTAGCAGTGCCCGCTCTCGAGTCAGCGTCAGCGGAATGCTACGTTTCCAACACCTCCTGCTCAAGGCAATAATAGCTCCGTCACAAAGCCAGACAGTGTGGATGCTAACTCTGGAGCGAGGACCGTGATAATATTGCTTCTCCTCCTTTCCCGTCTGTCAATAATGACTCATGAATCTGTCAATTTCGAAGATTATAACTGACAGAAGGATCGAAACTGGTGTCAGAATGACAGCACGAGAGATATGGCCTTGGGACTTGAGGTTTTTTAGTTCACGATGGCTCATGTTGTTGGGATCTAGTCCCAATGGATATAAGGTGGCATTGCTATTTCCTATGGTTTAAGGTTTTTGCCTTCCACGCAGGGAAAACACGGACACTTAACAGTGCTTGTAAACCATTTTTGAGCAAAATACCCAAAGAAGCATTTCTGAAAGGAATAAAATCAGACCGTGCAATTCAAATCTACTCAGAGAACGATCACATATTAAGCTCAAGGAATGCGATGATTTGGACCATCATCATCATCATCACCCTTATTATCATCATTATCATCACCTCCACCCTCATTATCATCATAGTCATCATCATTATCATTTTCACCAGCAATGCCTTTGAGGAAGGCTGAACACCAGATCCACAAGTCTCAAGTCACCAGTCATTAAGCTAATCAGTCAGCCAGAGCTGCTGTTCCCATCGCCACTTTTGCACAAGGCATCACCAATGAGGAGAATCATGTCGTGACAAGCGTCAATCACAGCCCTGACGCCTTGAAGGGGGAAATGGCACTATTTGGGATGAACAGAAGAAGCATTCCACTCATTTAGCGCAAAATCATTGCAAGAACCTCCAAGATCTGACTGGGGAGAAATAAAGCACGCAAAGATCTTCGGCAATCAATGTCCATCAATTTGCTGCATAATACCACCTCAAAAGGCTTCTGGCCAGGCTGTCCACACACACATAAAAATGAGCAGCAAATGCAGTATCGCTACAACAATCGTTCAATAAAGCAGTGAAAATGAAGTGAAAAACGAAGAGGTAAGTCATTCCACTGCTGACCGTAAACTTACCTTTGGTGATCAAAACTCTGATGATGTTAAATGTCTCACTCACACACATACGCGCGAACGCATGCACAGACAGACAGACAGACAGACACACACACACACACACACACATTATACACACACGCGCGCGACATCAGAAAAAAGAGACAAACAGAGAGACAGACAGACACGCAAAGAGAGAGAAATATCTATGTATACCACATCATCCTGTTTTATTATTTGCCGAAATCTGAATTTTATCACTTTGTTTTTGTATAGTCACACACTGCTCTCTCTCTCTCTCTCTCCCTCTCTCTCTCATCTCTCATCTCTCTCTCTCTCTCTCTCTATCTCGTCACACACTGCTCTATCTCTCTCTCTCTCTCTCTCTCTCTCTCTCTCTCGCTAATCCGCACCTGTTTCTCTCTCTCTCCACACACTGCTCTCTCTCTCTCTCTCTCTCTCTCTCTCTCTCCACACCTGCTCTCTCTCTCTTTCTCTCTCTCCACACACTGCTCTCTCTCTCTCTCTCTCTCTCTCTCTCTCCACACACTGCTCTCTCTCTCTCTCTCCACACTCTCTCTCTCTTTCTTTCTCTCTCTTTTTTCTCTTCTTTTCTCTCTCTTCTCTCTTCCACACACTTTCTCTCTCTCTCTATCTCTCTTCTCTCCTCTCCACACATGCTCTCTTCTTCTCTCATCTTCATTCGTCTCTCTCTCTTCTCTCTCTCTTGTTGGGGGGAGCTGTTTTGAAAAGGGTTATTTCCCCTTGTTTTTATTGTGAGACTGTATAAGTATTGGGTTATTATTATTAAGATGTATCCCTAACGGGCGGGGACTGGATGTAAAAAAGCACATGTGTGCTTATTCATTATCCTCGAAATAAAAGAATTTGTCATTTGTCATTGTCATTGTCCTTCTGTGTGACGTCTTTTTCCATAGCCAGTTGTGTGTAACAGCCTGTAGAATCCTACACTTCAGGTGCTCGAACGCCAATGAATGCTCTCCAGCCTCAGTGTCTCTTGGGTGTGGAAATGAAGTGCCCAGCTAACTGAATTATGCCATGTCCTGCTTCTCCTGGCAAAGACGAAAGGCGACATCTCACTATCTCTCTGTGCCTGCCTCCCTTTCTGTGTAATGTCTGTCTGTTTGTCCGTCTATCAGTCTGTCTGTCTGTCTGTCTGTCTGTCTGTCTCTCTCTCTCTCTCTCTTCTCTCTCTCTCTCTCTCTCTCTCTCTCTCTCACACACACACACAACATTCACACCCAAATAGGGATGGATTGTTTTTGTTTTGCCTGCAAGCAGCGTGTGTGTGTGTGTGTGTGTGAGTGTGTGTGTGTGTGTGCGTGCGTGCGTGCGTGCGTGTGTGTGTGTGTGTGTGTGTGTGCGTGCGTGCGCGCACGTGTGTGTGTTCGTTCGTGCGTGCGTGCGTGTGTGTTTGTGTCTGTCTATCGGTCTGTCTGTCTGCCCACCTGTGTTTTGTGTGTGTGTTTGTGTGTTAGCGTGCGTGTGCGTGTGTGTGTGTGTGTGTGTGTGTGTGTGTGTGTGTGTGTGTGTGTGTGTGTGTGTGTGCTAGCAGACAATAGTATCGATTGCAACCCTTGCACAAATTAATGAATCATAAAGTCACCGGAACGTGCTTCAAATACCTCCCTGCTTTGGCTTTCACAATCGTTTAACAGTACTTTTGTTTCCCAGAAACGTGCGTTGGCAATTGGCATTGCAGACAAAGCTCAAATGCATACATCATGCTTCGACCATGATTAGTCTGGCAGTATACGAAAAGCAGTTGTTCTCAGGATTTTGTTGTAGTTGATAGTGTGCGTTTCCCTGCTCAACATCTGGGGATCACCCAGAATATGTGTTCTGACTCCGGCATCGCACTTGGGAATTTCTCTGAAAGTGTAAGTACATACTAAATGAGAATTTTGCATGTGCGACTTTTTAAAAAAATCATTCTTTTATATTGAGGATAATGTAATAAGCACTCATGTGCTTTTTTGTACATCCAGTCCCCTCGGTATGCAGCTTTGTCTATTTTGTTATCCGTTCCCAGAAGCACACAATGACCTACTCTTCCGAAAGACGGAACAGGTTTTCACGTGTGCGCAAGATGTTCTGTGTGCGTTCGAACACGGGACTTCGGTTTATAGTCTCATCCGAAGGACTTTCGGGGTAAGTGCAGTTGCCATTGATGTTAACTCCAGGAGGAAAAAATCCCCTTGAACGAGATTCGAACCCGGGTCAGCAGGTCACGTGTGCAATGCTCAACGCTCTAACCACAAGGTGAACGTCCCTTCATGTTCCTCGCCAGACAGGCAGCCATAGTCCGACTTCAGATGATTTATTTCTCACTATAAGGAGCTTAGAGTTTGTAGGGTTTTTAAAAACCAAGAGACATACATTTTAACAAGCTAGGATGAAGTAATCCATGATATCCTATCTATGTCAGTATGTCTCTTTGATTGTAAGTAATAAGCAAAAGAATGGTTCTGGGATTTAATCACATTAAACGATTACAAACAAGCGCAAATAGAAAACTATTCGGCCAAAAGCTACAACCTCAATCACCTCGTAAGTGAAATTTGAGGAATACATAGTAGTAGGCAAACGTCACTTTTAAGTAGAAAATTTTGATACTTTCATTTAAATTCTTGAAAGAAAACGAACTATCAAGGTGTTGATTGATTTCCTTAAGACATATAAAACAGCATAGAAATGCAGAACATCCCCCCTTCCCTTTCACAATACTCACCAACAATGACGATTCGAACAAATTATTATCTTTATCACTATATTTCTGTTCTTCTCACTCACTCACTCATCTCTTGGTCGGGACGACCGTTGGGGTACCCGCACGGACGCTGCAAGTGGACCGCCAAATGGTTCTGTCCTGGGCTGCTTTCAGGAGGTTTGGTACAGTGAGGCCGGTCCACTCCTTGATGTTGGATATCCAGCTTTTGCGTGGTCGTCCCTGCCTCCTTGCTCCTTCCACCATTCCCTGCAGGACTGTCTTTGACAGGCTGTTATGCCTTGTTGTGTGGCCAAACCATTTCAGTTTCCTCCGTTTGACTGTATCTAGCAATGGTTCTTGTTTGCCAGCCAGTGCCTCGATCTGCTGCCAGACGTAGTCGTTGGTTTTACGGTCTCTGTAGGTGATGTTCAGGATCCGCCTGAGGCACTTCATCTCAAAGGCTTGAACGCGACGTTCTAAATCGGCAGTAAGTGTCCATGCTTCACAGCTGTACAAGGCAATGGATGTGACGAGTGCCTTGTAGAGTCTGACCTTAGTGTGGGTTCTGATGTTGTGGTTTCTCCACACTTTCGCCAGCTTAGTCATGGAGGAGAGTGCCACAGCAAGTCTGATCTTCACCTCTTGTGTGCTCGTGCCTTCTTTGGTGATGACTGCTCCAAGGTACTTGAAAGTTTCCACCTCCTCTAGTGTCTCGCCACTCATCTTGATGCTGGTGGGAGTGGTCGGTGTGGTACTGTTCACTAGGATCTTGCTCTTTTCCGTGCTGATCTCCATACCGTGGGCATTGGCTGATGTTTCCAGTCTGGTGGTGAGATCCTGGAGTTCTTCTTCACTGCGGCCCATGAGATCAATATCGTCTGCAAATCGAAGATTGCAGACTGGCCTTCCTCCTATTGTGATTGTGGTCTTGAAGTCAAGGAGGGACTCCTGCATGATGTTCTCCAGGAACACGTTGAAAAGAACGGGGGATAGCGGGCAGCCTTGTCGAACTCCAACTGAAGTCCGGAAGAACTCCCCGATTTCTCCACCCATGAGGACTGCACTGTGGGAGCTGTCATACAGCGCCTGGATGACTTGAATCAGGTCCTCGTCGAAGCTATAGTCTCTCATGACTTGCCACAGAGCTTCTTGCCACACTCGGTCGAAGGCCTTCTTGAAGTCAATGAAGTTGTTGTATAGCTGTAGCTGATGTTGGAGATGCTTCTCTATGAGCATTCTGATGTTGAAGATCTGCTCGACAGTGCTTCGACCTGGTCTGAATCCTGCCTGTTCTTCTGATAGGATTTCTTCTGCTTGTGGTTTCAGTCTGTTCTTAAGAATAGTAAAAAGAGGAGCAATCTATCTATTACTTCTTGTTTGACGATCTTTTTGATGTGTGTGTGTGTGTGTGTGTGTGTTGTGTGTGCGTGCGTGCGTGCGTGCGTGCGTGCGTGCGTGCGTGCGTGCGTGCGTGCGTGCGTGCGTGCGTGCGTGCGTGCGTGCGCTTATGTGTTTGGAAGGGGAGGGGCTGTTTGTTTGGTTTGGTATTTTTGTTTGTTTATTTTAGAGGGAGGGAAAAGGGGGTGGTCCTTTTTGTTTTATTTCTTCACCGACTGAAAGTGAAGACGACATAATTTTATGCTATTGGGTTTTCTGCATAGGCACAGCCTCTACCGCTCAGTGTCTTGGATTGTAAACAAGATGAAAAGGACTACTATCTTAGTCAACGTTACATGCCGTCAGCGCCTGGACTTTATCACAGTTCTTGATTAAACCATTGACGCTGGGGGCAACAGCAAAGTGAGAGGCTATATGACTAGTGGCTTTCCCACTCATGGAATTCCACTTTACAGCTTAGTCTTTAGTGATCGACTATGACTCTCTGACTAGGAGGCTTGACTCGCACAGTCCTTATGTGCTGCAGCCCTGGGGGCTAGTTGGCCTTTGGAGAACATCTCCAACGCTGACTGTCCTTATGCCCACTTGGCCGAGAGAGTGGGGATGTACTGTGGGCAAGGCATCTCCACTATAATAAAATTTCTGCCCAGTTTCCAAAACAGCAGCTGCCTCCTCTGCTGTTTTGGAGGTCATCGTCGGACACGACGGACAAACATACATAGTCAACGTTACCGAAAAGTTGACAACACTTAGCACCGGACGTCTCCAAAAAGGCATCAAATAATAGGAGACAACCTGGGATATCATTGCTCTTAACTGAATGAAGAATAGTTTCTTTTATTACATAAGCAGTGATAGTTCTGTTTATGATTTTTTAAAATTATACTTAAAACTACCCATCCTTTCTTTTTCCATGTATCTAATGTTGCTGTAGTGTTCTGAGAGTATGATGTTTCACTTTCTTCTAAAATGTCGTGTATTTCTCTCAAAACATAAACGTCAGAGATGAAAAACGACACAGAAATGCCGTTAAACTGTTTTAATTCACTGTCAGTTTACTTTTTATTTTACTATTTGGACAAAATTAAAGATAGGCAAAAAAGAAAAGAATGGTACAATTCCTAAAATGTATAGGAACAATATCAAAAAGTAAAATGGATTACGTTTGTCAATACACGAAATAAAATTCTCTCCATTACGAATATTTATCGATGCTCACGAGTTATCACATGTAACGCGACAAAAGCAAACACACACACACACACACACACACACACACACGCGCGCGCGCGCGCGCGCGCGTCCGCCCGCGCGCGTGCGTGCGTGCGCGCGTTAGTGTTCATGCCTATGAAATAAAACAAAATATTAATCTGTCTTTTCTCTTTTTCTTACCCATTGTCACTGCATGTCTGTCTGCCCATTTCTCAAAGCGGTAAAAAAGCATGTTTAAATTCATGAATCTTGTTTAAATGCATAATTTATCTGTCTCTGCTGACATTTTTCTCCGTAACTGATAAACTGATTGAGATTATAATCACTGTGAAATAAAGCAAACCTGAGGAAAATTAAGCTTGATCGATTGGCACTAAGTGAAAATTTGTTCTCTCGTTCATTATTCTCCTCTCCTTCTTTTCTCTTTCCCTCTTCCACCCTTTCATCCTAGTTTCCCTTTTCAATAAATTTTCTTTCAGTCGTTCTTTTGAATAGAATTAAGGGAGGTAAAAGGCATGTTCGAATTCCTGTATAGATTGTACGAGTTTATGACCTATATCAAACAAACGGAATGGAAAAAGAGGCTTGAATTTAATCCATATCAAATAGACATCTGCATCCTGAATGTGTGTTTATGTTTTAAACTCATAAGTAACAGATTATATGCGAACTAAACTGAAACACATTTTGTACGTGATTCACACATATTATACACAGACGCATATGACACATTCGTACTATACTTTTAATACCATACTATCTTTAAAAAATAATTTCCTGTTTATGTGTTTTTATCCGCTTATTGCAATGTCATTAAATGTATATGTTTGTGGTGTGAAAAAGCTTGCCTTGCCTTAAAATGTTTCATTGTGGGCTATGTGATTTTAGCCTTGGTGCTCGGAGCTTCTCTTCGAAAAAATACGTCTTGAATCTTATATTTGTCTTGTCTAGTAATCCATCCATATTCCCCATTCTTGTTTCTGCTGCTGCTGCTGCTGTTGCTGCTACAACTGATTGCATCAGTAAAAAGAATATTGCCTGAAGATAGATGTATACTTGGACGTATTGATGCACAGATATTTAAATCAATACAAAACATAGGCATTTAAAAAGATATACTTCGTTTACATACAAGAAATGATAGACACACAGATGACATCATGGTTATACATACAGATTCATACTGCTGGCAAGCGCACGACAACTATTAACATATAGATACAGGTCTACAAACAGAAATGCCAGCATAACAGCAGACACTCAGACTAACGCACTGACAAGGCAGAGATCCGAGGAGCAGACATACTGACAAACATCTACACATGAAATACAACCACTATCCTAACTGCAGACCAAAACAAAACCTTGCTGGGAATGATATCTATGTCGCTTGCTGATGAGAAACAGGCTGTGGGCTGGTTAGCTGACACTGCTCCATGCAATAATCGTATTGGCGCGGGAGGGCGGGGGAGGGGTGGAGAGGGTTATGAAGGAGAGGGAGAGGGAGAAGCTGGGAAGGGGATACGGGCGGAGGAAAAGTTAGGAGGATAGCTTTTGTGAGGACTTGTTATATTCAGTAACAGTTTACTACACGCTGCCAATAAGATGAATAGGAACGTGCTTGTACATGTGTATGTGCACACGCGTGCACACATAGAAACACACACACAAATACACACAAATGCACACACACTCACTCACTCACTCACCATGCGTGTACTGGTCACTTCCAACTTCTTTCATCACTCATTCTTTGTTTGTACGGTTCTTTCCTATTCAAGCAAAGAGCTATGACTTCCCGCCCTCCCATACAAAATCAATGCTCTAAAACAAAGTTATGGCGCCAGCCTGTATATAGCTATTGTCTTTCAGTCACGCCTCTCTGGCACCTATCATGACCAGGACATAGATTATGCATTCTTTTTTACAACAATTTGCAGGTTCTATCCTTAGGCCTGCTGCGAGTACACCGTTTCAGTGAATTATGCAAAATGGCCTGTCACATTTACTATATCCCACCGGCATTTTATTCAATATTTCTTGAACGCATCCTACATAAATTATAATGTTATATACACAGAGAGAGAGAGCGAGAAGAGAGAGAGAGAGAGAGAGAGAGAAGAGAGAGAGAGAGAGAGAGCGAGAGAGAGACAGAGACAGACAGACAGAAAGACAGAGGGACGGACGAACAGACAGGCAGACAGACAGACAGACAGAGACACAGACAGACAGACAGAGAATGTTTCTGAAATAGGTTGTCATCATAAGATCGGGAGAAATAGTCATACAGTCGACGGAAAATTTCTACGCTGAAAGCTATCAAATAGTCAGGATTTTACACTGTCAAACAGACACTTAATCTGCCTCAGCTTTATCTTATGTGTTGTTCAGTAAAACATCAATAGTTCTGAAATACCTGCAGAAAGTTATCAAAACCTGCTCATCTTTAAAATACATGTTTGAAGATAAGGTGAACGGAAACATGTCTTGGTCTATGAAGTCGTTGAAGTCATACTAAGCTTCAGTGTGTCGTTTCAAAAGAAACTAATCATTGATCTGGAGTGAGAAAATCACAACTTAAAGTGTAAACTCGTTTGTGTGCATGAGCATGTGTG
Source organism: Rapana venosa (assembly GCA_028751875.1). NCBI lineage: Eukaryota > Metazoa > Mollusca > Gastropoda > Neogastropoda > Muricidae > Rapana > Rapana venosa. The sequence continues at coordinate 50,063,085 of CM054141.1, forward strand.
TGATTGTGTGATTGTGTGTGTGTGTGCGTACTTGTGTGTGTGAGTGTGTTTGTGTGTGTTCATATATATTTACATGCAGACATGCACACACACACACACAATCACACACACACACACACACACACACACACACACACACACACACAATGAGTAAAGGAGAAGTATGTGAAATAGCAACAGACGAGAGGTAGAACACCAGAAAACAGATTGAGACGAAACGAAATAAAACAGCACAAACACAAACCGAGACAAACATATTTTACATCTAAATGGATACCCGTGCTGAAGTAAACCAACCATAAACCCAGAAAATTTATTTTTGTTTTAAATGGACTCCCTTCAAAATGGTAGAGTTTTCTTCATTTCATCAAAAACAACAGAATGAGATTCGGCAAAAAGAAAACCCAAACAAACACGAAAACCCCATGTTTTGCAAAAAGCCCTGCATGATACTTGCTGGAAACCTGGCCTTGGTGATCAAATAAAAGCACTCTCATGATAGCAGAGAAAGTGGAGGATCACACGGCCATGTGTTTCCCTGACGGCCCATATTCTGTCTCCAAAATATCGTTTGCTTTTGGCCGATAGCCGGAATCGTCAGAACAGGGCAGTAACGGCCTGTGAAAGATAGATGGCCATGGATTTAGACCAGGACGTGCACACGCAGAGTATTGGACGATGAATACTGTTCTGTCTCTCCCCTTTCTCTCCATGTTATTTCCTCTCCCATTCTTTTGTCTCCTTCCGTCCCTGCTGCTTTTACAATAGTTTCCTGGTATCTGGATCTACTGTTAAAAGTATGTCAACAAACAGGCTGTTGTTCGTCAAACAGAACAAAAATTATGTTCACCAGAATCAGCAGCTATATCGTGAACAATCAAGATATTTGTCAATAGAATCGCGACAATATTCTCATGATAACATCTTCAGAAAATTCGACAGCAAATGCGATAACATATTCAAAATACATCATAACTTTTTTAGGCTGGCCGCCAGTATACTATTCATGTGCATCTATCATGTGTATATAAACGCCATTCGATCAATATTGTAAAACCTTGAAATAATTACTATTTATATTTAAAATTCGTTTGTATGACTTTGCAAATATACTGCAGCACATTTGCAAAATTCTGCTCTCTCTCTCCCACAAGTAGTCAATCCATGTGAGACAGAGACAGTAAACTCAGTCTCCAGTATACAAAGAATTTTGCAAATTTTGATGTCATTTATTTATGTTTATATGCTTTTTTTCATTTTTCATTGGCGTCACTATTCTTGATATATGCATTCATGTATCTGTAGACATTTATGTACCCCATGAAAATGGGCAGAGGCCTAAATTCATTAAATATTGTCATTCTCTCTCTCTCTCTCTCTCTCTCTCTCTCTCTCTCTCTCTCTCTCTCTCTCTCTCTCTCTCTCTCAAACTTTTCACTTATTAGTCTACAAAAAGTTCGGGGGTAAAACAGAACATCTATTTTAATGTTTAGCACGAAGGATGATGAATATGCTTTTGTGGTGTGCTTCTGCTTTTAATATAGTCAAAAGCATATCTCCCCTGGGGGACTTTGGCCATTAACTGGTCAAACTGATTTACGAGGCAGTGACAAATAACTATGATGATCCGACTGATGCAAACTGTTAGCCAAGGCTTTGACTGTGTTGTTGTTTCTGGCTATGAAACTAATGCATTTTATACATATTCATTTTTTTCTTCTCTTTCTTTTCTCTCGTTGCTATGTTAAAGCTCTGAAGACACTAGTGGTGAGATTTTGCGTGTGTGACCTTTAATTTGAGATGTTGTTTTAAGAAAGAGATCTTTAAATACAAAAGTACGAATGATAATTACACCAGATTACCTTGCCAGAAAATGTTTAACTTGTAAAAAAAAAAAAAACAACTAGTGTAGTAAGAGTATATTATATTCCCGCCCAAGAATTGATCTGACATGTCCTCACTCATATTCAAACACACGGGGACTGGATGTAAAAAAGCACATAAGTGCTTATTCCATTATCCCCGATGTAAAAGAATAAAATTAAAATTAAAATAAGAAATTCAGGTGGGAAAGATATGAAATAAAGTCCAAGATTATCTTAAAAACGTATTTTAAAGTTTGTTGCTTTCAGAAAATTCTATCATAAACATCTATTTGAATTACTTAAAACTTTCCTCGATTACTTTTTTCTTTCTTTTTCTGCATTTCTTGCATAAACAGGCAAAATACTGAGATGCCGCTTCCCTCACGTGTTTTTGTTTTCATAGAATACTTGACATTCTATAGCCAATCTTGTATTTTCACAGTTGTTGTTACAGTAACAGTTGTAGATTTAAGACATGTCATTTACTCAGTCTGTCTAGTTGTTTGCAATGCTCTGTATAAGCACAGTGGAGGCTCTCTGTTATATCCTCCTCTCTCTCTCTCTCTCTCTCTCTCTCTCTCTCTCTCTCTCTCTCTCTCTCTCTCTCTCTCTTTCTCTCTTTCAAAACCTATTCCAGTCCAGCAGTAGTTCTTAACATACAATGAACATCCAATCAATTGTTCTATTTTCAAAATGCCGGAAAAAAACTCAACCACTTTTTCATGGCAAGTATTAATTCTGATGACGCTGCACTCAAGATAATAGACGACAGTACCGAAAAGACTGATCGTAGGGGAATGATAATCTAATCAGGTGAATGGGCCTTCTGTCTGCACGTACACTGCTGGGTGTGTGCAATCCCGTCCACCTATTTTTTCTGTTTTGTTTTCCCTCAGCATGCCTGTCCTGGGTTGTTATCCCCAAGCCACTCGTTTGGACTTCATCATACTCCGCCATTGTCACTCCTCTTATGCTGCTGTCCTAGATTCAGCTGTCCACAAAAAGTTGGTCTATACACATTAGCCAAGCTCGTAGTGTCAGAATGAAAACCTGAAAGGCCCTGGTTTGTACAGCGACAATATGTCCAGTTAAGTGGACTTTACCCACAGTTAATGCAGAGATCTTACTTTGCCAGATGAGAGTACAAACCAAGATTATGTGTGCAAATGTATACGTTATATCTTCTCCATACATCATAAACCCACCCAGCTTTCACTGAAGAGGAGGTCAGTTAGCATGAATAATACACAAAAGCATGGATAATACAAAGACACGCAGTATGCATCCGAGGTCTGACTAGTGTTTGTGGTTATACAACTGGTGAAACATCCACGAAGGGAATTCACTGACCAGAACAGTAGTGTGGTATACATGAAATATTCACCTCGCTGTCACATCTTGGCAAATGCAACACTGAAACTATCAGGCTGGCAGATGGCTGCCAATCAGAGGCAACCCTCCACTACCTGCCACAGAGTCACTCTCGTGATGTTAAATTCAGTAGCTATTGTTCTGAAGCATGTCTCTCTGGGCACAACATCTCTGAGCCTCCTGTTGAAGACAAACCATAATAACTTGGTCGCAGAGCCAGACGGTGTGAATGCTAACCCTGGAATGCAGATCGTGATTATACCCCACCCCCACCCCCCACCCTTTCCCTTTCCCCATTGTTTTCTGCCGCTGGTGAATCATGAATCTGTCAATCCCATAGAATACAGCTGACACGGGAATGGAAATGAATGTCAACATGGCGGCGGCAAATGAATTCCCTAGGGATGTCAGACTGTTATTTTTCATTTTATGATAATTGATGGAAATATATGATGCTGCTACTGAGATCCAGTCTGGCTTGAGGAAACATTGGTCCATTCTTCCCCCTCCTCCCCTACATTTTTGTAGTTGTCTCTAATTTGTAATACTTGCTTTTTGTTGGTTCGGTTTCTTGGAAGGTCTCCGAAGTAGCACACAACTTCGATAGTTAAAAAGATCATAATAATCCTTGAAGTTCTCTCCGTGAAGTTAATGAAGACCACCACGCGCGTGCGCGCGCGCGCACACACACACACACACACACTCTCTCTCTCTCTCTCTCTCTCTCTCTCTCTCAAGATCAATAGCCTTTACTCTGCGTGCGCGCGTGCGCGCGCGTGTGTGTGTATTCTTACGCGCGTGAGTTTGCATGCACGCGTGTATTTGCATGTGTGCACGTGCGTGCGTCCATGAGAGTGTACATGCACGCGCGCGTATACATGTGTCTACCTGCCTGTCCAGGCAGACGGTTGTATTGATTCTGGCACATGCAGCAAATTAATTAATCAGGAGGTCTCGAAAGGTGTTTTCAAACAGCCTAGTAGTTTCGCTTTCAATCACTGTATGGAACCTCTGCTATGTAGAAAAAGTCCATTAGTGATTGTTATCTTTGCAAACAAAACGGCAGAGATATGCACCGCACTCTTTCATCATGGCTGACATGGCATATATAGACTAGCTGCACTCACGATTTCAACAAGTTTGGACAGTGATCCTTAATGCTGTTCCCATGTCTGAAAGTCATGTTCGAGTGATGACGGAAAAATATGATGTTACGGTTTAACCGTATCAGTTCCATCACAAGTTTGGCTCATCTCAAGATTTCAACAAGTTGTGACAAAGTGATTCTTAATATTGCTTATAATTATAAACGCCAAATTATAATAAATAAGGTGGGAGAACGGAAAAGCCTAGTGGTTAGGGCGTTGGGCTTGCTATCTGACGGCCCGGGATCGAGCCACCACAGTCTCGGTCGTGGAGATTTTTCCCCAAAGTGAACATGACAGTACTGACTCTACTCCCCCTAAAAGTCTTCGGATGAGACTTTCACCAGAAGTCCTGTTCAGTGTGCAAACGAGCGCAGAACATCTCGCACAAACGTTTTGGAAGTGTAGATTATTAAGTGCCGGTAGGAATGGATGAAAATTATTATTATCAAAAATGCATGCAACATGCAGAATGCAAATACTATAATGGCAGGTAAACAATTGCGTACGCAAAAATTTCACCATTGGTGAACCTCTGAACTCTAGTCGAGGAACGAAAAAAACCCAAAAGAAATTAAACGAAAACACAATTCTAGATTTAATCGTATCAAACGCGTTCCTCTACTAATGAAATGTAAAAAAGAAAACTCCTTTTGTCAATAAAAAGCTGACTAGACTGCCTGATAACAGCCTGGGGTTGTTTTTTCATGAATATGCAGAAATAGCAAAGCTTCATTGTCAGGGGAACATTGCTAAGGGACTCTCATCCAACTTCTTCAATGAAAACGACCGGTTAAAGTTTGACTGGCTGTGCGAAAAATGTCAAAGATATTAGCACAGAAATGTCAATCATTCTCTCTGTGTGTCTCTGTTTATGTCCATGTCTCTGTCTGAATGTATGTCTGTTTCTCTTTCTGTGTCTCTGTCTCTATCTCTCATTCACACATACACACATGCACGTGTTAATATTCTTCCTATATACCCACAATGCTTGGTTATTTCTTCGGTATCAAAGATGAACATACAGTTTGACAGACAGATACAAGTGTACAACAAGGTAAGTATTAGGCAGGTAAAACAGATAGATACTTGAGCCATTGTTGAACAGAAACAGAGAAAGACACACAGAACGACTAGCAATAATGATTGGTGAATAGATGGGTTGGAATGAATCAGAAATGTTGAAAAGATCACCAAACAGATATCTTTTTAGATGGAAGCAAAGACAATGATGCAGACGAAAAGACAAATAGTCAGGCAAATGCAATGAACCACGATATAATAATCATGCACATTGGTGTGGTGCGTGCGTGCGTGCGTGCGTGCGCGTGCGTGTGTGTGTTGTGTGTGTGTGTGTGTGTGTGTGTGTGTGTGTGTGTGTGTGTGTGTGTGTGTGTGTGTGTTTGTGTGTGTGTGTGTGTGTTAGTGTGTGTGCGCTCGCGCGCGTGTGTGTTTCTTGCATTTAACGTCTGTTCCTTATTTGTGATATTAGACTCTGTGTGTGTGCGTGCGTACGTGTGTGTGGTGTGTGTGTGTGTGTGTGTGTGTGT
>CM054141.1:50071515-50074015 GCA_028751875.1 Rapana venosa
GTAGGGCAAAAAAATAAAGGATTGTTTCTTCCCAGTTTCTTTTTATTTTTTGAAGAATCGCATGTGTTAAGTATTCTCTGGCATATCGTTTCTGTTTCCTAAGCTGGACTAACTGATGCTCAATTCGTACAATGCACGTTAGTCTACGAGATGTGATAGAAACGTATGTATCCTATATAGCGTAGTTATAATACATTTGAGTATAATGTAAATGAATGCACATGTATACATACATGCATAAATGCATATATGCATACATACATTCATTCATTCATACATACATACATACATACATACATACATACATACATACATCGTACGTACGTACGTACGTTGCGTACGTACGTACGTACGTACATGCATACACAACAAACACACATATCTTAAATACATATACACAGAGATGGGGTAAGAAAGAAAGAGACAGACAGAGGTAAAGAAGCTGAGGAGACTGAGACAACAAATGCAATTTCGAAAACATAATTGACACCTAGATAGAACCACATAACAGGTGGAAAAAATGAGCAGATATCCAGACAAATATAACGCGTTCTCAACAGATCGTTTTCACTAAGGTAGGGTTTGAGGAGGGATTCGCTTTATTTTTAAACAACAGAATCCAAAAGATTTCGCGAATAACACACTGCAAAACAGCATGTATTACGCATCACTGGAGATCTGGCCTTGGTAATCAAATCAAAAGCACTCTCATGATAGCAGAAAAAGCGGAGGATCACACGACCATGTGTTTCCCTGACGGCCCATATTCTGTCTCCAAAATATCGTTTGCTTTTGGCTGATAGCCGGAATCTTCAGAACAGGACAGTAGCGGCCTGTGAAAGATAGATGGCCATGGATTTAGAATAGGACGTACACACGCAGAGTTTCGGAACTGGATGCCGTTCTATTCCTCCTCTTTCTTGCTCTTTCTCCTCCCCCTCCTTTTTTTTGGTCCTTCTCTCTGTTTCTTGCTTTCCTTGGGATTCGGTTCCCTTGCTAAATTGTGTACAAAAGCAAGCTGTTGTTCGACTAGGATAAGAATTGTATTATATTCACATCAACTAGCGACATCGTGGCTAGAAAACATGGATACAAACAGAATCAGGATAATGTACTAAAGATAGCATGCATAAAATTATACACAAAATATAGCATTGTATTACAAATATTCTGGAACTTAATGAGGGTGGGTTAGCACGTTGGAGGCTGTGCACTGGTCATGCAGACACAATCTTCACGTGATCTTTCCCATGAGGCTTTGCAGTTATCAGAGTAAATCTTTAAAAAAAATTTTTAAAAACAACAAAAAATTAATGTACTATAATGGCTCTACACGTCAGTTGAGCTATATTTGGAAAATCTGCATGTATGCGATATATCCCTGAGAAACTTTAAAGTAAAACCTGAACTCTCTCTCTCTCTCTCTCTCTCTCTCTCTCTCTCTCTCTCTCTCTCTCTCTCTCTCTCTCTCTATCTATCTCTCTCTCTCTCCCCATACAATATAAACACAGATTCCAAAGACAAGAGCGAATGAGGGTTCTGGGAATAAGAGTGATCAATACGTCTGTGATATGTTAATGTACTTTATCTGTATATAGATAGTCTATATCTCGAGAGAACCTTTATAGTTAACTAGGCTGTCTAGTTAATCCAGGAGATAATGGCTTCTGGCCAGTTTATACAGGTACCTAATTTCCTTTACCATTGTGAGTGGCCCAGACCAAAACCTTTTTCATTTGTTGATGTAAGTTAAGTGCCAAAACCAACTCCGGAATGCTGTTATACTTTAAAATATTATGCTGATATTGTCTTTAGCCATGACAGACTCTTAGCATAACAACATTACTATACCTTCCTTAAGGAGAGAAAAAAACCCTGAAATTGGAGAAAGGCTGCCTGTATGGCGAAGTACTTGAAAACAGTCATTATACTCAAATATCTTATCCAGTGTGTACATAAAGTCTCACAGTGATTCTCTGGTAGAATGAGACAGAGTGCATAATCTGGTGCTCCCCAGGGTATTAAGCTAGGGAACGCCCAACAATAACAAAAAAACTATCGGGAAAACCTTCAGGCTTTATCTACCAGACGAAAATCGGAATATCTGACATATAGATTGAACATTCCAAATATCCGTCACTTGCCATCACAAACATGAAAAACACAGACAAAAGCCACACTGACAGAATCGGTGCGCCTAACGTGGTGAACAATGTGGAAAAACACAGACGTCTCTAGTTTCACGACCCCACCTATTCCGGACAGTAATTCCCACAGTGGATCAAAGGCTGGATAGACAGACAACGACATCAACTATGGCTGACCGGGTTTTGTCTCACGAGACAATTTATAAGCCCTGCAGGGGGTGATCTACATCGTCCACAGGGGCTATGCAGCCAAATTCGGGAGTAAAAGTCGTTGTGGAATGCGGTACAGGTAATGTCTGGGGTTTGAGAGGAAATTGTGACCACTGTAAGGTTGTGACAATAAATCTTTTTTT
>CM054141.1:50079015-50084015 GCA_028751875.1 Rapana venosa
GATTGTTTAAGACAATAGAAGAAATAGACATTTTTTCATCGTGATGGATGGATGAACAACAGATTGAGAAGGTATGGCTTGGGCCATCACTGACAATAAAAGACACTTCATTTTAGACCGATACTGGCAATATAAAGGGGGCAAGTTAGCTTAGAATCGACAAGGACTTTAAATAGGGAGGAAGCAAGTACTTCAAAAATCGATATAGAATTACACTCAAGACATCATACACGGGAGTGGAAATTGTGTCTCCTGATGATCCTTCATGACAAAGAATGGCACTCCCACTACGACAGTGGGAGTGCCATTCTTTGTCATGAAGGGTCATCAGGCGACACAATCTCCACGACGATGTAGACAGGTGACAGAGTTATACATGATATACTGAACAGGTTAATGTGCTTTACCTTTCTGTGGACAAAATAAATGTTTCTATCGTCATGGACAAGAGCAACTAGATATGTTTTGGGTCTTTTTGAACAAAAGGCAGAGAGTGTAGACATATTTAGGGTCTTCTGGGTCCCTGTAGGCAAGAGACAGAAGTATGAGGTCAGTTTTAAGCCAATCAACAATAGACTATCGTTCAAAAAAATATAGGGGATAAATACATTTTAGGTTGTGATAGTCAATAGACAAAATGCTTGGGTAGTCAAAGACGAAAGAAGACTCGATTATACTTTGGGTCGTATGGACAACTGACAGAAGTTTTGGGTCATTTTGTACAATTGACAGAAGTTTTGGGTCGTTATGGACAATTAACAGAAGTTATGGATCATTTTGTACAGTTGACAGAAGTTATGGGTCATTGTGCGCAATTGACAGAAGTTATGGATCATAATGCGCAATTGACGTAAGTTATGGATCATTGTTGACAATTGATAGAAGTTATGGATCATTATGGACAATTGACAGAAGTTATGGATCATTGTGGATAATTGACAGAAGTTATGAATCATTGTGAACAATTGACAGAAGTTATGAATCATTGTGGATAAATGACAGAAGTTGTGGGTCATTGTGGACAATTGACAGAAGTTGTGGGTTACTGTGGACAATTTACAGAAGTTATGGATCATTGTAGACAATAGACAGAAGTTGTGGTCATTGTAGACAATAGACAGAAGTTATGGTCATTGTGGACAATAGACAGAAGTTGGGGTCATTGTGGACAATTGACAGAAGTTGGGGTCATTGTGGACAATTGACAAAAGTTATGGATTATTTGGGGCAATTTACAGAAGTTGGGGTCATTTGGGGCAATTCACAGAAGTTTGGGGTAATTGTGGGCAATTAACAGAAGTTATGGATCATTGTGGGCAATTCACAGAAGTTAGGGTCATTGTGGGCAATTTACAGAAGTTGGAGTCATTGTGCACAATTTACAGAAGTTTTTGGACATTGTGAATAATTGACCAAACTGATGACTAATAACACCAACGGCATTAGCACTGATATCAGGGTTAATGACCAGAAGCTGGAAACAGTTCAAAGCTTCAAGTACCTGGGAGCCATTGTATCCGACCAGGGATCCAAGCCAGAAGTAGTATGCAGGACTGCACAGACAATAACAGCTTTGTCAAAACTAAACACCATCTGGAGAGATAAGAATATCTCACTTATCTCCAAGATCAGACTAATGCGCTCCCTTGTCATATCCATATTTCTGTATGCCTGTGAATCATGGACCCTGACTGCAGATTTGGAGAGGAGAGTACAGGCAGTGGAGATGAGATGCTTTCGGAGACTCCTTGGCATCTCCTACAAAGACCACATAAGCAACGAAAGCGTGCATAACAGAATCCAGCAAACCATTGGACCCTATGAGAACCTTCTAACGATCGTGAAAAAGCGTAAACTTAAGTGGTATGGGCATGTCACAAGATCCCAAGGAATTACAAAGACAGTTTTGCAAGGCACTGTCCAAGGAGGAAGAAGAAGAGGCAGACCAAGGAAGAGCTGGGAGGATAACATCAGTGAATGGACAGGCCTAGAACTCAACAAAACCCTGAGAAAGGCAGAACAGAGAGAAGAATGGAGGGAACTGGTTGCTGAGTCTTTGAGGGTGCCCCCACGGTCGTCAGACTACGGGACAGATAGATAGATAGAATAATTGACAAGTTGTGGGTTGTTACAGACAACAGAAGTTTTGGGTCATTGTGGGCAATTGACAGAAGTTTTGGGTCATTGTGAATAATTGACAGAAGTTGTGGGTTGTTACAGACAACAGAAGTTTTGGGTCATTGTGGGCAATTGACAGAAGTTTTGGGTCATTGTGAATAATTGACAGAAGTTTGTTGTCATTGTGTACAATCGAGGGCGCAGATACGTTTGGATTATTGTGAACAATAGACCACAGGGATCAGATATGTTTCGGACCGTTATGAACAATAGAAAGAGAAAGTAGACATGATTTGGTTCCTTATGAAAAGTCAGGGGAAGTAGAATTGCTCTGTATTGTTATGAGCAATAGACGAAGTAGAAACGGTGTTTTTTTTTCATTTTATCGTTATGAACACCAGAGAGAGCATTTGTATTTTCATGAGTAACAGACAGAGGGAGTAGATAGGCTTTGGATCGTTATGAAAAGAAGTAGACAGGCTTTGGATTGTTAAGACCTGAAGTAGATAGGCTTTGGAGTTTTAAGAACTGAAGTACATAGGCTTTGGATTGTTAAGAACTGAAGTACATAGGCTTTGGATCGTTCTTAACAGAAGCAGATAGACTTTGGGTCGTTATGAACTGAAATAGATAGGCTTCGGATCGTTATGAACTGAAGTAGATAGGCTTTGGATCGTTCTGAACAGAAGTAGATAGGCTTTGGATCGTTAAGAACTGAAGTAAATAGGCTTTCGATCGTTAAGAACTGAAATAGATAGGCTTTGGATCGTTATGAACTGAAATAGATAGGCTTTAGATCGTTAAGAACTGAAGTAGATAGGATTTGGAGGAACTGAAGTAGGTAGGCTTTGGATTGTTAAGAACTTAAGTAGATAGGCTTTGGGTTGTTTTGAACTGAAGTAGATAGGCTTTGGACTGTTAAGAACTGAAGTAGATAGGCTTTTGATCGTTCTCAACAGAAGAAGTAGATAGACTTTGGGTCGTTATGAACTGAAGTAGATAGGCTTTCGATCGTTAAGAACTGAAGTAGATAGGCTTTCGATCGTTAAGAACTGAAGTAGTTAGGCTTTGGATCGTTAAGAACTGAAGTAGATAGGCTTTGGAGGAACTGAAGTAGATAGGCTTTGGATCGTTATGAACTGAAGTAGATAGGCTTTGGAGGAACTGAAGTAGATAGGCTTTGGATCGTTATGAACTGAAGTAGATAGGCTTTGGGTCGTTAAGAACTGAAGTAGATAGGCTTTGGATCGTTAAGAACTGAAGTAGTTAGGCTTTGGATCGTTAAGAACTGAAGTAGATAGGCTTTGGATCGTTAAGAACTGAAGTAGTTAGGCTTTGGGTTGTTAAAAACAGAAATAGTAGAAAGATTTAGGATCGTTCTGAACAGAAGGAGAAGATGGGCTTTTGGGTCGTAATGAACAGAAAAAGTACACAGGTTTGGGGTCATATGAACAGAGGGAGTAGATACGTTTTAAATCGTTATGGACAGAGAAAGTAAATACGTGTTGGATTGCTATGGACTAAATGCAGTTTAAATCGTTATGGACAGGGGAAGTAAAGAAAAGCTTTGAATCATTATGAACAGAGGGAGCAAATATGCTTGGGATTATCATAAATAGGAGTGAATACATTTAAAATCATAAACAAGAGGTAGTAAGTATGTTTTTGATTGTTAAGAATAAAGGGAGTAAATACGTTTTGGATTGTTATTAACAGAAGGAATAAAAACATTATGGAATGTTATTGACATAATGAGTAAATAAGTTTTAGATTGTTATGAACAGCGGGAGTAGATACGTTATATGTTAGGATGGTTAGAGATACAGATAGGAGCCTGATAAATTCTGCATCATGTTATATATATATATATATATATATATATATATATATATATATATATATATATATATATATATATATATATATATGTGTGTGTGTGTGTGTGTGTGTGTGTGTGTGTGTGTGTGTGTGTGTGTGTGTGTGTGTGTGTGTGTGTGTGTTTGCGTGTGTGTGTATCAAGTCTTTCATCATTGCAAGAATGACTACAAAATAAAATATATAAAGGCAATGGAGATGATTTCGCTTTGGATCACCATAGACAACAGATTAATTTTCGGAACTACACATTTTCTTTCAAATTTCTAGACAGAAAGGAAGCCCACTGATGCATGCGTTCCTTAACTGATAGAGAAAAGAGATACAAGGGATACAATTTGTTTTAAGTTATAATGAACAATATATGGATAAAGCAAATACGTTTGGGATTGTAATACATGGTAAGAACAAAAAATTTTAATGACAAATGTGTTTGGAATAATCACAGAGAACAGATATGGATTACAAAAAAATCCCAAATGGTTATGGAATAAGCAGAAAATTATATGCTCTGGTTCGTTTTGAAAACCAGAGAGACAGACACATATATAAAAGACTATGGTGGTAACTAATTACAAGTTAATACCTTTAATGCAGGAGTATTTTACTCCATCCAGTTTAACTTTGGCAAATGTCTGGGAAATCTTATGCTTAAAAACTGTATTCGTTCACAGACAGACAGACAGACAGACAGATAGATAGATAGAAGCCCCAAATCATGCCGACTAGTGCATTGAGGGAAAAGGAGTACAATAAAGTCTGGAGTTTTTGCTTTTTTTAAAACTGTGCATTAGAAGAAAAAAAAGTCGTATCAAATGATTTGAAGAAGTACTCGTGTTTTGTTCTGTTTACTCTCCTTTGGTTTATGGGTTTGTTTGTTTTTTTCTTCAAGTCTGTAGGTTACATTGTTGCTGCAACAAAGAAGTAGAAATATAAGAAATAGATAACTATAGTTGTCACGTAATGTAAATTTTCTTATCCACCTGAACACTTACTACTTCAATGAC
>CM054141.1:50089015-50099015 GCA_028751875.1 Rapana venosa
GCAAAAACGGTCGCGTATGCAAAATCTCACAAGTTATTGGTGAACCTCACAGCTCTAGCTGAGGAACAAAGAAAAGGGAAGATGTACAACTGGTACTGTAAGTCCGAGTCTGTAGTTGCCATAGTTTGTGTTGTCTGTACATCCATTAACTGTTCCTGAAATTATAGGCGCGATAGATGAATAGTTTAGACGCCATACTTCTAAACCTAATGGTCTACAGGATAAACATTAGATTACTAGATTCCAATACTGACGACGCCTGTAGAATAAGATCAGCTTTGTTTTGCTTTAACTTGTCTTAAGATCTCCCAAGTCAAAATAAAAACTCATGACTCGGGACAATTTTATCATCTCGAAAGAGAAAAATTCTGGCAGTTGCAACACTACTGAAGACAAAAAAAAACAATAACACGTAAAAACAAACAAAACAAGCACAAGTCATAGTTCTCAAGAAGCAAATGTTGATTTATTTGCAACACGCAATAACACACATTCATGGGTTGGCCTGTCATTGCTTTATTCCCCTACGTGTACATGAACGCATCAGATCAAATATGCGCGTTAATGATCATGTAAGTTGGGTCAGCGGTGAGTGAACTATGGAAATGTAGAAACACCCTGCTTCCACCAAGAACCTCCTTGACGGGAAAACAGTTTGTAACCCCCTCCTCTCTCTCTCTCTCTCTCTCTCTTCTCTCTCTCTCTCTCTCTCTCTTTCCGCGCCTGTGCGTGCGTGCGTGCGTGCGTGCGTGCGTGCGTGCGTGCGTGTGTGTGTGTGTGTGTGTGTGTGCGCGCGCGCGCGCGTGTGTGTGTGGTGCCGGATGCTAAAAGTCTTTGATTTAATCTCTACTCTGCTCCTACCCTGATCCCTTTATGTTCCTGTTTCGTGGCTGATTTCCATTTCAACTACAGTGATGAAGTTCTGAACCATTTTTAATGGTCTGACACGGCTACAGTCCCAGTGCGATAATTTGATGATGACTCAGATCAGCTCCTGGCGCGAATGTAAAATAGTATACATGTACGGGCATGCACTAAATGTGTGTGTATGTGTGTGTGTGTGCGCGCGCGCGCGCGCGTGAGTGCGTGTGTGTGTGTGTGTGTGTGTATGTGCGTGTGAAAGGGAGAGAGGAGGACAGAAACCACACATACACACACGTACACGCACCCACACACGAACGCACGCACGCATACACACACGCACACACGTGCTTGCGCGCGCTTTCTTAGATCATGCACGCGCTTACTGACGATTAGTCTATCACGCGCGCACACACACGAACACACTCACGCACACACATACACACGCACACACAGTAACCCTTCATCATATGCATTAAAGGCATGAGAATGAACGTTATCACCCAGCCAACAAAGCCTTTTTCTTTATAATTTCTTTTCTGAGGGTCAATACTGTACAACATTAAATAAAACTCCGCCGCACACATCACTTTTTTATTTTTAAAAAAAAAGGCTACAGAGAATGGTGCATTTCATAACTCTGCCTGTTAACAATCACAACCTAACTCCGCAGTGGAAATCAGACCGCATACCAACAACAAAAAGAAGAAACAGAAACCCACCCCCCACCCCCCAAAAAAAACCAAACCCCCCCCCCCCCCCCCCAGAATATCCTGTTTTCTATTATGCCATTTGTTCCGTGCTGCACGCCGCAGTTCTACGGCGCTCTCTTGTTTCAACAGTCGATAGATTCTGCTTGGCGAACAGCCCCCCCCCACCCCCTTCTCTCTCTCTCTCTCTCTCTCTCTCTCTCTCTCTCTCTCTCTCTCTCTCTCTCTCTCTCTCTCTCTCTCTCTCTCTCTCATCTCCAGGGAGACAATGAAATGGCAACCCATTTTTCCCATCCGCTTAATTATGTATATATCTATTATTCCTGAATTTTTCCGGGGACTTCCGGTTCTCTTAGTGATTTTATTGCCGGCTGTACGCTGTTGGTTTATCATTCCATCTATAGGTCTAAGACAATGACCATCAACTGAAAATCAAGCGGAAATGAACGCGGACGAGAAAGAACAATCCTGGCCAGCACAAACAAGTTACAAACGGGTAGTATTCTACTTCTATTCTCTCCTTAATTCTGTAGGGTTATGACCTTTGTTTTCGTGGAAGGTCTTTCTTCATAATATACTATTACCAAAATACCACCCCCTCATTTAACAATTTTTCTCTCTATCTTCTCAGAACTCCGAATATCAGCTGTTCATTTCCGAGACATTTTCTGTCAACAACGTTCTGTGAAGAGTTGTCCAAATTCACTGCAGAAACTTATTGTGAACACTGAAATGTAGCAGCAAATACAATAATTTTCTATGATGGAGAAGGTCCTACATTTGAGGAGATGTGGTTGACGTGGCTTAGAAACACCCTAAAAAAACTAAAGCAAGGAAGGCCACAAAAATTTCATGAACAACGTCAGTGACGCAGAAAATTGACGTTCCAAGACATCATATTCAGGTGCAGAGACCGTGTAGCCTGATGATCCTTCATGACAAAACGGGGATCTTCCATCATCGTCCACGGTGATGGAGACAGGTGACGAATGAGGCTGGAAAACCTGCTCTAATATCCGGAAAAAAAAACTGACATAAGTTCCTTAAAGACAGTTAAAAGAACATCAGAGAATTATCGTGTTAATAGACATTGATGCCAATACTGATCTGATGGGTGCCATCACTAGTAACAGCAGACAGCGCATCAACGCCAGGGTACTCCAGTCCATGAAATATGTCCTAACAGAAAAAGGGAAATAACCACAGCCTATAGCACTCCAGTCAAGCCGAATATCTCTTACTCACGAGAGTGTTAATCATCGTCAACAATCCTTGACACAATGATGCAAAGCAAATAACAAAACACATGGAGCGTCTCAGCGTCGCCACCATTAATTCCTATGGGTTTAGCCAATATAGAGAAAAAAAATCATCGTAACAGAGAAGTAGTGCGAAAACTATGAAAAACATCTCTCTCCTGATTCAAGGGTAATATTGACAAACAGTATAAACTTTTTCACAACACTCCTTTCCATTTTACATCGTTTATAGTCCCACCAAACCACGAAAGCCATATCAGGGCTATTGACTTGTTTAATTGCAAAACTGGCATGAACAGTCACTTCAAGTTCAAACTCCTCTCAAATATTAGTGTCCGCGAAATCGAAAAAATGAACACGTCTTTGGCGCAATATCTTCTTTGTTCTTTTCCTTAAGGCAAATGGTATCATTTTCCTTAAGGCAAATGGTATCAAGTTATGCTAAGGATTCTGGTCATTACGCTTATCTCATCATCCTAAAAAAAAACTTTAAAAGGACAGTCAATACTTTTAAAGTATTGACAGAAAATAAAATAAAATGTCCTGTAAAAAAAAGAAATGCTGAATAGTAATGCAGAATAAATATAGTGTACCATCTCCAGTAATAAAATAATACATACAAAAATATCATATACTGTGTTAAGAGAAAAACATCAGATTTACTGAGAAAATGCGTAAAAATGGACTGGTGAGGGATACAACATACAAGAGAGAGAGGGGGGAGAGAGAGAGGGGAGAGAGAGAGAGAGAGAGAGAGAGAGAGAGAGAGAGAGAGAGAGAGAGAGAGAGAGAGAGAGAGAGAGAGAGAGAGAGAAAAGAGAAGAGAGAGAGAGAGAACCCAGTTCGATGGGTGTCTCCGCCAAGTGTGCTACCTTAAGAGATTTGCTGAACATTTTTTATCTATTCTAACATTTGTTTTTATTTCATTCACTACAAGACCTGTAAAAGACCTTGCTTCTATTTGAAAACTGACGGTTAAGTCAAGGCACTGAAGCCATGAATGCTTGCATACTGTTTGATACCATCTGTTGATGTGGTGCAAGCGACAAATAAGTTTATCTTCCAGTTCTGAGGATTCATAAATCCAGTCAACCCATTCTGTGCTTGTACCCACAACTGAATGAAAAACCGTCATGTTATGTTTGCTAGGCTCCATATTCGGCAAAACAAAAATGGTTTTTTTCATCTGAAGGGAGTCTTATTCTGTTCCAATTTTAGACCGCTGCATATCGTGCATGCTGGGTGTGTTTATGCCATCCATTCCATTGACAATAACTGGCTTACTCTTCCGAAAATATATTTACTTGTATGCGCACCAAACAGTGCGCGTGCGTTCGCATGGGCACTTTGGTTTATAGCTTGATTTGAAAGTCTAGAATGATGAAAGCCGTAAGGGGCTTTTTTCATCTGATCGATAGCCTTGGAATTTGAATTGACCAACCCACGACGTCACAAAACTACAAAAACGCTTCTGTTGCCGGAAGAACCACATGCTAAGCAAATTAAATATCGGAGTTTGAAAGAGTGTTGTTTAAAGTGTATGTGTGTGCATGTGTGTGTGTGTGTGTGTGCGTGCGCGTGCACACGCTCGTGCGTGCGTGTGTTTGTGTGTGCGTGTACGCATGTGTGCGTGTGCGCACGCGTCTCTGTGTATGTATGTATGTGTGTGTACGCATGTATGCGTGTGCGCACGCGCGAATCTGTGTGTGAACGCACGCGCGTGTACTTGTGTGTATCTATCATCTAAAGTGATGTTATTGTTTTTTAATATGATTTCATACTTTCCTATTCTTTTGCATTGAAACAGAGCTGTATAAACAGCTTTGCACCGAGGACTGGTAAAGGAAAAAAAAGAGAACAGTTGACTACTGTCACTTTTCCAGACTCCCTCTCTAAAGCTCAACAAACAAACACATAACTAAAACAACAAAAAGAATAAAAACAGCAGAAAAAAGTTTTACAACACCCCACTACCAAAAAGAAGCTATTAAACGGACCTGCCATTTACATAGAGATGATTGTCCCAGATAATTCGAAATATCTCCAAAAGGAGGCAGATACAAAAGAAAATCTCCATTGGAAAAGTGTGAAAAAATGATAGAATCTTTTGCCTAACGTCTTTTTACAATGGCTATAATATTATGCGGGTCAGGGATAATTATGACAAAGAAATGAAAACAAAATTAACACCAACGCGATCAACAACATACAGCATCCTACAATGGTGATATTACTATCATTACTGTTATCATCATCATTATTTTTTTTAATAAGTAGTAGTATCATTTTCATTAGTATCATCATCACAATAAGAATCATCATCATCATCATCACCATGATAATCATAAATATTATGCCATGACGATTACCATCTTTTCTATACAAAATGCCCTTAGCATTGATGAATGTCTTAGAAAACCCGGCGTTAATTCGCCCACGTATTCAACGAGCAATATAGTAAAAAGTAAAAGGTAAAGGAGTCCCATAACCTATACGGTCGTGGGGGAGCGAGGCGTCAGAGACCTCACTTCTCTAGGGCCAGCATATTGAGGGCGGCGCCCATCTCCTCTCCCTCGCTGCTTTACCTTCCCTGACCCTAAAGAGGGCAGGTACCCATTTACAGCTGGGTGAACTGGGGGAACTGTACTGAAGCCAAGGCGCGCGCAAACGGTCACCCATCCAACTGGTAACCACGCTCGACGCTGCTTAACTTGGCTGGGGGAAAGTGAGTGCTCCGACCACTGAGCTATCCCGTCCTATAGCAATATAGGACATTTTTTTTAAAACATTTCTTTTAAAATGTTGAATGAAAACTCTGTGACAGTTCGCACCAAACACACTGCTATACTCCAAGCAGTCGCAGGGAAGGCTCTTGATGCTCGAAAATGTAACTGTATACACACATACACCATCCACAATAATTATTTCATTAACTTCATGTAAACTCATTCCTCGCCTCTTCACACCACTCATGTCTTCCTGGGCCCACGCTCTTGGACTGTTTAGGACGAAAAGAAACTTCATTTCCATAATGGCTGCTGCCCCCGTTGCTTCATCAATAATGATGACTTGCGTTAGACCCGCGTTCTGACAAATAAATGAAAAACGCGTTCTGCTTCTCTCTCTCTCTGTCTCTCTCTCTCAATGGGAAAAAAACCACATTCATTGTGTATGTGTGTGTGTGTGTGTGTTTGTGTGTGTGTGTGTGTGTGTGTGTGTGTGTGTGTGTGTGAGTGTGTGTGTGTGTGTCGTGTGTGTGAGTGTGTGTGTGTGTGAGTGTGTGTGAGTGTGTGTGAATACATCCATATAGCCACCACTCCCGCTGGGCTTATGTCCAATGTTAAAACATCTCTCAGACGAATGCACTGCAGACAGAAACTTGATACAACAACTTTTAAGAAGAAGGCAGATACTCATTCTAAACTGCTAGATCAGAAAGAGTGCGAAGAAGAGGTATCATAGTACGTTTCGTGGGAGCTATTTTTAACCGGTGTGCTGCTGTTATTCCTACACCTACAGTTGTCTTTAAATAGAAAAAAGCATTGGATGTTGTTCTGCTATACTTTACCTTTTTCTTCTTCGTCGTCGAACGCTCATACAGCACACTTGTTTAAAGGTCATAAACATTTCGCGCAAGCAATGTTCGTAAGGTGCCTTGCGGTCAAAGTGATCAGTGACTGTGTCCATATAGTATGTTATCTGCTTTCGAAATGTGAGGTGCATTAGAAGATCAACAAGAACTCGACTTGCAGGTATATTTTCTATAGCATGACTGAATTTTTAGAACTTTTCATTTCTAGAACACTGGAAGGTTGTCTAGACAAGGCAAGGCAAGGGAAAGTTTTATTTCAAAACCCCAGTAGAGGTAAATGAAAGTGTTACATGTTGCATGTAACTAACTCAAAGCATAAAACACTGTGTGACCTTTGGGAAGAATTTAACAATTATCATTGAAGTCGTCAAGAAAGCAATATCGTTAATGCATTAACAGGCAACATTTCGCAAAATGAATACAGCAATAAATATAAGTGCTGTTGCCATACATACGTCCATTCGTGCGCGCGCGCGCGCGCGAGTGTGTGTGTGTGTGTGTGTGTGCGTGCGTGCGTGCGTGCGTGCGTGCGTGCGTGCGTGTATGTGCGTGTGTGACAAAGAGAGAAAAGAGACAATAGATTAAACAGAGAGACAGAAAGAAGAGAGACAGAGGGGGAGCTTTATTGAGGGACGGGGTGGAGGGGGGGTGTTGTATACCAAGGTGTTGGACACACAGAGAGGCAAAGGGGAATGAATACGCCAAAAAATAAAGCCAAGTGTTTTAAAAATATAGTTTTAAAAAATCACCGATGCCAACAATCGGCATGGGAGGAATTATATACAAAGCTACACCTTCTGACACATCACTGCTGGCACGCTTAGTAAGCGTTTCTGACAGCTGCGATACTATCAGCATTGGCACCTACGACTCTTCATGTCTGAAGGGGGAATAGAAAAAAAAGTAATGAAACATTGCTGTAGTAGACTGATGGAGCACACTTATTTCATGACCTTTAACTAAATGGACTAACACACAAACAAACCAGAAAAACAGATGTGTGGATGTGTGTGTGAGTGAGAGAGAGAGAGAGAGAGATCATCTTGACGGAGGAGAGAGAGAGAGAGAGAGAGAGAGAGAGAGAGAGAGAGAGAGAGAGAGAGAGAGAGAGAGAGAGAGAGAGAGAGAGAGAGAGAGATCACGAAGGACTTACGCTAATGGTCAACACATTAAAAGGGTCACTAAAGTCTGACTCCGCCACTAAAGCTCTTCTTTTTCTTCTTCTTCGTCGTCGTCGTCGTTGAACGCTCAAACAGTAACTACTGTTGTCTGTCATCTGAACAAAAATGGGCTGTGCTACCGTTAAGTGCCTAAGAAGTTAGGCCCAGTGCATCCGACTACGGCATGAGAGAGAATATTGTTATAATTAATCCTACTTTGGCATTAGAGAGAATTGTTATAATTAATTTCTTAAATCTTTCTTGAAAAAAGGCAGGGGAATGGATCAAGGAGGCAGAAAACAGACAAGAAGGGGTGCATGGAGAAAAAAGGAACAAGGGAGAAACAAAGACAGGGATAGAAAAGAGGGAACTCTTTGCACAGAATGTCCAGAAAGTGGGGATACTATTTATACTGACTGGCCCCCGGGATCCCCACAGGTGAAGCTATTCTTATTTTCAGTAGGAGTCTTAGCAAAATGTTTTCAGGCATATCCAGAATCAGAACAGGCATTTCAGATGACCACTATAGTGTCCAAGCAGCAGTGCAAGGACTGTTCTGAAGGGTGCCTTCACGACAGCCCAAGATTATCAGCTCCCCTTTGGACCGCTGTTTCCGAGAATGTGGCGGAATGAGCATGAAGGGGTAGGAGGAGGGCAACTGTGAAAGGTAATATACAGGCCGGGCTGCTTATTTTCAGGTCTCCGTGTTTCTTTTCTCCATGTTTGTTTTCAGAGTGGATGATACTTACAGCACAACATAAAATCATGTCCACTCTACCACATCTGCTAGCAAAATCTCAACTGTCTGTTCGGTACACGAAGCATTATACTACTTTCACAGTGTGGTCCAGTGCCCAAAATAACAAAATAAGAGAGTCACTGACTTCATCAGCCTTTACCGATCCAAACTAGACAGCATCTGTCAAGAGGACAACCTTTACTGGTGGACCGAGTGAGACCATAATAAACTGACCGTATTTGCTGGAGTTGACAGGCCGGCAGAGTCAACCTCTGGTTACAGGGCATTCTTTCACACTTCATTATGGGCTTTGGTCAGGTAAGAGAGTGCAGACTCCGATTAGTTACATTAGTTGCCAGAAACAGCTGTCATTTTCCTTTGTCAGTCTATCAGTCGTACATGTTTACACTTGGGGACATTTGTACAAATACTGTACTCTTGTGATGTTGCACATCCTTGGAAATATTAACATTTACGATAGCATTTACCATCATTCAACCGTGAACGGAATAGTTACATCCTGTGTCCATGATTTTATTTTAAATAACGAAGCACACACAAGATATAAACAATTACAGCTGAAAACAAGTTTGCAATAAATTGGCAACAAACTGTACATGTCAAAGTAACACCCGCACCAAGAACATGACACTATCTTCACAGCGTGATCTAGTGCCAAGTTGTGAAGGATGACAGAAGCCAGCTTAGCAGCCCTCGTTCACCTCCACCAGACAGTCTCTTGGAACGGGACAGCGTTCATTGTTGCAGGACTGATGTAATGCTAACTGGCATCTTTATCCACTGACCGTTATGCCACTTGAGCCACCAGAGCAGCTGCTGTTCATTGTCACCAGACCTCTAGTGACTGGGTAATCTTTCGTGTTTCATTAGGGCTTGGGGCTGTCTGAGGAGGAACACGCTTTTGTTATTTCTCAGATCAGCGGCAATTACTTGCCATGTTGTGATGCGTTTCCCTATTTGGCTTGTGATACTTTGAGATAAGTATGCAGTTCAGTTTGCATTTTATTGCGCATCACTGAAAAAGAATGCCTCTCTGTTTCTGTCTCTGTCTGTCTCTGTCTCTGTCTCTCTCTCTCTCTCTCTCTCTCTCTCTCTCTCTCTCTCTCTCTCTCTCTCTCTCTCTCTCTCTCTCTCTCAGCCCTGGTTGTAAAATAACAAATAATCAAAATTTCAATCATAATCAACATTGTGTCTGTCTGCCTGTGGGCGTGCGTGTCTGTACGTGTGTCTGAAAGTGATATACCATACAAAAGATTATCATCAATAGCAACAATAACAACACACACACACCCGCGAGCGCGCGCACTTTTCTGCATGTACAAAGTGTTTCAGTATAACTTACTCTTTACAGCAAGAAAAGAAAGCTAAATACGACAGGTTACTAATGATAAAAAAGTGGACCCTTTTTGGTTTGTATTGCTTTTCAAGACGAAATCGATACATACGGTCAGTGACTTTTATTTTACTCCTTTCTATCTCTTTTTTTTTTCCTCTGTCACTGCCTCTTCCCCCTTAGTTCTTTTGTGTCGGTATGTATGTATGTATGTATGTATGTATGTATGTATGTATGTATGTATGTATGTAGGTATGTTTGTATGTATGCATGTATGCATGTATGTATGTTATGTATGTATGTATGTATGTATGTATGTATGTAT
>CM054141.1:50101515-50114015 GCA_028751875.1 Rapana venosa
TTTATCTCTCCCCCCCCCCCCCCCCTCCCTTTCCCTTTCTTTTCCCTTTTTACCCCCTATTTTCTATAACACAGACCAGCCTGAAGAATGTCGACCAACGCGTCCCTCATGTCCCCCGTACCATCGTTCAAAAGGATTGACTGATTTTCTACAGCACAGCAGATATGAAGTAGCATAATTTGAGATTTCTGTACGCAGTCACACTTCCTTTAAAAAAAAAAGGGGGGGTGGAAACCAAGCAGACACTATTGTTGTTAAAAGTTAGAGCTTAATGACATTGTCTATAAGGTTACTGTTATAAAGCTTTATTATTGACGGTTGGCTCAACAGTGCATGATAGTGAAATTCACCTAGCAAAATTGTGACCAGTAATACCTCAGGGTATGCAAGTTCAACACGAGACAGGCATCAGGGGAATACTTGTTGAAATTGCTCCAGGTTGCTTCCCTAAGACTTTCAGACACAAACGATTTGGAAAAACATTTCACAAAACCAATGATGTGTCTCCATTTCGCCCATGTTGTATTGTGACTGCCCGCAGTGTTGTTGGTGCCATCACATTCAGGACACGAACATCAATGGCTACGTCAACATTGAGAAGCTTTGAGCCGTTTTTTAGAAAAAAAGCTAATGTTTAATACTAAACAGATTCTGCTCACAGCTTAGCACTCTATAGACAGTTGCTCGAGCGGGAAAAATATGACTGCTAAGTTCAATGAATACGCTTCCCTTCACTTATAAAGCTGTTGAAAAAGTGTTAGCCTTTTCTGACTACAAGTGTCTGAATATTTCAGGCCTCTTTATGGCCAGCACATATCAGAGTGTAAAGAAAAGAGCTCAGAGCAATCTTGTGCAGTTCCTAACATGAAATAAGCCTGCACAAAGTTGTCAATGTCACTCTCATGAATTTTTAAAACAGAGTAAGCCAATGCCATTGCCTCTTCCTGAGAATGGACAGGAAATGAGGCATTGACAAGGCCGCTGTTGTCTCTTGGGTGTCATGAAAGTCTTGGCAAAGTGCTGGGTTACTGCCCAGTACAGACTACATGGAATCCGCGCAGAAATCCTTCATGGACTTAAAACTGGGATACAGTGACTTTACGTCTTACATTTATCTAATCACGGAAGTTGAAAGTAATTCTCTCTCTCTCTCTCTCTCTCTCTCTCTCTCTCTCTCTCTCTCTCTCTCTCTCTCTCTCTCTCTCCTCGTGCGTAGGCGTATGCGCGTGTACGTTATAGTGTTCATTTGCATTTGTGGGGGAGGAGAGGTTTTCTATTACCCATTCCCAACACATGGAAAATTACTCCTCAAAGCCAAGTATGATAACTTGATTTCTTTTTAATTGCAAGAGAAAATGCAATAAGTCAATATCAGAAACTCATCATATTTTCTTGTCATACTTAGAAACAGGACCAGAAAAGAAATTACAATAATATGTAGTCCAGAAATCATAGGATACTTTATTTTTTTAAAAATAATAATAATAAAGCAGGACCAAAAGATGAAATGCCAAGCAGCAAAAGCTACATTATCGTCTAGAATAACGCAATCCATAATTTATAGAGTGCAAAAAAATTATTAAAATCATATTAATAGAAAAGAAAAAGAGAAAAGGAATGTATGTGAACAGTCAAAATTATTTTATTATACTTTTATCTTTGAAAACAACAATCCAAACGAGAGAAGAAAAAAACATTCTCTCTTCAACACAGTCAAATTACTTACTAACACTAACCTGTTATGTTTTAAAAATTCTGCGGAGAAGCATACTGCCACGTCACTCATACTCTAAAAACTAAAAAAAAAGGTAAAGGTGTCCCATAGCCTATAAGGTCGTAGTGGAGCGAGGCGTCAGAGACCTCAACTTCTTAGGGGCCAGTATATTGAGGGCGGCGCCTATCTCCTCTCCTTCGCTGCTTTTCCTTCTCTGATCCTAAAGAGGCAGGTATCCATTTACAGCTGGGGGAACTGTACTGAAGCCAAGTTGCGCCGGTCACCCATCCAAATGGTAACCACGCTCGATGCTGCTTAACTTAGCTGGGGGAAAGCGAGTGCTCCGACCACTGAGCTATCCCATCCCCACTTACACTCCTCTATAAATCCATAAATCACTACTCTACCGGTAAAGTGATATACGCTGACGAGGGATCGGAAACGTCATCGCTGAAACTCAATGTAAGGTGTAAACAGGAACTCTTCATGATGCAACAAAGTCAATCCACACAAAGGCAGACACCATGCAGCCTTTGTAGTAGATTCTGTGACAGCTTGTGAGGAATGGAAGAGAGCCAGTTAAACAACTCTTATTTGCTCGAGAGAGAAAAAACCTACAGACATAAAAGACTTATTTGTAGTAATTCCTCTCTAAATGCAGATTCGAAAGGCCTATCCTCAAAGACAACGGAGAACTTGCCTATATCTTTAATGATATTGAACACAACTTCATTTCAATGTGACCAAGCCGGGAAGAGTAAACTGCTTTTTCTATATTGCAATTGAACGATTGTACATGCTGGTTAGTGTGGTATGTGCAAGGGGTTTCCTTGGTAATTCGGATCTTGTGCCTAGGAAAAAGTTAACTCCTTCGGTGGCTGAAGATAGAAATCTGTACAGCAGAGTTTCGGGAAGTTGAAGACAGATTTATCTAAAGATTGAAGGTGCTTTATTGGGAGACAAAAAACATGAACCTCCGACTTCATGCAATCTAGATAAGTGCATTAAACCTTCTGACTCCTAAACCATTTTGTTTCAATTCTCTCTCTCTCTCTCTCTCTCTCTCTCTCTCTCTCTCTCTCTCATATATATATCCCAAAGGGCGGGGACTGGATGTAAAAAAGCACATGAGTGCTTATTCATTATCCTCGAAATAAAAGAATTAGTCATTGTCATTGTCTCTCTCTCTCACTCTTGTGAGAGAGAGAGAGAGAGAGGAGAGGAGAGAGAGAGAGAGAGAGAAGAGAGAGAGAGAGAGGAGAGAGAGAGAGAGAGAGAGAGAGAGAACTCCCTACTCCACAACCTCCAAAAACGACCTTCTAAAAACTACTATGGTATAAAGGAAAATTGCTACATGGTGACTCCAACACAGGGAATGAGTGCAGTACTATGGCAGGAACCATACTGATGTTTGTTTGACCCCTCACGCTAACATACAATGTGCGGGACAAATGAAACTAAATGCATTAAAGTTTCACTGGACTCTGATGGATGTGGCAAAATGGGAAACAGCAAGTGATACTCTGTATTTGTGTGTGGGGGTGGGGGAGGGGGTGTTGCTCCAGTGCACCTGGCGTAAAGAAAAATATTGTTCTGCTGTACTGTGAGAAAAGTAGGTTTAATTTTTCAGTGTGTGTGTGTGTGTGTGTCTGTGTGTTCGTGTGTGCGGTGTGTGTGTGCATGCGTGTGTGTGGTGTGTGTGTGTGTGTGTGTGGTGTGTGTGTGTGTGTGTGTGTGTGCGTGCGTGCGTGTGTGTGTGTGTGTGTGTGTGTGTGTGTGTGTGTGTGTGTGTGTGTGTGTGTGTGGTGTGGTGTGTGTGTGTGTGTGTGTGTGTGTGTGTGTGTGTGTGTGTGTGTGTGTGTATGTGTGTGTGTATGTGTGTGTGTGGTGTGTATGTGTGTGTGTATGTGCATGTGTAAAAGTCAAAGTCAAACTTTTATTTTCAGATGGTACATTGAATAAGCAGTGCATTTGCTTTTTCATCAAGCCATCTATCTAAAGAAAAAAAAGCGAGAAAAAAAAGATAATATATATGCAGACATAGAATTAAAAAAAACCTAGTCAATGGTAAACCATACAAATGAAACGGGTGTGTGCGCGTACCCGCACGCTCGTGCTCGCGCACATAAAGTAAGTTATCTTCTAAAAACACATATCTCTTCTTTGTCAAACGCTCAGACAGCACCCGATGTTGTCTGCCTTATGAGCGAAAATAGGTTGCGCCGCCGCTGAGCGCCTGACAAGTCAGGCCCAACGCATCTGACTTTAGCGTTGGAGAGAAACTGTTATACTTTAAATATTTCTGGGGGGAAAGCCGGAGAATGGATCATAAAGGCAGAAAATAGACAAGGAGATAACAGTGAGAAAATGAACAAGGCAGAAACAAAGTGAGGGATAGAAAGATGGAATATCTAGCACAACTTTTACAAAAGTTTGGAATGCTATGTATACTGACAGGCTCCCAGCATCCCTACGGGGAAAAACAAATGTTTAAAAAAATAATTACAGAAAATTCAAAATCTTTGTATACCTAATGTAGCCTTAAATGAAACAAGCTATAGATAAGCTAAACAAGCCAGTAATAAAAACTAAAGCTTACTGAATGAAACGAACAAACAACAATCAAAAATAAAAGTTTATCGCAAAAAAAGGCTGTATGTCCCAAACTTCACTTTTTCCTCTCTCTCAGCTTCCAGATCGTACTGACATTTCTTCAATGGGGAAAGGTCTTAGAGTCTCTGGGGATGATCATGTTTCTTGTTATTCTGCTTGTATCTCTCTTTTCTCCCTTCTTTACATGTCTTCTGCGCTTCTTCTCCTTCCTTTGTAATCAATTTCTTTTTATTGTAAAGCTTCATTTAATTCCTTCTCCTTAGGTTCATTGAGTCTATCTTTTGATGATTCGTTCTTTTTTGTGAGTGCTCTATTCGCTTGTATAAAAAAAAATATTGTGATTATCATCATCGTTATTGTTGATGTTGTTGTTGCTGCGATAACTATTATCATATTGTTATTAATCTTCTTGTTATAATCATCATTACTATTATGTTATTTTAGTATCATCATTATCACTATTATTATTATTATTCTCATTATCATTATTATCACTATTATTATATGGCGTTCGTTATCTAAGTGGTAAAGCTGTCTAGAAAGCCATTATCGATGTCTCACATTCAGACAGAAACCAGATGTCATTTCCTAACCCACTAGACTTTTCATGTTAGTTTGTTGGTGAAAGTGTCAGTCTTTCAGACAAACCAACGTCAAGCGTGTTAGATGCATTTTGCACATGTAAAATAAACACACACACAGGAGGCAGCTATCATTGCAATGTGCAAACATACAACTGTGCATGTTTCCGTGCACACGTCAAGACGGTCATCATCACCTGATTTCTTCTGCCACTCAAACCTTCCTAAAATAACTTCAGAAATGAACTTCAGATTAATGCGGCGCAAAGCTGTCAGCCCACTGAACACCCAATCAATAACAATGTTCTAGGACTTGAAAACAGAAATAAAATTTTGAAAAAGAATTTAAATAAGACATACGATATAGAAAAAAAGAAATAAAACAATATGAAATAAAATCAGAGACAGGCTGTCGAAGTTGTAGCTTGCAAAAAAGATCACTCTCTTGGAACTCTTTTCTATAATTCTAGCTGTTTCTTTTTATTGCACTGGATTTGTTTCAACTTCAACTCACGCTTAAAACAGCTGGGCCGGTTCTGTTCCATGGCATTTGCCTGATTCTTTCTTCCTTTGCCCATAATTATTGTTATGTTACTTTCATACGTGGTTTGATCTGCATCTAGAAAATTATCTTCCTACTCCCCCCTCCTCCCTCCACCATCACGCAACTATTTTACTCTTCTGTCAAAGTCTGATTGTTATTGATTGTGACCACACACACACACACACACACACACACACACAGCGCACACAAAGCGCACCAATACAACCACATATACCATTTTTGCTCCACTGTAAAGACTTTGTGACCTTCACAATCTGGTCTCTTAAACAACAAATAAGAACATAAATAACACATGAATAGTGCTTGTAAGCACACTGACACCTGAAATGTCAAATAATGACATAAAAATACATCAGTTACGACGTGTATGCAAATTAAGTCTTAAAACAACAAATGAGTGATGAAATTCATGCACAATCACTTCTAAAACGGCAAATAGGTATATGAGATACCCAGGGCTATTTTTTCCTTTTTTATTTAGATTCTTTTATTTCGAAGATACTGGACTAAGCACTCATGTGCTTGTTTACATCCAGCCCCCGTGTGCATGCAGTTTTGTAAATGTCATCCGTTCCCACCGGCACACAACGGCTCACCCCTCCAAAGGCCAGAACAAGTTTTAACGTGTCTGCGCGATGCTCTGCGTGCGTTCGCACAAGAGACCTTGGTTTATAGTCTCATCTGATGGACTTTTGGGGGCGTCCCCTTAAACGGGCGTCTTGGGTAATGGCTCAAACCCTGGTTGTCAGATCGCAAGCACAGCGTAAGAACTTGTATGCACCCTGACTTCTTAAAAGGACGTAATATAATAACATGACATATACAAGAGCAACGATGTGTATGCACACTGACTTCTAAAAGGACGAGTAATTACTTTTTAAAAAAAAATAATGACACACGTATGCACATTGACTCCTAAAATAAACAAAATTTAATGACAGAAAACACATGAGTAATGACACGTGTTTAGACACCGAATCCTCAAACAACAATATAAAATGATACAAACACATGCATGTAAAGTGACTCATAATTACATTATGGGAAATAACAAACGTGTCTCCACTGCTTCCTAAAACAATTTTTTTTAACAAAGAATAACACATGGGTAATGACACATGTATGTATGCACAGTCACTCCTAGAAGAACAATAACATAAGACATGAGTAATGACGCGTGTAGGCACCCTGGCTCATAAAACAACAAAACAATGATGACATAAAATAACACATGAGTAATGACACATGCTGTGAATGCACATTTCTTGCTTTTACCGCTTTATGGCCGTTCAAGCTAAAATCAATACAGACTCTCTCTCTCTCTCTCTCTCTCATCTCCCCTCTCCTCTCTCTCCTCTCTCTCTCTCTCTTTTCTCTCTCTCTCTCCATATTGTTGGTTGTAAATTGTGTGTGTGGGTGCGTACGCGCGCGCATATGCGCGCGCGGTGACAGTGTATGAAAGTGTGTGCGTGCGTGCATACGTGTGCATGTGTGTGTGTAGTGCGTGCGTGTGTGCGCGCGTGCGTGTGTGTATTTTGTGCGTGTGTATGTTCGTGCATGCCAGCTTGGTGTGTGTGTGTGTTTTGTGGTGTGGTGTGTGGTGTTGTGTGTGGGGTGTGGGGTGTGTGGTGTTCGTGCATGCCAGTGTGTGCGTATGTGTCGTCACAATCAATTGCAACCAGACTTTGACAATAGAGTAAAGCATGCTAAAATGTACATTAATTGTGCCACTGTGATCATTTCAACAGTTTATTTTCAACAAAAGAAACACGCTAGAAAAACAAACTGCTGTCCCTGAACAAAATCGCAAGATCGATGATTTAAATTGATATATATATATTATATATATATAATATATATAAAATTTATATATATAAAATATATATAATATATATTGTGTGTGTGTGTGTGTGTGTGTGTGTGTGTGTGTGTGTGTGTGTGTGTGTGTGTGTGTGTGTGTATATATGTATATATATAATAATACGTAGAAAAATAATCTACACAATATTTTGCAAAACCACACAAACAACATCTAACATGTAGCAATAGCAATAACAACACAATAAGCAGTAATACCTACAAAATACGTAGTACTACCTACAAAATATGTAACAAAACCTATTAATTTTTATTTATTTATTCTTTTATTTCGAGACTACTAGAATAAGCACTCATGTGCTTTTTTCTACATCTAGTCCCCGTGTGTTAGAGTCAGAGTCAGAGGTGTTCCTCTGCTACTGGTAACCTGTAACCCAGTACTACCTGTCTCAGTGGGGAGATAACCCGACCCAAAAATCCCCAGCTATGGGAAAATAGCAGCTTGGAGAGGAGATGGGCGCCGCCAAGCAATCCACGCCCACAGAAATACCTACATGGACAACACTGCAAGGAAAGACATGCCGGATCGGTTGAGGCCCGGAATACCAACAACCGCGCCTTCCATTGGAGCGTTCCAGGATGGAGGTGGAAAATAGCGACGGGGACCAAACTACAGCTATCAAACTCCAGGCTGAAAGGGACCCATCATTGGTACATGGAAACTTTCCGTACCTTACACCGCATGTGGGAAGCTCCAGAGCAAACCCCACGAACTTCGAAGATACGAATGGGACATACGGGGACTGGCCGAAGTCCGTTGGGTCGGATTCGGCGAAGCAACTACAGAGGAGGATCACAAACAATGGTATAGTGGCGACGACTCCAAACACCAACAGGGAGTAGGATTTCTTGTCAACAAAAGAGACTAACAGTGTCATCGCTGTACCCCAATTTCAAGCAGACTGATCTCCATGCGTGTCGCAGCAAAACCACACAACAGACCATCAAACAATTTCTATGCAACCAACATCAGACTACGATGATGAAGCAATCGAGTGTTCTACGAAGATTTGGAGAGCGCCATCAAATCAACTCCAAAGAAGGACTTTCTCGTGATCCAGGGCGACTGGAATGCCAAGATCGGACCTGACGCTTAGACCAATGGCCAGGGACAGTAGGCCGTTTTGGGGTGGACGAAACTAATGATAGAGGTCCTCAGACTTTTGGAATTCGCAAGCAGCCACAAACTTTTCTGTCGCCAACACCTTAAAAACCCCCACAAACATCAAGAAGAACGACGTGGCAACTCACCAAATGGAAAGACAATAACCAGATTGACTACATCTTGGCCCCAAACGATTTAAGTCCCAGCATCAACAAAGCCCCGACCCAAAAAGGGTTTTCCCCGGCGCTGATATTGGTAGTGACCACGACATGGTTACTCATGACCCTACAGATCAAGCTGAAGACCAAAAACCAGAAGAGAAATCCCCGTTTTGCGGTTCAACAGGAAAAGCTGAAGGACCCCGAAGTCGCTGAAATCTTAAAACGGGGATAGGGGCAGATTTGCAGCATTGAATTTCCTCCAAGATGACATCAACAACCTCACTGAGACCTTCAGCAAGACCATTCAAAGACAGCGCTGGGAGATCCTTGGGAAAGAGAGGAAAAAGAACCAACCGTGGGTTACCAACGATATCCTGGACCTGTGCGACCCCAAATAGGGAGCTAAAGCCAGTGAAGAACAAAAACCCAGAAACGGCCGAAGAGTATAGAACAGTCAACAGGTCAATCAAGAAAAAGATGACTGAGGCCATGGGGAACTGGATGTCAGAACAATGCTCCAAGGTTGAGAAGGCAATGGGGAAAGGAGACAGCAAAGAGGCGTACCAGACCATCAAGGTACTAACCAAGTCCCAGCAGCCAAAGACCTCCGTTATTGAAGACAAAGAGGGGTCCGTCCCTTTCAGAGAGCGCCACTATCATGAAGAGATGGACAGAATATTGCAGAGACCTGTACAACTACAAGCTGAAGGCTGATCCCCAACAACTTCACGAGCAAGATCCCAGACCATCAGATCCGAAAGCACACAGGTTTCTGGGAGGAAAAGGTAGAAGAAGCAGTAAGATCCCTGAAAGGAGGCAAGTCACCAGGGATTGACAACCCTCCCGCTGAGCTCATCAAGAACGGAGGCCCAGAGATGATCAAGGCATTAACAATCATCTGCCAACGCATCTGGGCCAGCAAAGAGTGGCCTGAACAGGGACCCAATCCATCATAGTTCCACTTCCAAGAAGGGAGACCTGAAGAAGTGCCAAAATTACAGAACAATCATCTGATAAGCCATCCAAGCAAAGTTATGCTACGCATTGCCTTGAACAACTGAAACCACAAGCAGAAGAAATCCTATCAGAAAAACAGGCAGGATTCAGACCAGGTCGAAGCACTGTCGAAAAGACTTCAACATCAGAATGCCATAGAGAAGCATCTCCAACATCAGCTACAGCTCTACAAACAACTTCATTGACTTCAAGAAGGCCTTCGATCGAGTGTGGCAAGAAGCTCTGTGGCAAGTCATGAGAGACTATAGCTTTGACGAGGACCTGATTCAAGTCATCCAGGCGCTGTAGACAGCTCCCACAGTGCAGTCCTCAGGGTGGAAAATCGGGGAGTTCTTCCCGGGCTTCATTGGAGTTCGACAAGGCTGCCCGCTATCCCCCATTCTTTTCAACGTGTTCCTGGGGAACATCATGCAGGAGGCCCTCCTTGGGTTCAAGACCACAATCACAATAGGAGGAAGGCCAGTCTGCAATCTTCGATTCGCAACGATATTGATCTCATGGGCCGCAGTGAAGAAGAAAATCCAGGATCTCACCACCAGACTGGAAACATCAGCCAATGCCCACGGATGGAGATCAGCACGGAAAAGAGCAAGATCCTAGTGAACAGTACCACACCGACCACTTTCCCCCCAGCATCAAGTGAATGGCGAGAAAACTAGAGGAGGTGGAAAACTTTCAAGTACCTTTGGGCAGTCATCACCAAAGAAGGGACGAGCACACAAGAGGTGAAGATCAGACTTGCTGTGGCACTCTCCCCCATGACTAAGCTGCGAAAGTGTGGAGAACCACAACATCAGAACCCACAAATAGTCAACTCTACAAGGCACTCGTCACATCCATTGCCTTGTAACTGTGAAGCAAAGCAAACCCTTTCTCCGATTAAACGTCGCTCAACCTTGAGATGAAGTGCCCCAGGCGACCCTGAACATCCCCCTACAGAGACCGCAAAACCAAGACTACCGTCTGGCAGCAGATCCCAGCACTGGCTGCAAACAAAACCTTGCTAGATACAGTCAAACGAGGAAAATGAAGTGTTTGGCCCACAACAAGCATAACAGCCGTCAAGACAGTCCTGCAGGGAATGGTGAAGAGAGGAGGCAACGACCCGCAAAAGCTGGATACCAACACAAGGATGGACCGGCCTCACTGACCAAGCCTCCTGAAAACAGCCCAGGACAGAACCATTGGCGTCCACTTGCAGCGTCCGTGCGGTACCCCAACGGTTGCCCGACCAAGGGATAATGAATGATCCCTGTGTATGCAGTTTTGTAATGTGTCAGTGTGTAGCAAACCCACACCAACTCGCAATATATACACAATCCGGAGCAAAATACACAACGTAGCAAAACCTACAACTACATCGCATACTTACCAATGCGTGCCAAACCTACCCAATATGTGCAATTTCAAATAAATGAAAGTATGTAACAAAATCCACATATTAAATGGGTTAACTACCACAACCATAGCATACCTACACAAAAATGCAATGCTTCAAAACAATGTAGCAATACTTATACAATACATAACAATACATACACAATATGTAGCAATACCTCCATAATACATAACAATACCGACAAAATGCACAAAACGTAGCAATGCCCACACAATATGTAACGATACCTACACACCACATAGCAATACCTACAAAATGCACAATACTTAAGCCACACCAACACAAATGCTAACAACTCCTGCCAAAATACAAACAAACAAAAAACACAACACAATACCTACATAATAACATTTAGCAAAACCTACAAAATACACAACAATCCTACGTAATACATAACATCTCCGCAATACGTAGCAGCTCCCACAGCAACATGAAGGAGGAGTCAAGTCAAGTCGAGTCAAGTCAAGTCAAAAACACTTTAATCATC
Source organism: Rapana venosa (assembly GCA_028751875.1). Taxonomy (NCBI): domain Eukaryota; kingdom Metazoa; phylum Mollusca; class Gastropoda; order Neogastropoda; family Muricidae; genus Rapana; species Rapana venosa. Next base: position 50,113,036 of record CM054141.1, read on the forward strand.
CCATGAAGGGCAATTACATTTCTGACAGGCACACTGATACGTATCAAAATCTCGAAAGACGCAAGAAAGCTATATTTCATATTGGTTTAAACATTCCAAACGAGGGGTGGGGGAGTCGGAAAGCTTTACAGCATAATCCTTTGCCAACCAGAGAATTGGTTGACCCCCTCCCCTGCCTTTCTAGTGCAAAGGCTGCCAACTGGCCAGGTCTATGGAGAACAGCCTGTTCAGTGGTCCAAGAGAAAATGCCACTGGCAGACAGGATACTGGGTATGGGGATAGTGTCTCCGCGGGGGCTTGGATAAACAGGCAGGCTCTGGTGTCAAAGCGGAACTTGCCTGTCATTTCAGTGAGGAGGTGGAGGGAGAGGGGAGGGGATGGGGGTAAGGGGTAGCTGTTGAGAGAGAGAGTGTGTGTGTGTGTGTTTGTGTGTGTGTGTGTGTGTGTGCGCGCGCGCGCGTGCGTGCGTGCGTGCGTGCGTGCGTGCGTGCGTGCGTGCGTGCGTGGTGCTGTGGTGTGTGTGTGTGTGTGTGTGTGTGTGTGTGTGTGCGTGTGAGTGAAATGTGCCGCAGAGATTGTTATGAATAACTACAAAAGACATTATATTATATATATATATATATATATATATATATATATATATAATATATATATATATATATATATATACATATATATGAACCAAATAAATCAATTTTAAATCCAAACATTTCAGCAACACCTTCTTAAAAGAAGGACCACAAAGAAATATGAAAAGTAACCTAGAAGCAATCACATCTGGACTAGCATTTTTAAAACCTAGATTGAAAAAATATAAGAAACAGTAAGCTATTTCATCGTCTTGAGTAAGTGTGTATGATAGAATAAGCGAGCATGAAATAGAAATGTCAATTAAGCGCTAATCCTATGAAGCAACTACACAAGCTAAAAAATAAATAATAATTAAAAAAAACAGCAACGAACAACATGCTACAATTTCT
>CM054141.1:50119015-50121515 GCA_028751875.1 Rapana venosa
TATATAGATAGATAGATATAGATAGATATATATATATATAACACCTCTCTTTAATTCTTTTTTGTCTATAAATATCAGCAGAGTACCAGTATTTCAAAGAGAGCACTAACACGTGATTAAGTACGAGTCTCTCTCTCTCTCTCTCTCTCTCTCTCTCTCTCTCTCTCTCTCTCTCTCTCTCTCTCTCTCTCTCTCTCTTTCTCTCTCTTGTGTTACTGAAAATATATCGTTTATATGGAAATAGCATAATCATAACTTGTGAATGCATAACAATAAGTGTATCAGGGAAAAGGCTCAGAGGCGGAATGCCGTCTGTCTTCTTGAGGTTCCAGACTGTACTGCTATTCTTTCTACAGGACACGGGCAGCTATCTGACATTCTCAGGGGATTATCTGTGTACCTCTGTCTGTCTGTCTGTCTGTGTGTGTGTGTGTGTGTGTGTGTGTGTGTGTGTGTGTGTGTGTGTGTGTGTGTGTGTGTGTGTGTTGTTGTCTCTCTCTCTCTCTCTCTCTCTCTCTCTCTCTCTCTCTCTCTCTCTCTCTCTCTCTCTCTCTTCTTGCTGTCTCCCTCTATTTTACTTTATCCACATTACTTGATTATAATCAGTGTATCAGTTTTCATGTTAATGTTCAATTCATTTGAAATTATGTGTTTATTAACGCATATCTCTTTTCTAAAAATAAATTATAATCTATGTATCTCTCGACATTAATGATCAGGTCAGTGAGGGATTATGTGATCTTTTTAAATCATGCTGTCGTTGTGGTAGTAGGGATTTTTTTCCCTTGTCTTGTTGATAGTCCTTAATCAGGGCAAGGGCCGGATGAAAAAAGTATGCGTATGCTTATTCTGTTACCCTTGAAAAATAAAGATTCATTCATTCATTTATTCATTCTCTCTCTCTCTCTCTCTCTCTCTCTCTCTCTCTCTCTCTCTCTCTCTCTCTCTCTCTGATACATAACTTATTCAAATGGCACTTGTTTTTGTCACGTAACTTGAATTAATTTGTGCAACTTTTATCCTACGCCCTCCCTCCGAGGGCTGTGGCCTATATGAATAAAACATATATGATCTAATCTTATCGGATTGCTGTTCTTGTGCGTGGGTGTGTGTGTGTGTGTGTGTGTGTGTGGCCTGTGTTTGCCCCTGAGTCTCTGTATTGATCTATCCCCTTTTGTCAGTCTCTCACTGTCTGTTTCTCTCTCTCTCTTCTCTCTCTCTCTCTCTCTCTCTCTCTCTCTCTCTCTCCCCTCTCTCTTAAAAGTTAAATGCCATACCATAATTCATATCAACTTGATAATGGGGCTTCCATTCTAATTTCATTCTGAGGTTGTGGCCTTTATAAATAAACATAACAGGATATGATCTGATTAGCTCATCTTTGTTTCTTTGTACTTTGTGTCTCCTCTGTCTCTGTTTCTCTCTCTCTCCCCCTCTCCCTCCTCCTCCTCCCCCTTCTCCTCCCTCCCTCCCTCCCTTCTTCGTAATCTCTTCTCTCACTTGTTAATCTTCAGGGCTACGGGGTAATATTTGTTATCTTTAGCACAATCAAATACATCAAACACTATACTTCATGTTGCAAGACAGTGTGTGTGTGTGTGTGTGTGTGTGTGTGTGTGTGTGTGTGTGTGTGTGTGTGTGTGTGTGCACGCGCAAACATAATTGTGTATGTGTTTATATGTGTACTTATTTACATTATTCAAACGTATATGCGTGCGTGTGTGCGCGCGCGCGCGCGTGTGTGTGTGCGCGTGTGTGCTTGCGCGCATGCAAGTATCTCTGCACATGTATGTGTATGCATGTGTCTGTCTTTTTTTTTCTATGTACATGCTTGCGCGTGAGCATGTGTATGTATGCACACATAACTGTGTGTTAAAACGCATGCGTGCATATGCCTTTTGCGTGTCAAAACTGTTCTGCCTATTTTCCCTTTTCGCTCATTCATTTTGGAAAATAACCTAACAAATGAAATAAAAATTCAACTTGAGGATCACATGCAACCCAGCAAGCAGCCACGCAAGACAAAGCACCCGTCATATGAGCAAATGGACAGCATTGCAGTAATATGAGAAAGGAACAATGTGAAAGAGATCAACCCGTAATGTTGTTCCTATGTCTATAAGCTCATTCACAACACTGTCATAAGAATGAAATATTTATTCAAAAATACTAGAAGACAGACAAATCAAGCATCGTTCTGAGAGCGACAGAGGGAAACAGAGGCAGAGCTCTCGCAGATTTTTTTTGTTAAACGATGCCAAGTAGCATCATCATCACCACCGATAACAACAGCAGCAACAACAACATCAGTGACAATCTACCCAGAATCTTTCAATCACATTGCCTTTGAATATCAAGAATTATGAAAATTCCAACAAGCAGAGTCAAAACATGCTGGAAATACACGCCCAGAACTATCCTGTGCGCACACGCACGCACGTAGGCACACACACGCGCGCGCACACACACATATGTATGTATAGCAACAGCATGAAAAGAA
>CM054141.1:50126515-50134013 GCA_028751875.1 Rapana venosa
ATTCTTTCCCGTAACTATAAAAAGAGTTGGCATCCTTTGAAAGCCGATCTTCAGTCTAAAGTAACCACGCAATTGACCTTTTCTGCTAAAACTAGTTCCCTTGTTTCAGAAGCAGGCTGACTAACGACTTCTGGTCTGTAGATCTGGTCCTCAGTCAGGGGCCAGGCAGGTCCCCTGCTGGGAAATGGCTGATTGCAGGAGGGACTGGGAGAGAATGGAGGCCACTGGGACGTAAGGTGGATAATTGCAGGAGAGACTAGCAGAGAATGAGAGGCAGGCTTCGACAATATCTTTGTACTGGGTTGATAGCAAGCAACAAACTTCAAATTAATTAACTCTCTCTCTCTCTCTCTCTCTCTCTCTCTCTCTCTCTCTCTCTCTCTCTCTGGAACTAATAATAAGAATAATGGGGGAAAAACAGTCCCTGTCACGACCTGATCTTGAGCTGTTTATTCGGAAAGCACACAATAGAATGATTTCCCTGTTTATCTTTTAAAACAATTACTTCCAACTACCCCATTTTTTTTCTAAAGGCGTGTCACCGGTTTCAAAAACTTACACTCTGGATTTTTTTCTTTCCTTCCCTTTTCTCAGTATAGTAGCTCAAATTGGTTATTCTATTGAAAACTGTTATCCCATTTTTACTCAATCGTTTTAAATAATCATATGCCTCAAATTTTGTATGTAGTGTGTGTGGGGAGGGGGCGGTGCGTTTGTGCGTGTGTGTACGTGCGTGCGTGTACGTGAGTGTGCGTGTGTGTACGTGAGTGTGTGTGTGTGTGCACGTGAGTGTGTGTGTATGAGTGAGTGAGAGAGAGAGAGTGAGAGAGAGAGAGAGAGAGAGAGAGTGTGTGTGTGTGTGTGTGTGTGTGTGTGTGTGTGTGTGTGTGTGTGTGTGTGTGTGTGTGTGTGTGTGAGAGAGAGAGAGAGAGAGAGAGAGAGAGAGAGAGAGAGAGAGAATGAGAGAGACAGAGAGAAGCGTGCATGCCTATGTGAGAGGGCTTCACACTTTTGTACATGCGTATGATTATCCTGATGTATGCCATATATGTCAATGGTGGTATACAATCTATGCATACATCGAAAATGCTCCACTCACTTGTAATGTTTACCAGGTGTCATTTTGTCTTAACTTTGGCCAACAATCTCCTGAAAGAGGCCTAACTGTGCAGAATCTTTTAAATAACATTATTTCCTGTCTCTATACTACACCCAGGGCACGGAGTACTCACCAGTACATAAATCTTGATTACAGGCAAAAATTTACCTGATGCTTGTGTTGAAAACATTCAAAGAAAGCCTAAAACCACCATTCAAGTTGACCGTGCTTCATGTTTTTGTCACAGTTGTATTCTAGCTACTTAAGCCTGTAAGAAGTGTCAATATCAAGTTGTCATACATTAGCATGTAATGAAACTTTTCTCCATATACCATTATTTCTATTAGTTACAGTATTTCCATATCAAAAACTCCTGAAACTTCCCTCAACACACAATACACTCGTACCATGCAAATTCATTCAATACACCATTTGTAAAGTAGCTAGATTTTCTAGACACTGACTAGACATTTCATTGTAAATTTGGTGTAATGAAGTAGAAACATATAAAGTTAGAGCCTTTCTTTATTCAAAGCCCTTGGGAAAGCCGAAAGAAGGCTCTACCGACACGTACCGTTCGCTGCTGTCACTTGTGTGCCTTTTCCTGACATATCTAGCGCGTTGACCTTATGTCTGATCTAGCCCTGAGTTTGATCCGTCCACCAGAATAGTTCGCCGTTTCAGAACCAAGCTGACTAGCGACTTGCGCTCCGCCTGTCCGTCAGTTAATGGCCAGTGCAGGCTTCCCACCGGGAGAGGGCTGACAGCATGAGGAAGAGAAAGGAAGTAAACCTCAATTACTTTCTGCTTTGGGCTGGAGGTAAGAGTGTGTGTATGCAAAAAAAGAAAAGCAAAACAAAACAAAACTCTCTCTCTCTCTCTCTCTCTCTCTCTCTCTCTCTCTCTCTCTCTCTCTCTCTCTCTCTGTCAATTCAGTTCTCCTTTGCTTTCCATGAATGATGTCCCCAGATATATTGATAGAAGTCAATCATTATTTCAACATACGTTTAGCTGATGGCACAACAGAAAACAAGACGCAGGAATGATGTAATTGTAGTGTTATAGCCTTTATCAAATCAAAACTGATATAAGGACAGACTATATAACCCTCCATCCACAGAATCTCAGTTCATGCCAGTACCAACAAAATAACAATCATTACACAAAAATGCCAAATGCATTAGATTCAATGTTTATGATGAACTGTTGGAAAAAATTATGTATAGATTTTATTTGGCCTCAAAACTTACAACAATCAATTATGATGAAATCATAATTTCACTTTCTCAACGAAAATATGGGTAAAAAAAAAAAACCTACTTCAGAGGAACGAGACAAAGCCTTTTCTTAATCAGCATACCCTTTTTTTTTTAAGCTGGTATTCAATAAGCACTAACACTGCATGCTGTAGCTGGAGCAGTAAACACCGTTTTATGCCACTTCGAAAGCCTGTAGCGTCCACAAACCTTTTCTACAGCAAATTCTTATTAAACCCTCTTTGCCAGAAAACCATCACAATACTGATATTCTCACTTCTGTATGCAATGTCATTTCAATAAAGCAGTCCTTGCGTGCCAATGTAACATGGCATAGTGTGCTGCAGTCCTGCACACTACAGTAACTGCTCAGAACGAGGATTTCATCCGACCCCACTCCAGTGGCCAAAAAGTTCTACGACTTCGATAACCCGCCGCATACTGCTGCTTTCATTGCAGAACCGAGGTGTCCACCCGATGATATCAAAAAAGAAAGAAAGAAAGAAAGAAGAAAAGAAAGGATACTCCTGCCTACCTTTGCGCAAGCTCCTAGTCGAAATGTTCCAAGCAAAACTACCATATTACCCCTTGCCCAAGAGCGGATTTGCTGTGCCATATAATTAACCACCCTGCTTACTTTGAAAACAAAAGTAGCTTACTAGCTTAAAAAGGTTACAATTTCCTGGTCGATCTAGGAAGACGTACATGTATTTTTTGTTTTCATAGCATTACAGCACTAGATTGTAAAGTGTTATCGCACTTACAGTTCGCTGCATTAAAGAGGACGCGCGCGCGCGCGTGTGTGTGTGTGTGTGTGTGTGTGTGCATGTGCCTGTGTGTGTGTGAGAGAGAGAGACAGACAGAGAGACAGAGATAGAGAGACAAACAGACAGACAAACTGATAAACAAGCAGATAAACAGTCTCTCCGTTTCACAAAGACTGTTCAATTCCATTTCTTAACCCAAACTCCGTCTGAAAAAGCAAAATAAAAGTTTGATCCAGCTAGGTATTCATTAGAACTTTTACTCCTGATACCATCTTCTTTTATTTCTTTCAGTTGCATGGGGTTCCGGGTAGACAACATTTTTAAAACTGAATTAAAGGTAGATTGACACTGAAACAGTTTACAATTTACCGTGCCATTCGTTATTTTCTTTGACTATTTCTGGCCATTGATTAAAAGTTTCTTTACAAGTTGGACGTAAAAATGCCCCAAGAAAATAACCTGAAACCATTCTACATTCATCACTATCTAAACATGAATGAAAGATCGACCAGACCATGTCAAATCATCCACCGTATGGCAAAACAGACTAAACGGAAATAGTATTAAAATGCTGTTGTTTTGGTTGGCTTTTATTTTATTGAGGGATGAGGGTAGTGCTGGTTTTTTGTTGGGTTTTTTTGTTGGGTTGATTTCTGTTTTGTTTCCTGCTTGTTTTGTTTGTTTGTTCGTTTGTTTTGGGAGCAGATTGTTTGGGTGAGAGGTTTTTTGTTGGGTTTTGGAGGGGGGGGGGGGAATGGTTGGTTGTTTCTGGTGAGTGTTTTTGTTTTACTATTGTTGCTGCTGCTACTGTTGTTTAGGGGGGGTTGTTTTACTGTTTTTGTTTTGCCTACACACAAGTTCATGCCATCTTTACGTAAATTGGTGCTACGCAGAGATGTCCAGGGGAGGGGGAAAGTGGTGTGGGTGGGGACACTGCTTTCCCCAGGAGCAGCAAAATTTCATGCAAAGAAATCTGTCTGCCCTGCATGGAAGTGGTTGCCAATACAATGCAGTCTGAACTAACTACCCAATTGACCTGTCACAAGAACAAGTTCGCCGTTTCTGAAGCAAGGTGACAAACAATTTCTGCTCCTCTAGTCCGTGAGTTAATGACCAGGCAGGTTTCTGCCGAGAAATGGCTGACAGCATGAGAGAAAGTATGGAAGGTGAAACTCAATTATTCATATGCCCAGGGCTGAGGGAGAGAAAACAAATGGGAAAAACTTGGATTATTATCCTCTCTGTCTGTCTGTCTGTCTGTCTGTCTGTCTCTCTTTCTCTCTCCTGCTGTCTCACTCACGCGCATCCACACACAACGAGGTCCGCTGTCAGTAGGATCTTAAACTCTGTTCAAGAATTAGTTTAATGAAAACACAGATACATACACACAAATAGATATATATATACCACACAAAGTGAAAGCATAACAACCAGCATAATAAATGTTCCCCAATATTTCGGCTTTCGCCTTCCTCAGGGGGGGTTTATTATGACGTGATGGAATGACGTCAATCTCAATTTTACATCATTGTGAATATAATATATATATATATATAAAATATATAATAATATATAAAATATATATATATAATATATATATATATATTATATATATTATATCTAATCCCATGAAGACCATTAATAATCACCAACATATAAAAATAAATCTCCCATGTGAATAGAACTATCTAATACTTTCCCCAATAGAAAAACAAATGTCACATACTTCTCCCTTGGGGGGAAAAAATTCTCATAAATTGCGAGCAACAAATCCGAGAAAACAGCAGAACGAAACAAACAACCCTTATAAATTACTAAGAAAGAAACAAAGAAGCAATTCTCCGGCAACAGATAAAAGCCTAAGAGACCACTTAATACAAAAACAATTTCATGTCTACATAAAAACAAACAAACCAAGCATAAAGCAGAATGCCCTCATAAACTGCCCACTACAGAAACAACTCCACAATAACTGAAAATCATAGACTTAAACTGTTATTGCTGTTGAAAACATTATAAAATGTTTACCTTGTTGTTGCTTGATTGTAAGTGTGTATAATTTTATGTATGATTTTGGGAATAAAATGGTGTCTAAACTAACAGAAATCCAGAACAGATGACTCAATAAAGAAACAGCTTTACAAAATGAAAAACCTCATAAATTATCTAGTGGAGAAACAAATTTACTAAACAAAAAACTCACGAAGTACCCGTTGAAGAACCACTTCCAAGAAGAGAAAGTGCATAAAATCTAATAAACTATCCAATGAAGAAACCATTCCATGAAAATAGAACAAAAGACTCAATAAACTACCCACTGAAGAAACAAATCAGCGAAAATAGAAGAAAAAAAATTTCATAAGCTACCCAAAGAGAAAACAACTCCACAGAAACAGAAAAACTCTCATAAACTACACAATGAAAAAACCTCGCCCACACCGAGAGCTTTGTCAATTATTGATGTGAACTACGTGCTGAGACTTCTTATTGTTTGTTCCTCGGCTACAGCTCTTAAGTTCACCAGTGGTAGAATTTTTGGGTATGTGACCATCTCTCTCTCTCTCTCTCTCTCTCTCTCTCTGTGTGTGTGTGTGTGTGTGTGTGTGTGTGTGTGTGTGTGTGTGTGTGTGTGTGTGTGTGTGTGTGTGACATAGAAATACGGCTGCCTATGTTCCGAGATCCTTAAAAAGAGTTATACACGCAAACTTCTCAACCGGTGTGTACCTTCAGATTCAAAGTGATTCCAGGTGGGATGTGCGAGTTAGAGAGCATATTCTGGTTAACCCAGGGTGTTATGCTGGGGAACGCGCAACATCAACAAAAATAATTCTAAGAAAACAGGGGGGAATGTCATAAACTATCCAATGAAGAAACAACTAAAAAAAAAACAACCCAGAACAGAACCCTTCAGAAACCACCCAATGAAGAAACAATTCCACGAAATCAGGAGAAAAATACTCATAATCTACCCAATGAAAAAACAACTCCGCAAAAAAAGATGTCTACATAGATTAACACTTCCGATAAACTTCTTTCTCAAGAACAATGCAATGATACTACCCTGTAGAAAAATTGTCTGGGAAATGTTCCCCTAAACAAATTCCCTCATGGGGTTACCAAGGGCTCTTTCAGTCTAATTAGCATCCCTTCCTTCTGGAAATTTTGTGCTAGCAATTCCCCCTGTCTTGTTACTTTCTGCCTCCCTGGTACATTTTCTATCCATTTTTTCACTAAGTCTTACACTATTCATATTTGTTCAGTGTCTCTTACCTTTGTTCATTTTTTCCGGACACTGACGAGGAGAAGAAGATGGGCTGAAAGGGGAGGGGTTGGATTCAAGTGATCAACAATACATAATAGATTTTAAGCACAAAAGGGTGTGGTTTTTAAAATAAAAAAGAAGCAAATTGATAGGCAGACATACAGATATTCCTCTAGGAAAAGGATCTTTTCTCTCTCTACGTGAATAATAGATTTTTGTAAGTGTAGATTTGCCTGGGTTTTCAGGAATTTGGCCGGAACAACTCTCTTATTGCCACGAGTTCTTTAACATGTGTTTAATATCATCTTGTGCACAAAACTCGGGCGTGCAGAGTAGAGATGGGAGGGGTAGTGTTTATGAGATATATTGAAATGCGTACCTGAGCGAAGAGAGGATATTTCGCTCCAACGCCCTCGCGAAAAGCCCGAAGGAAATGATCCGTACGGAGGTTAACCAGACTCTCTTGTTTGCTTGGATCCTCCGTGACGTACGTGCTCCCGACATAGACCAGGGTCGGTAGCAGCAGCCACTGGAGACTTGCCCTGTGTATTGGCACCTTATACTGTCTATGATGGAGCGCGAGAGACGTAGACAAAGAAAGGTTCTAGTATGTGGGTGTGCTGGGGGGCTGAGAGTATGGAGAGAGAGAGAGAGAGAGAGAGAGAGAGAGAGAGAGAGAGAGAGAGAGAGAGAGAGAGAGAGAGAGAGAGTCAGAGAGAGAACTCGAACTCGAACTCGAATGATTTATTCACAAAAAGGCCATTGGCCCATACATGAAGGGGGTTGCCGAACTGCTTAGTATTTTGGTTTAAAAAAACACACACACACACACACACACACACACACACACACAGACAACATGTTACTGTATAACAAAGTCAGCTACAAAAAAATCACTTAGGATAACATTATCTCTCTTATTCTGAAAGCTCTACACAAATATAAAGTGAGGCTGCGCACAACCTCAGGATGACTTGATGCCAGGAGTAAACAGAGTCTAAATAAATTAGGCTGTCTACTATATTTAACAGGGATGTAGTTACTGCCTAACATCCTCAAAAACTGGACAGCACAACACAAAATGTACTTCATCCTCTGGGCTTGCTTACATAAT
>CM054141.1:50134513-50144513 GCA_028751875.1 Rapana venosa
AAAACGCTAGAAAAAAACAAAAATGTTTCCCCCTGAAAAAAAATCGCAAGATCGATGTAGTTTTTGATATATATATATATAAAATATTTATAATTATTTATATATATATATATATATATTTTTAATATATATTTTGTTTGTGTTGTGTGTTGTGTGTGGGTGTGTGTGTGGTGTGTGTGTGTGGTGTGTTATATATTAATAAAATTATTACGTAGAAAAATAACTACACAATATTTTGCAAAACCACAAAAAACAACATCTAACATGTGCAATAGCAAAAAACAACAAAATAAGCAGTAATACCTAAAAAATACGTAGTACTACTACAAAATATGTAACAAAACCTATTAATTTTTATTTATTTATTCTTTTATTTCGAGATACTAGATTAAGCACCATGTGCTTTTTTCTACATCTAGTCCCGTGTGTTAGAGTCAGGTCAGAGGTGTTCCTCGCTACTGGTAACCTGTAACCCATTTCTACCTGTCTCAGTGGGGAGAAAACCCCGACCCAAAAATCCCCAGCTATGGGAAATAGCAGCTTGGAGAGGAGATGGGCGCCGCCAAGCAATCCACGCCCACAAAAATACCTACAGGGACAACACTGCAAGAAAGACATGCCGGATCGGTTGGGGCCCGGAAAAACCAACAACCGCGCCTTCCATTGGAGCGTTCCAGGATGGAGGTGGAAAAATATGCGTTTGGGACGCAAACTACAGCTATCAAACTCCAGCTAAAAGGACCATCATTGGTACATGGAACATCCGTCCCTACACGCATGTGGAAGCTCCAAGAGCTAACCCACGAATTCGAAGATACGAAGGGAAATACTGGACTGGCCGAAGTCCGTTGGGTCGATTCGGCGAAGCAACACAGAGGAGGATCACAAACAAATGGTAAAGTGGCGACGACTCCAAACCCCAAACACGGAGTAGGATTTTCTTGTCAACAAGAAGGGACTAACAGTGTCATCAGCTGTACCCAATTTCAAGCAGACTGATTCTTTCCCGCGTGTCGCAGCAAAACACCCCAAACATGACCATCATACAAGTCTATGCACCAACATCAGACTACGATGATGAAGCAATCGGGTGTTTCTACGAAGATTTGGAGAGCGCCATCAAATCAACTCCCAAAAAAGGACTTTTCTCGTGATCCAGGGCGACTGGAATGCCAAGATCGGACCTGACGGTTATGACCAATGGCCAGGGACAGTAGGCCGTTTTGGCGTGGACGAAACAATGATAGAGGTCTCAGACTTTGGAATTCGCAAGCAGCCACAATCTTACTGTCGCCAACACCTTATACCCCCCCAGACATCAAGAAGAACGACGTGGCACTCACCAAATGGAAAGACACATAACCGATTGACTACATCTTGGGCCCCCCAAACGATTTAAGTCGAGCATCAACAAAGCCCAGACAAGAAGTTTCCTGGCGCTGATATTGGTAGTGACCACGACATGGTACTCATGACCCTACAGATCAAGCTGAAGACCAAGAACCCGAAGAGAAATCCCCGTTTGCGGTTCAAAATGGAAAAGCTGAAGGGCCCGAAGTCGCTGAAATCTTTAAAGCTGAGATAGGGGGCAGATTTGCAGCATTGAATTTCCTCCAAGATGACATCAACAACCTCACTGAGACCTTCAGCAAGACCATTCAAGAGACAGCGCTGGGGATCCTTGGGAAAGAGAGGAAAAAGAACCAACCGTGGGTTACCAACGATATCCTGGACCTGTGCGACCAACGTAGGGAGCTAAAGCCAGTGAAGAACAAAAACCCAGAAACGGCCGAAGAGTATAGAACAGTCAACAGGTCAATCAAGAAGAAGATGACTGAGGCCATGGGGAACTGGATGTCAGAACAATGCTCCAAGGTTGAGAAGCAATGGCGGAAAGGAGACAGCAAAGAGGCGTACCAGACCATCAAGGTACTAACCAAGTCCCAGCAGCCAAAGACCTCCGTTATTGAAGACAAAGAGGGGTCAGTCCTTACAGAGAGCGCCACTATCATGAAGAGATGGACAGAATATTGCAGAGACCTGTACAACTACAAGCTGAAGGCTGATCCGAACAAACTTCACGAGCAAGATCCCAGACCATCAGATCCTGAAAGCACACAGGTGCTGGAGGAAGAGGTAGAAGAAGCAGTAAGATCCCTGAAAGGAGGCAAGTCACCAGGGATTGACAACATCCCGGCTGAGGCTCATCAAGAACGGAGGCCCAGGATGATCAAGGCATTAACAATCATCTGCCAACGCATCTGGCCCAGCAAGAGTGGCCTGAACAGTGGACCCAATCATCATAGTTCCATTTCCCAAAGAAGGGGGAGACCTGAAGAAGTGCCAAAATTACAGAACAATCAGTCTGATAAGCCATCCAAGCAAAGTTATGCTACGCATTCCCTTTTGAACAGACGAAACCACAAGCAAAAGAAATCTTATCAGAAGAACAAGGGCAGGATTCAACCGGGTGTCGAAGCACTGTCGAACAGATCTTCAACATCAGAATGCTCATAGATGAAGCATCTCCAACATCAGCTACAGCTCTACAACAACTTCATTGACTTCAAGAAGGCCTTCGATCGAGTGTGGCAAGAAGCTCTGTGGCAAGTCATGAGAGACTTAGCTTCGACGAGGACCTGATTTCAAGTCATCCAGGCCTGTATGACGCTCCCACAGTGAAAGTCCTCATGGGTGGAGAAATCGGGGAGTTCTTCCGGACTTCAGTTGGAGTTCGACAAGGCTGCCCGCTATCCCCATTTTTTAACGTGTTCCTGGAGAACATCATGCAGGGGGGCCCTCCTTGGCTTCAACCACAATCACAATAGGAGGAAGGCCATCTGCAATCTTCGATTCGCAGACGATATTGATCTCATGGGCCGCAGTGAAAAAGAACTCCAGGATCTCACCACCAGACTGGAACATCAGCCAATGCCCCGGTATGGAGATCAGCAGGGAAAAAGAGCAAGTTCCTAGTGAACAGTACCACACCGACCACCCCCACCAGCATCAAGATGAATGGCGAGACATAGAGGAGGTGGGAAAATTTCAAGTTTCCTTGGAGCAGTCATCACCAAAGAAGGCACGAGCACACAAGAGGTGAAAATCAGACTTGCCTGTGGCACTCTCCTCCATGACTAAGTGGCGAAAGTGTGGAGAAACCACAACATCAGAACCCACACTAAGGTCAGACTCTAACAGGCACTCGTCCCCATCCATTGCCTTGTACAGTGTGAAGCTGGACACTTACTGCCGATTAGAACGTCGCATTCAAGCCTTTGAGATGAAGTGCCTCAGGCGACCCTGAACATCACCTACAGAGACCGCAAAAACAATGACTACGTCTGGCAGCAGATCGAGGCATGGCTGGCAAACAAGACCATTGCTAGATACAGTCAACGGAGGAAAAACTGAAGTGGTTTGGCCACACAAAAGGCATAACAGCCTGTCAAAGACAGTCCTGCAGGGAATGGTGGAAGGAGCAAGGAGGCAGGGACGACCACGCAAAAGCTGGATATCCAACATCAAGGAGTGGACCGGCCTCACTGTACCAAGCCTCCTGAAAACAGCCCAGGACAGAACCATTTGGCGGTCCACTTGCAGCGTCCGTGCGGGTACCCCAACGGTTGTCCCGACCAAGGGATGAATGGAATGGAGTCCCCGTGTGTATGCAGTTTTGTAAATGTTGTCAGTGTGTAGCAATACCTACACACTACGTCGCAATATTTACACAATCCGTAGCAATATATACACATTACGTAGCAAAACCTACATACTACATCGCAATACTTACACAATGCGTGCCAATACCTACCCAATATGTAGCAATTTCAAATAAATGAAAGATATGTAACAAAATCCACATATTAATATGTAATAACTCCACAACACATAGCAATACCTACACAAAACATAGCAATGCTTCAACAACATGTAGCAATACTTATACAATACATAACAATACATACACAATATGTAGCAATACCTCCATAATACATAACAATACCGACAAAATGCACAAAACGTAGCAATGCCCACACAATATGTAACGATACCTACACACCACATAGCAATACCTACAAAATGCACAATACTTAGCCACACCTACACAAATGCGTAACAACTCCTGCACAATACGTAACAATACCAAACACAACACAATACCTACATAATACATTATAGCAACACCTACAAAATACACAACAATACCTACGTAATACATAACATCTCCGCAATACGTAGCAGCTCCCACAGCAACATGAAGGAGGAGTCAAGTCAAGTCGAGTCAAGTCAAGTCAAAAACACTTTAATCATCCCATGAAGGGCAATTACATTTCTGACAGGCACACTGATACGTATCAAAATCTCGAAAGACGCAAGAAAGCTATATTTCATATTGGTTTAAACATTCCAAACGAGGGGTGGGGGAGTCGGAAAGCTTTACAGCATAATCCTTTTGCCAACCAGAGAATTGGTTTAACCCCCCCCCCTGCCTTTCTAGTGCAAAGGCTGCCAACTGGCCAGGTCTATGGAGAACAGCCTGTTCAGTGGTCCAAGAGAAAATGCCACTGGCAGACAGGATATGGGTATGGGGATGTGTCTCGCGGGGGCTTGGATAAACAGGCAGGCTCTGGTGTCAAAGCGGAACTTGCCTGTCATTTCAGTGAGGAGGTGGAGGGAGAGGGGAGGGATGGGGGTAAGGGGTAGCTGTTGAGGAGAGAGGGGTGTTGTGTGTGTTTGTGTGTGTTTGTTTTTGTGTGTGGCGCGCGCGCGCGTGCGTGCGTGGTGCGTGCGTGCGTGCTTTGCGTGCGTGCAGTGCGTGTCGTGGTGGTGGGGGTGTGTGGTGTGTTGTGTGTGTGGTGGGGGGTTGCGTGTGAGTGAAATGTGCCGCAGAGATTGTTATGAATAACTACAAAAGCCCATTTATTTAATTATATATATATAAAATTTTAATATATATATTTTATATATATTTATATATATACATATATATGAACCAAATAAATCAATTTTAAATCCAAACATTTCAGCAACCCCTTCTTAAAAGAAGACCACAAAGAAATATGAAAAGTAACCTAGAAGCAATCACATCTGGACTAGCATTTTTTAAAAACCTAGTTTTGAAAAAAATAAGAACAGTAAGTATTTCATAGTCTTGAGTAAGTGTGTATGATAGAATTAAGCGAGCTGAAATTTGAAATGTCAAATTTAAACGCTAATCCCATGAAGCAACTACACAAGCTAAAAATAAATAATAATTAAAAAAAAACAGCAACGAACAACATGCTACAATTTTTTGCAACAATCCCATTTCTGAGAGACACCATAAAGTTTTACGTTAGAACACTACTTCATCCAAATTTTGCATAGCCCTTGCAAATTTTTATTTCACAGCCCAATAAGAAGAATCTATAAAATATATAGATAAGCGTCCAGAGATCATAGATTTTCAACCTTGAAAACCCCAATGCAGCAAGTGCACAGGGGCGAAGCCAACAGATGTGATAAAATCCACACAAAGGCGGAAAAGCACCCAACTTATGCAGTAAACTCTCATGTGCCAACATGTGAGAAATGGAGGAAAGCCAAATTTACATCCATCGTTCATGCAAGAGAGAACCATCTGGCAGAAAGGACGTGGAATGATCCTTCTACAGCCATTGTAAGCGTCCATTCTATAATCAGGCCCATTGGGACCTTTCTAGTCCTTGTAATGATATTTTACCTTCTGGTCTTTTCTTTCATTTTAGTAAGACTCTCTAGGAAGAATAACATTTCTTCTATTTTTACATACAAATCAACGAAAGTGCATTTGTGGTAGGTTCTATGGGTGTTTATAGAAGAGTCCTGTATTTTCAGAGTGTTTGCATTAAAATACTAACGGGTGGATTCAAGTGTTTGTAACAAAGATTCTTCTAGAGAGTGATTGGGAAACATTGAGCAAAAAGATGAACCCCCAATTTTTTTTCTATCAAGATCAGTGCATTAACCTTCAAGGCCAGCAAACATTTGTGTTGCAATACATCACCATCTCCAATCTAGCCATCCCCTTCCCTCCCCCCACCCCACATCTTGTCCTTTCTCCTCGACTGATGCAAGCGCTTTCCAACCTTCTCCAAACAATCTACATAGCCTGCCATTGTAAAGGATGGAACCATGTTTGGTCTCAACGCTGAGATCACAAATGTCATGGCAGGGAGCATAATGATGTTGTCTGGACCTTACTCCCTAGTCGACAGGGTGCCGGAATAATGGTAACTAAAGGGCCGATTTCTCGGACTGTGATGGATTAGGCAGAAAGCGGGAACTGCAAGTAAATGAAACTGCGTACCGATATTTCAGAAGTGGCTCTGGTGGGTGTTGAAGTTTCTGTGGAACTTTGTGGGGGGGAAAGTTAGCTAGGGAATGAGAAGAGTTTTTCAATTGTGTTGTGTGTGTGTGTGTGTGTGTGTGTGTGTTGTGTGTGTGTGTGTGTGTGTGTGTGTGTGTGTGTGTGTGTGTGTGCGTTTGTGCATGCGTACGCGTGTCCGTGTGTGCGTGGGTGTCTGTGTGTGTGTCTTTCTGTTTGTGCATCTATCCATATATCTGTCTGCCGTGTTACTATCTCTTCGTTTTTCATATGCTCCGCGAAAATAATAAGGCCTTCACCATATACATTCGTTTTGATAATTATTATTGCTGCAGACGCGTAGTCTAATCAAACCTAATGTAGCGTTTGGCAAGCTGCCGCTGTCTCCCAGCCACACAATCGAGCAATAAAAACTACCAACTCACTAAATCAAGGAATGCATAGACCACAAAAAAAACAATTCCCGAAACAGTTTGTTCTCCGGGTTTCCCAAAAAAGCTACATGTCCGATTTCACTTTTTCCTCTCTGAGCTTCCAGATCGTATTGACATTTCTTCAATGAGGGAAGGTCTTAGAGCCTCTGGGGAAGATCATGTTTCTTGCTACTCTGCGTATATCTTCTTTTGTCTTCGTTGAGTTTCTTCTTCTCCACCTCCTCTTCTTCAATCCTCCACTCTAGTTGTATTCGTTATAGATGGGTTAATCTGTCCTCTTTTCCTGTATTTGCTCATTTTGTTTTGCGTGTTTGTTCTTTTTTTCTCTCATGATTTGTTTGGTATTTACTATTATTGGTGTGGTGGTGGGGGGTGGTGTTTGGTGGGAGCGGCAGCAGAAGTAACAGGTGGTTGGTGGTGGTGGTGGTGGTGGTAGTAGTAGAAGTATTAGTATTAGTAGTAGTTGTAGTAGTAGTAGTTGTAGGTAGTAGCAGCAACATAGTAGCAGCAGCAGCAGCAGCAGCATTTTCTTCACCAGTCATCATCCCGCTTTTCCTCCTCGTCCATCCCTCAGCACCATTATCGTCATGATTTTCATTATCATCGTTGTTGTTGTTGTTATTACTTTATTTTATTGTTATTATTATCATCATTATCATTACCATAATCAACATTATGTCCCTAACAAAACTGTTTAGAACCAAAAAAATCCCCAAACTTTCACATACACAAACAAGTGTAGGCACAGACAGGTAAAATGAGAAGCACTGAACTGTAAGAACGCACCTTTCCTATAGACAGTAATTTTATACAAAGTAGATCTGCCATGACTTTAAAAGATACACAGTACAAAGCTATCATCTAATCTACACACACACACACACACACACACACACACACACACACACACCACACACACACACACACACAAGATTCAAGATTTAATTCCTCTCACTCCTTTTGGGGTATGGAGGATTACAAAACAAATTGAAACACACACACACACACACACACACATATATATATATAATATTATAATATATATATATATATATATTTATATATTCATATATTTTATTTATTTATATATATACATGGTGTGTGAGTGCGTGTAAGGAGAGAAAGTGAGAGAGAGAGATGGGGTGTGGTAATAATAGGTACTTTGGTATGAATGCGAGTGTGTCTAAATCACCATGTAGTGAATAGACATTAAACAAAACAAACAAAACAAAACAAACACACACACACACACACACACACACACACACACACTCACACTTAATGTCTGCGTGCACACATCATGATCATATCATCATCACTTCGTTTTCCGTCTTGAAATAATCTCAGAATTGGACATCAAATTAATGTGGCGTTAAGCCGTCAACCAGCCAACCAACCAACCAACCAAGCCATATTAATCTCCGGTGATCTGAATGAAAGAGAATTAAAGAAAAGACAGAAAAGACAAGACAGGATGTCGAATGTGATGCTTGCAAAGACAGACGTGTGTTACATGTCCCTTCCACTCGACTTTATATTGACTTTCTTTCAACACAAAAAAAGCTTTAGCTTCAAACTTAAGGAACGATCCTGGTCTTTCCCATCTGCTATATTGTTTATTTTTTCTTTCTTCCCATTCTGTCAACATGACACTTGTTGTTCTCTCTCTGGTCATTTGATTCCATTCCTTCTTTCACATATTCTCAGGTGTCTTCTTTCACGACGCGGTTTTCCCAGTATTGTGTAGTGTGTGTGTGTGTGTGTGTGTGTGTGTGTGTGTGTGTGTGTGTGTGGTGTGTGTGTGTCTGTCTGTCTGTCTGTCTGTCTGTCTGTCTGTCTGTCTCTCTCTCTCTCTCTCTCTCTCTCTCTCTCTCTCTCTCTCTCTCTCTCTCTCTCTGTTGTGTTTGTGCTGTGCATGCGTGTGCGTGCGTGTATGCACGCGCACGCGCGCGCGCGTGTGTGTGTGTGTCTGAGTCTGTGTGTGTTTGTGAAGACGTCTCTGCCTCAGCTGTTCATCTAAGAAATTCATTCAAGCACACAGAGAGAGACAGAGAAGACTGAGATACAGAGAGAGAAACAGAGACATAGACAGGCAGAGAAACAGAGAGAGGCAGAGACATAGACAGACAGACAGATAGAAATGGCAAACTTGCAAGTCTGCAAAGTATGAAACTCCTGCCAATTATAAAACAATGTACAACGGTAGCAGGGAATACAACCCGAATGGGTTATTCAGTCTTGGAGTCCCTAAGACACACCCGCAGTCATACCACAACACCTATACACACCTACATACATAATACATACAGACATATATCCCACACGCTTTGATTTGTTATTACAAGATTCAGCGCTATATAAATTCCATACATTATTATATTATAATTACAGTAAATGTCTTGTGCGGTGTGGTGTGTGGTGTGTGTGTGTGTGTGTGTGTGTGTGTGTGTGTGTGTGTGTGTGTGTGTGTGTGTGTGTTATGTGTGTGTGTGTGTGTGTGTGGTGTGGTTGTATGTGTGTGTGTGTGTGTGCGTGCGTACGTGCGTGTGTGTGTGTGTGTGTGTGCGGCGTCGTGCGTGCTGTGTGTGGGTGCGTGTGTGTGTGTGTGTGTGTGTGTGTGTGTGTGTGTGTGTGGTGTTGTGTGTGTGTGTGTGTGTGTGTGTGGTCTGTTTGTCTCTCTGTCTGTTTGTCTGCCTGTTTTTCTATCCATTTGCGTGTATTAGAAATTTTTCAGCCTGTTTTCCCCCATCTTTCATTAACTCCCCAAATAATCCAACAAGTTATCTGAAAAGGTATTTTGTAAAGTTAACACAGCGTTCACAGGTCGGCAAACCAATCACAGAACACGCGATATAAAGAACCCTTCAAATGAGCAGATGGACAGGAACGGAAACTACAGAAAGGAACGGTCTCTAACAGGGATCAGTTCCATTATGTCCTCTCCATACCCTGACCTGTTACTGAAACGGTCTCACAATTCAATATTTAATGACATAGTCGGAAAGCGTCCAGCAACTGTCATATTGTACCCCATAAAAAGAAAAGAAAAAAGAAAAGGGGATGGAGAGAGAGAAGACAAAGGAGAGGGGTAAATGGGAAAAAAGAAGGGAGAAAGATACGGACAGAGGTGTAAAAGACAGGAGACACAGTATGCACAGACAGGGGTGAAAAAAGAGGACGGAGAGAAAGAGAGATGGGATGAGAGAGAGAGAGAGAG
>CM054141.1:50149513-50167013 GCA_028751875.1 Rapana venosa
ACATGGCAAATGTGAACTCGGGTCCTTCTAAATTAAAATGTATGTATTCTCCTCGTCAATTATCCAAAATTTCGACAAAATCCTGCGTACTTTTAAGGCGTTGAAAAATATAAACTAATATTAAAATTGGTAACGAGAACCGTATTTCAGCTAATCTGGAGAGAAGAGAGAGAGAGAGAGAGAAGGGAGAAGAGAGAGATAGGAAGAGAGAGTGAGAGAGAGAGAGGGAGATTTTATTCTTTTATATCGAGGATAATGGAGAAAGCACTTATGTGCTTTTTTACATCCAGTCCCCGTGTGTATGCGGTTTTTGTGAATTCTGTCATCTGCTCCCACCGGACACAATGGCCTACTCTTACGAAAAGCGAAACAGGATTTAACGTGTGTGCAAGATGTTCTGCGTGGAGAGAGAGAGAGAGAGAGAGCGCAGAGACAAGAGAGAGAGACAGAGATAGAAACACAGAGAGAGAGAGAGAGAGTGTGTGTGTGTGTGGTGTGTGTGTGTGTTGTGTGTGTGTGGGTGTGTTGTGTGTGTGTGTATGTGTATGTGTATGTGTGCAATCAGATTGAGGGAATAGGGTGCATGCTTGACTTTTGTATGTCAGTGAGTGCTTCAGATCCTTTATGTTTGCTTGGATCTGAATGGTTCTTTATTTGGGTTCATGTAGTTACTAACCTATCTTTTAATAAATACCAACAGGGCTTAGGTCTTTTGATGTCAGTTGCACTAAACACCATTTGATGCCGCTATTGCTTGCTTGCTGCTGCTGCTGCTGCTGTATGAGATGATGATGATGATGTGATGGTGGGTGGTGGTGGTGGTGCTAGGATAATGATAATGTTGATGATGATGATGATGATTTTTTAAAGTGCAATCCTGTATACTTTGCCTGTAAACTTGTGTGTATTTCTGTGTGTGGGGTGGGGGTGGGGGCGGATGAGACATGGGGGAAAACGTGTCTAGATACTGACATATGCGCGCGCATGCATGCATGCATGCGTGCGTGCGTGCGTGTGTGTGTGTGTGTGTGTGTACTGACATGTTAGTGGGATATGAATGAGTAGGAACACATGCATGTATGCATGTGTGTTTGTCGTGTGCTGGCTTGTGCTTTAATGCGAGGCCTTGCTTAATGTCCATCATTCACTCCTGACAAAAATAACCACCCAGCAAATCACCTTAAAAGTTCTTGTGCCGTTATCGAGCCCTGGGTCAATCAAACAACAAAGCAAAGCCTGACCTGGATGAAGAGACAGCAGGGCAAAAAACACACCATAGGGAGAAAAGGCAGTTCCCTAGTGAATGGGTTTCTTTGCCATGGAAGCTGTAGTGAATGGATTACTTGCAATGGAAGCTACGTGTGTAGTGAATGGGTTCCTTGCCATAGAAGGTGCATCGTCAATTATTTCTTGCCATAGAAGGTACATTAGTGAATGGGTTTCTAACTATGGAGGCTACATCTGTAGAGAATGGGTTTTTTGCCATGGAAGCTACATCTGCATGTGAATGGGTTCCTTGCCAAATGAAAGTTACATCTGTAGTGAATTAGTTTCTTGCATGGAAGCTACATCTGTAGTGAATGGATTCCTTGCCAAATGAAATTACATTTAGTGAATGGGTTCCTTGCAATGATAGTTACATCTTTAGTGAATGCGTTCCTTGCAATGGAAGTTACATCTTTAGTGAATGCGTTGCTTGCTATTGAAGCTACATCTGTAATGAATGGGTTGCATGCCATTGAGATTCCATCTGTAATTAACGCGTTTTATGCCATGGAAGCTACATCTTAGACTTTGGCGTTTGCCTCTAATCATTTTAAACTGTATTGACATTTTGTCAATTAGTAAAAGCCGATAAATTCTTGGGGCGTGATCATTCGTTTGAAATATTTTGTTTCTTGTTTCGGTTGTATTTCTCGCCGTTTCTTTCATCATTAGTTCAGTTTCTGAATTTGTAAAAGATATTTTACTTCATTTTGTGTTTATTATGTCTCTCTTACTAGTATGATCTGTCATATTTTTCACTTCTCTACAAATTTATTCTCTCTCTTCTCTCTCTCTCTTCTCTCTCTTCATCTCTCTCTCTCTCTCTCTCTCTCTCTCTCTCTCCCTCTCTGCTCTTCTCCCTCTTCTCTCGCTCTCTTTCTACAATATTAACACTACATCCTTCTTTAGCACAATGTTTCCTCCCTCTCCTTTCATCCTTCTCGCCATTCCCCATCCCCCTCGTTCTATTGTTGAAGGTTTTTTTGGTTATTTCCTTAAACAAGTCTTGATTTTAATGCCATTTTTCTTTAGTCGTGTACACAGTAACCTGAAATGGAGGATGACTGCTGCAAACTTAATGGATGGATGTTTTGAACAAGTAATCTGGAAAGTGTGTGCGCATGCATGCGCCTTTGTATTCATGTGAATGCGCGCGCGGTGTGTGTGTGTTTGTATGCATGTTTGCGTAAATATATGTATTTGTGTGTGTGCACATGCACCCGCCCGTGTTTCATGTGAATGTGTGTGTGTTTGTATGCATGTGTGCGTAAATGTGTTTGTGTGAGTATGCATGTGTAAGTAAATGTGTGTGTGCGCGCATGCGTGCGCGCGCCATTTAAACTAAATCTTGGAGCCGGTTCACGAGAACTGACACTAAAAGGATTTTAATTCAACGTACTTATTTTGTTTTTCGCTGTTAACCTTAAATTATTTTTGTACCTTCATTAATTTTTTTTTGCTGGTTGTTTGTGAAAGTAAAACAATATGATTCGAACCTTTTTTTCGCCTTGTTGGATGTCCTGTTGAAAATTGAATGAAATGATCGGCCGACTTGAGCAACTCATTCTTTCCGTAAACTATAAAAAGAGTTGGCATCCTTTGAAAGCCGATCTTCAGTCTAAAGTAACCACGCAATTGACCTTTTCTGCTAAAACTAGTTCCCTTGTTTCAGAAGCAGGCTGACTAACGACTTCTGGTCTGTAGATCTGGTCCTCAGTCAGGGGCCAGGCAGGTCCCCTGCTGGGAAATGGCTGATTGCAGGAGGGACTGGGAGAGAATGGAGGCCACTGGACGTAGGTGGATAATTGCAGGAGAGACTAGCAGAGAATGAGAGGCAGGCTTCGACAATATCTTTGTACTGGGTTGATAGCAAGCAACAAACTTCAAATTAATTAATCTCTCTCTCTCTCTCTCTCTCCTCTCTCTCTCCTCTCTCTTCTCTCTCTCTCTGGAACTAATAATAAGAATAATGGGGGAAAAACAGTCCCTGTCACGACCTGATCTTGAGCTGTTTATTCGGAAAGCACACAATAGAATGATTTCCTGTTTATCTTTTAAAACAATTACTTCCAACTACCCCATTTTTTTTCTAAAGGCGTGTCACCGGTTTCAAAAACTTACACTCTGGATTTTTTTCTTTCCTTCCCTTTTCTCAGTATAGTAGCTCAAATTGGTTATTCTATTGAAAACTGTTATCCCATTTTTACTCAATCGTTTTAAATAATCATATGCCTCAAATTTTGTATGTAGTGTGTGTGGGGGAGGGGGCGGTGCGTTTGTGCGTGTGTGTACGTGCGTGCGTGTACGTGAGTGTGCGTTGTGTGTACGTGAGTGTGTGTGTGTGTGTGCACGTGAGTGTGTTGTGTGTATGAGTGAGTGAGAGAGAGAGAGTGAGAGAGAGAGAGAGAGAGAGGTGGTGTGTGTTGTGTGTGTGTGTGTGTGTGTGTGTGGTGTGTGTGTGTGTGTGGTGTGTGTGTGTGAGAGAGAGAGAGAGAGAGAGAGAGAGAGAGAGAGAGAGAGAATGAAGAGAGAGACAGAGAGAAGCGTGCATGCCTATGTGAGAGGGCTTCACACTTTTGTACATGCGTATGATTATCCTGATGTATGCCATATATGTCAATGGTGGTATACAATCTATGCATACATCGAAAATGCTCCACTCACTTGTAATGTTTACCAGGTGTCATTTTGTCTTAACTTGGCCAACAATCTCCTGAAAGAGGCCCTAACTGTGCAGAATCTTTTAAATAACATTATTATTCCTGTCTCTATACTACACCCAGGGCACGGAGTACTCACCAGTACATAAATCTTGATTACAGGCAAAAATTTACCTGATGCTTGTGTTGAAAACATTCAAAGAAAGCTAAAAACCACCATTCAAGTTGACCGTGCTTCATGTTTTTGTCACAGTTGTATTCTAGCTACTTAAGCCTGTAGAAGTGTCAATATCAAGTTGTCATACATTAGCATGTAATGAAACTTTTCTCCATATACCTTTATTTCTATTAGTTTACAGTATTTCCATATCAAAAACTCCTGAAACTTCCCTCAACACACAATACACTCGTACCATGCAAATTCATTCAATACCCATTTGTAAAGTAGCTAGATTTTCTAGACACTGACAGACATTTCATTGTAAAATTTGGTGTAATGAAGTAGAAACATAAAAAGTTAGAGCCTTTCTTTATTCAAAGCCCTTGGGAAAGCCGAAAGATGGCTCTACCGACACGTACCGTTTCGCTGCTGTCACTTGGGGGCCTTTTCCTGACATATCTAGCGCGTTGACCTTATGTCTGATCTAGCCCTGAGTTGATCCGTCCACCAAAATAGTTTCGCCGTTTCAGAACCAAGCTGACTAGCGACTTGCGCTCCGCCCTGTCCGTCAGTTAATGGCCAGTGCAGGCTTCCCACGGGAGAGGGCTGACAGCTGAGGAAGAGAAAAGGGAAGTAAACCTCAATTACTTTCTGCTTTGGGGTGGAGGGAAAAGGGTGTGTATGCAAAAAAAGAAAAGCAAAACAAAACAAAACTTCTCTCTCTCTCTCTCTTTTCTCTCTCTTCCCCTCTCTCTCTTCTTCTCTCTCTCTGTCAATTCAGTTTTTTCCTTTGCTTTCCATGAATGATGTCCCCAGATATATTGATAGAAGTCAATCATTATTTCAACATACGTTTAGCTGATGGCACAAAAAGAAAACAAGACGCAGGAATGAATGTAATTGTAGTGTTTATAGCCTTTATCAAATCAAACTGATATAAGGACAGACTAATATAACCCCCCATCCACAGAATCCAGTTCATGCCAGTCCAACAAAATAACAATCATTACACAAAAATGCCAAATGCATTAGATTCAATGTTTATGATGAACTGTTGGAAAAAATTATGTATAGATTTTATTTGGCCTCAAAACTTACAACAATTCAATTATGATGAAATTTAAAATTTCACTTTCTCAACGAAAATATGGGTAAAAAAAAAAACCTACTTCAGAGGAACGAGACAAAGCCTTTTCTTAATCAGCATACCCTTTTTTTTTTAACTTTGGTTTTAATAAGCACTAACACTGCATGCTGTAGCTGGAGCAGTAAACACCGTTTTATGCCACTTCGAAAGCCTGAGCGTCCACAAACCCTTTTTTACAGCAAATTCTATTAAACCCTCTTTGCCCAGAAAACCATCACAATACTGATATTCTCACTTCTGTATGCAATGTCATTTCAATAAAGCGTCCTTTCGTTTCCAAGTAACATGGCATAAGTGTGCTGCAGTCCTGCACACTACAGTAACTGCTCAGAACGAGGATTTCATCCGACCCCACTCCAGTGGCCAAAAAGTTCTACGACTTCGATAACCCCCCGCATACTGTGCTTTCATTGCAGAACCGAGGTGTCCACCCGATGATATCAAAAAAGAAAGAAAGAAAGAAAGAAGAAAAAAAAGGATACTCCTGCCTACCTTTGCGCAAGCTCCTAGTCGAAATGTTCCAAGCAAAACTACCTATTACCCCTTGCCCAAGAGCGGATTTTTTCTGTGCCATATAATTAACCACCCTGCTTACTTTGAAAAAAAAAAGTAGCTTACTGCTTAAAAAGGTTACAATTTCCTGGTCGATCTAGGAAGACGTTACAAGATTTTTGTTTTCATAGCATTACAGCACTAGATTTTAAAAAATGTTATCGCACTTACAGTTCGCTGCATTAAAGAGGCGGCCCGCGCGCGCGTGTGTGTGTGTGTGTGTGGGGTGTGTGCATGTGCCTTTTTGTGTGTGTGAGAGAGAGAGACAGACAGAGAGACAGAGATAGAGAGACAAACAGAAAAGACAAACTGATAAACAAGCAGTAAAAACATCTCATCCGTTTCACAAGACTGTTCAATTTCCATTTCTTAACCCAAAAATCCCGTCTGAAAAAGCAAAATAAAAGTTTGATCCCGCTAGGTATTCATTAGAACTTTTACTCCTTTATACCATCTTCTTTTTTTTCTTTCAGTTGCAGGGGTTCCGGGTAGACAACATTTTTAAAACTGAAATTTAAAGGTAGATTGACACTGAAACAGTTTACAATTTACCGTGCCATTCGTTATTTTCTTTGACTATTTCTGGCCATTGATTAAAAGTTTCTTTACAAGTTGGACGTAAAAATGCCCCAAGAAAATAACCTGAAACCATTCTACATTCATCACTATCTAAACATGAATGAAAGATCGACCAGACCATGTAAAATTTCATCCACCGTTATGGCAAACAGACTAAACGGAAATAGTATTAAAATGCTGTTGTTTTGGTTGGCTTTTATTTTTTTGAGGGATGAGGGTAGTGCTGGTTTTTTGTTGGGTTTTTTTTGTTGGGTTGATTTCTGTTTTGTTTCCTGCTTGTTTTGTTTGTTTGTTCTTTTTTGTTTTGGAGCAAAATTGTTTGGGTGAGAGGTTTTTTGTTGGGTTTTGGAGGGGGGGGGGGGAATGGTTGGTTGTTTCTGGTGAGTGTTTTTGTTTTACTATTGTTGCTGCTGCTACTGTTGTTTAGGGGGGGTTGTTTTACTGTTTTTGTTTTGCTACACACAAGTTCATGCCATCTTACGTAAATTGGTGCTACGCAGAGATGTCCAGGGAGGGGGAAAGTGGTGTGGGTGGGGACACTGCTTTCCCCAGGAGCAGCAAAATTTCTTGCAAAGAAATCTGTCTGCCCTGCATGGAAGTGGTTGCCAATACAATGCAGTCTGAACTAACTACCCAATTGACCTGTCACAAGAACAAGTTCGCCGTTTCTGAAGCAAGGTGGACAAACAATTTCTGCTCCTCTAGTCCGTGAGTTAATGACCAGGCAGGTTTCTGCCGAGAAATGGCTGACAGCATGAGAGAAAAGTATGGAAGGTGAAACTCAATTATTCATATGCCCAGGGCTGAGGGAGAGAAAACAAATGGGAAAAACTTGGATTATTATCCTCTCTGTCTGTCTGTCTGTCTGTCTGTCTGTCTCTCTTTCTCTCTCCTGCTGTCTCACTCACGCGCATCCACACACAACGAGGTCGCTGTCAGTAGGATCTTAAACTCTGTTCAAGAATTAGTTTAATGAAAACACAGATACATACACACAAATAGATATATATATACCACACAAAGTGAAAGCATAACAACCAGCATAATAAATGTTCCCCAATATTTCGGCTTTCGCCTTCCTCAGGGGGGGTTTATTATGACGTGATGGAATGACGTCAATCTCAATTTTACATCATTGTGAAATATATATATATATATATAATATATATATATATAATATATATATATATATATATCTAATCCCATGAAGACCATTAATAATCACCAACATATAAAAATAAATCTCCCATGTGAATAGAACTATCTAATACTTTCCCCAATAGAAAAACAAATGTCACATACTTCTCCTTGGGGGGAAAAAAATTCTCATAAATTGCGAGCAACAAATCCGAGAAAACAGCAGAAACGAAACAAACAACCCTTATAAATTACTAAGAAAGAAACAAAGAAGCAATTCTCCGGCAACAGATAAAAGCCTAAGAGACCACTTAATACAAAAACAATTTCATGTCTACATAAAAAACAAACAAACCAAGCATAAAGCAGAATGCCCTCATAAACTGCCCACTACAGAAACAACTCCACAATAACTGAAAATCATAGACTTAAACTGTTATTGCTGTTGAAAACATTATAAATGTTTACCTTGTTGTTGCTTGATTGTAAGTGTGTATAATTTTATGTATGATTTTGGGAATAAAATGGTGTCTAAACTAACAGAAATCCAGAACAGATGACTCAATAAAGAAACAGCTTTACAAAATGAAAAACCTCATAAATTATCTAGTGGAGAAACAAATTTACTAAACAAAAACTCACGAAGTACCCGTTGAAGAACCACTTCCAAGAAGAGAAAGTGCATAAAATCTAATAAACTATCCAATGAAGAAACCATTCCATGAAAATAGAACAAAAGACTCAATAAATACCCACTGAAGAAAAAAATCAGCGAAAATAGAAGAAAAAAAATTTCATAAGCTACCAAAGAAAACAACTCACAGAAACAGAAAAAACTCTCATAAACTACACAATGAAAAAACCTCGCCCACACCGAGAGCTTTGTCAATTATTTATGTGAACTACGTGCTGAGCTTCTTATTGTTTGTTCTCGGCTACAGCTCTTAAGTTCACCAGTGGAAAAAAATTTTTGGGTATGTGACCATCTCTCTCTCTCTCTCTCTCTCTGTTTTGTGTTTGTTGTGTGTGTGGTGTGTGTGTGTGTGTGTGTGGTGTGTGTGTGTGTGTGTGTTGTGTTGTGTGTGACATAGAAATACGGCTGCCTATGTTCCGAGATCCTTAAAAAGAGTTATACACGCAACCTTCTCAACGGTGTGTACCTTCAGATTCAAAGTGATTCCAGGTGGGATGTGCGAGTTAGAGGCATATTCTGGTTAACCCAGGGTGTTATGCTGGGAACGCGCAACATCAACAAAAATAATTCTAAGAAAACAGGGGGAATGTCATAAACAATCCAATGAAGAAACAACTAAAAAAAAAAACAACCCAGAACAGAACCCTTCAGAAACACCCAAGAAGAAACAATTCCACGAAATCAGGAGAAAAATACTCATTTAAACTACCCAATGAAAAAACAAACTCCGCAAAAAAAGATGTTCTACATAGATTAAAACTTCCGATAAACTTCTTTTTTCAAGAAAAAATTTCAATGATACTACCCTGTAGAAAAACTTGTCTGGGAAATGTTCCCCCAAACAAATTCCCTCATGGGGTTACCAAGGGCTCTTTCGTCTAATTAGATTTCCCCTTCCCTTCTGGAAAAATTTTTTGCTAGCAATTCCCCCTGTCTTGTTACTTTCTGCCTCCCTGGTACATTTTCTATCCATTTTTTCATAAGTTTACACTATTCATATTTGTTCAGTGTCTCTTTTCCTTTGTTCATTTTTTCCGGACACTGACGAGGAGAAGAAGATGGCTGAAAGGGGGGGGGGTTGGATTCAAGTGATCAACAATACATATAGATTTTAAGCACAAAAGGGTGTGGTTTTTAAAATAAAAAAGAAGCAAATTGATAGGCAGACATACAGATATTCCTCTAGGAAAAGGATCTTTTCTCTCTCTACGTGAATAATAGATTTTTTAAGTGTAGATTTGCCGGGGTTTTCAGGAATTTGGCCGGAACAACTTCTTATTGCCCGAGTTCTTTAACATGTGTTTAATATCATCTTGTGCACAAAAATCGGGCGTGCAGAGTAGAGAGGGAAGGGGTTTGTGTTTTATGAGATTATATTGAAATGCGTACTGAGGGAAGAGAGGATATTTCGCTCAACGCCTCGCGAAAACCCGAGGAATGATCGTACGAGTTAACCAGACTCTCTTGTTTGCTTGGATCTCGTGACGTACTGGTCCGATTAGACAGGGTCGGTAGCAGCAGCCTGGAGACTTGCCCTTGTATTGGCACCTTTATGTCTATGTGGAGCGCGAGAGACGTAGAAAGAAAGGTTTAGTATTTTGGGTGTGTGGGGGGTGAGAGTTGGGGAGGGGGAGAGGGGGAGAGAGGAGAGTTGAGAGGAGAGGAGAGAGAGGAGAGAGAGAGAGAGAGAGAGAGAGTAAAGAGAGAAAAATGGGAACTCAAACCGAACCAAAATGATTTTTTCACAAAAAGGCCTTTGGGCCCATCATGAAGGGGGTTGCCGAACTGCTTAGGTTTTTTTGGGTTTAAAAAAAAAAAAAAAAAAAAACCACACACACCCACAACACCCCACACACACACAGACAAAAATTTACTGAATAAAAAAGTCAGCTAAAAAAAAATACTTAGGATAACATTTTCTCTCTTATTCTAAAAGCTTACACAAATATAAAGTGGGGGCGGGCGCAAAAATCGGGTTTGATTTGTCCCCAGGATAAACAGAGTCAAATAAATTGGGGGTCTATTTAATATTTAACAGGAGGTATTTGCCAACATCCCCCCAAAAAAATGGCGCAAAAAAAAAATTTACTTCACCCTTTGGTGTTGCTTACTTTAATTTGGGCCTTTCCCAGCCTGAGGGGGTCAAAAACATGTTCTTGTATCTGAATTTATAAACTTTTATACCCTGATACCCCAAGGGTCGAATTTTGCCCAAAATTTTTTTCAAATTTTATCTTATCAATTTTTAGATAAGGTTTGACATCATGGAACTTATAAATTGTCTGTACTTTTGGGAAATCTTTAAATGTTTTGTATATGATCATTTCCTTTGGGCTGCCATCGGCAGTCAATAAATTCTTTCCCTGAAAGCGTTAATAAACTCTTAAAATTTTCCGACTCCTTGATTGACCCCAAAAAAAACCAAAACCCCCAATTTTCACAAAACGGTTCCCTTTATTTGTTTTGCCCAGTTTTTTTTTTTCCCTTTAAACATCTAGATCTTTAAAGCATCTTGTAGGTTTTAAAAGGGTACCCTGCTCTCATTCAAAAGCAAAAAACTTAATCCAATTTTTTTAAATTGCATTTACACCCGCATTAACAAGAGAGGGTATCTATTAGTTTCACTAAAAAACAAGTCATTAGGTTATCTAATTAAGCCTAAAAAGGGAAAAAGCAAAGGGGTGCACTGTTTCCAAAATGGTTACAGCTCATCCAAGCCCCAAATTTCGGAACCAAATAACACATTTGGGTTGTTTTTTGTGCATAAAATATTTTTAATTTAAAAAAAGAAAAAAGATTTTTAAATTCAATATTCGTATTTTTTTTCAACACAAATAAAAAGTTTTTTACCTGGGACTTCCAGATTTTAAAAGCATTGGAAACTGGGCTTATTTAAAAAAACAGTTTTCCAAAATATTTTTTTATACATTTATCACGGGGCATTTTTTTTTCCCTTTGTAAAAACATTTTATGGAAACCCTAAAAAATTCCAAAACCTTTCTAAAATAACCTATTACCCTTACTCAGTTTAAACCTTAAGCCCAGTGATTTTTGCAAGCATTTTTTAAAGCTGTTTAACTGTTTTTGTAAGCCTAAAAACTTTTTCAGATAGCAGGATAAATCATCACAAGCAGAAGAAAAAACAACCTGAGAAATCTTGGGGGAAAGGGGGGCCCCGTTTCCCTTTATTGATGATGCCCTTGGCTAACTCATTGAAAAAAACCGAAAACAAAAAGGGGGTACATAAAACCCCCTGTTTAACACCATTTGGTTTTCAGTATTTTATGTCAGTCATTTTTATTTCCCACTTTCTTATTCTGCTTCTGACTTTCTAAAAATTTCCTCAAAAAACTTTAATATTTTTACCCTTCACACCTTTTTTAGGAGAATGGGGCCAAAAAAAATTCCTTTTAAACAGAATCAAATGTTTTTTCCAAAGTCAAAAAAAGTACATAGAGTTTAAACGGTTATGACAAACTTTTTCGGGTTACAAATCAAGCAGAGTAAAACTATGGTCTATAGTGGAGTAACCTCTTTTAAAAACCCCGTTTTGGTTGCTCCCCTGTAATTTATTCTTCAAAACCCATTCCTGTAACCTTTTTGTTAATAATAGTACAAATTAAAATTTTACAACTTATTTTTCTTTAAAGAGAAATTCCCCGGTATTATTGGGGTTTTATCAACATCCCCCTTTTTATGAAATGTTAGAAATTATGTTTCCCACCCAAGTTATCTGGAAAAAGACCATCATAAAAATTTTTGGGTTGAATAGTTTTAGAAGGAAAACCCCCACAAAAAATTTCACCCCCAAAATTTTTTAGCAATTCCCCAAATGATTTGATAAAGGCCCGGTGCTTTCCAGTTTTAATTTTCTAAGTCCCCAAATTATTTATTTTTTAGTTTAGGGGACAAAATCAAAATCTTCCTCATTTCCCATCACTTTCAAATCGAAATTTCATGGAGTTGGCTAATGAGTTTTTCCCTCCAACAAGGTTTGAAATTTTAAAAAACCATCTGTCAATTTAAAAACCCTATTCTTTGGCTGACTTTTTCAAAAATAAAACCCTTCTTAACATTTTCCCAGAACTGCATTTGAGAAGAAAAGATGACATCATATCTGCAAGTAAGGTTTTATTATACTGTTCTTTTTTCGTTTAAGGGAAGCATTTATATTTCCCTTCTTGTTACACAGTAAAAGTTTTTGTCCTCATTTTTTAATGTTTTTCCCGGGAAAAACCCTTTAGAAATTTTTTGACCTTATATTTCTACTTTTACATTAATTTTAAAAAAAGTATCATTTGAAAGGGCCCTTTTTTGCGTACCCGTTTTTTTTCATAAAATCAGGACTGGCTTTTTTTGAAACCGTTAAACAAATCTAAAACTTCATTAATGTTTTCCTTTAATCATCTGAAAGGATTTAAAAAAAATTTCAAACATGTTCACATCCCGGAATTTTCTTTATAAACTGGGGGTTTGTTTTTTATCCCCTAACCAAAAAATTTCCATAACGGGTGGCTTCTCGTTTCCCCCTCTGTTTTTATAACTGGTTAATAAAATAATTCAAAAAGGGAAAGGGGTCAGAAACAAACGCTCAGCAACAAACAAACGACATGAGTCAAAAATTTTAGAGAACAAATCATTTTGACATAAAAAATAACATTAACACTAAAAATCCTCCCTCAGAGATGTATTTATAGCGCCTTTTTTGGTCACCCTTCATACGCCATTTAGAAATTTGGGAAACTAAGAGCAGGGCAATAAATTTAAAAGTAATTTACCTTTAAATTTTTAAACACAATCTTCAGAATTAAGTTTTCTGCTGAAGACATACTTTTTTCTTTGGGCATCTGAAACCCCCCCCCCCCAAATCATTTTTTTAACCCGCCCGACAAGAAAAGGTTTTAAAAGGGCCCGCTGTTTAAGGGCCCCCACATTTGTTTTAAAACTCTTTATCCAGTGTCACCACAAATTTACTAAAAAAATTCTTCCAACATAGCAATTCCTTTTTCATTGTAAACATGTTATTTAAAAAGGGGGAACCTTCAGGGGGGGTATAAACAGGGCAAGCAAAAAAATTTTCCCTTTCTGTACACACAAAAGATTTGGTTTACGAGAAAAAAAAGCAAATATTTGGATAAGGAACATCTAAACAATTACAAAGGGAGATAACCCCTGCCTTTTTAAACAAAAAAAAAACCACTAATCGCCCCCCTGATGGCCTTAAATTTTAAAAGTGACTTTTCGAAGACCTGTAACCCGTAAAAACACTGGCCCGGACATTTTTCCCGGAACGGGTTTTGTCAGACTTATAAAGTCAAAAAACTACGCACATTTAAAATTTCAAAATCCCCTTTTCAGCCCGTTTTTTACAAAATCCCCTTTTGTTCCAAGACAAAAATGAAAAAACTTTATTTGTTTTTTCTGTATTGGGCCCCAATTCCATTGATCCACAGCCCCTTTGACTGACACTTTTACCCAAATTCATTTTACATGACAAGAAAAGGGGATTTATGCTTTCAACATGGTTTAAAAAAAAGGCTCTTTTTTAAAAGACCCGCCTACAATTTCTCATGGTCAGCTTTTGTTTAGTGTAAGGGCAAATTAAAACCTTCTTTGCGCCCTGTGTTTGGTGAAGGGGCCCCGCCCACTGCATCAAGTCTCCCTTGGGTAAACCCTATTCCTGATTTTCTAAAATGAGGCTGAGTGACCGGGGTCGTTTTCTTTTCCCACCCCCCTGGGGAAATTGAAGGGGTATGGAGGAAAGAATTTTAAAGGGCCCGGCCCCAAAAAGCTATACCCCTTTTTTGAAGAAACATTAAGGGGGGTCCTTTCGCCATTAAAGATCAAATGATCCCAAAAACCATTTCACCTTTTTTCCCCCTGCCCCCAGCCCCCTTTAAGTATGGGGGTCAGATTGTGCCCAAAATCTCCCAAAAAGGTTTTTGGAAAAAAACGTCGTCTACAAAAATCCTTTTTAACCCTTTCAAACGGGGTTTTAAACCTTAATTTTTCAAGCTTATTTGATTAAAAAAAAACACCTGGGAATAAGGGAGGTTGGGTTTTTGAATTTTATCCTGTGCACACTTTTTAAATTAACATCACTACATCAATTTTTTTTTTTGAAAGAAGATTTTTTACGAACATTTCACAATCAGCTCCCGTTCCCTTACTTTTTTTTTTCCATCCATGAATAATTATGTTTTTCTTTTCCCCTTCTTGATCGCTGCTTTCTTTTTAGTTTTTTTTTACCTGTCCATTTTTTTTGTAAATTTTATTGTTTTTTTAAGCAACATTTTCAGGGCCCCAAGATTGTTCCATCCCCCTTTTGATACCCACCTTTTTCCCCCCTTTAAAAGGCCCTCAACACTGTTTTGGGAAAAAAAGTATCTCGTTTTTTCAAACTCTCCCTTGTTGCTTTTAATAGGTTTTTCCACTTTCTCCAACTTGGTCGTCTGTGGGGAAATGTCACAACGGGGCCACTGTAGGAGAAGGGCTCCTGTTACAGGTTTTATGGTTTTTTGGTGTGCTGGCGGTCACATCTGCACTTTGGGTTTTGTTTTCCCTGCCCCTTTTTTTCCCGCTTTCGGTGCTACGCCAACCGCCCCACTCGTCAAGCTGGTTTTTCCTCAAATTTTTGTTTCCCTTTTCCTGCGGTTTTTTGGGGGGGGGGGGTCCAGGTTTTGGGCTCCCCTTTACCACCCCCCGAAGCAAAAGGCCCCCCCAAGAGATAGGTGAGGGGCAAAATCCCAACAAGACACCGGCCCGGCCCGCCTTTTTCGTAAGGGCGGAAGGTCCCAATGGTGATTTAAAAAACTGCCCCGTTTGGACATGAAGAGGCGAATACTGCTGCAAATGTCCCAAAAGACAGCCCTAAAACAAAAATGCAGGGATATTCCCCTCCTCCTTGTCAAAATTATACAAACAATGAAAAAAATAAGGCCCCTTAAAAAATTTCAAAAAACACAAAAACACAAAAGCCAAATTTTGTACGTCTTCCCCCCCCCCCCCTTTTTTTACATTAAGATCGGCCCCCAGTCAGAGAGAGAGAGAGTCAGAGAAGAAAGAGAGAGGGGGGGGAAAAACATACACATACAACAGAGACAGGCAGAGACTAGACCGAAAAGGGTAAAGAATAAAAGAAAAACAAAAAGGTTTCCCAAAATTGGGGGGTCACGCAGACAAAAAAACCCAAGGACGAATAAGGGGGAAAAATTTTATCATTTGACGGGCACAAACAGACCACCAGACGCTTTTAAATTTTCGTTCCTAGCAATTTTCATATATACTGGAAAAAAAAAAGAAAAAAAAACCCTTCTGCTTCGAGAAACCCAATTTTCTATTTGGGAAATTTCAGTTTAAAAGAATGGGAAATTTTTGATCATGGGCCCCCCTTATTTTTCCCCCCAAGTTAAAGACAGAAATTTGTGAGTATTCAGCCAGGGTTGGGAGAAAGGAAAAGCACAGCTCGGTATCCGCGTATATTACTGATTTCTCTCTCGAAAACGCTATTCCAAATGCTTGATAAACAAGCGCAGGAGTTTTCTCTCAAGCCTGTTGACGTTAGATATCTGACGTGACAGAAGCTTTCTAAATTCGTTGGCCCGTACGAGAAAAACTGCTCTGCCAAAGAGTCAGTTGTTTCCATGTTATCATCGTAACTGACACTGTCACCATCATCTTTATCAACCATCAAAAAATGTCAGTTTACTGTGAAAATAAGACTGTATGCTATGCGCGTAGCACCAAATTTGCTGACTCAGAGAAAGTGAAAGGTGTGGGAGGGAGGGGGTAATAAAAGCATGATTTTTTTTTTTTTACATAGCTGATGTTGACAAATACATGAGGTATGCAATGGCCAAGGCTATAGTTCATATCAAGCGTGTGTGCAGGCACGTGTGTATGCACGTGTAGCCTATATGTCTACACGCGGGCCTTGTGCTTGTATGGACACCATGTTGTGCCTTTGTGTGCAAATACCAGCTTGTCCGCGTTCCCGTCAGTTGTTTTTGTTTTGATCTGCCATACTAAAACTAAACAAACAAAACCCAAACAAAATGCTTCGGTCTTGCTGTTTATGTCAGTGTTCTGATAAACTTTCATCAAATATAATACTAAAAATTAAAGAAAAACGACATCAACAACTAGAGTTAATTAGAATGACCCGGAAATCAAACGAAATATGTACAATGAATCTAAATTCAGAAATAAAAGCACATAAAACTGAAAATGATCAATAAAAAAAAACTCCAAAAAATGTAGAAAAATAGCCTATTCACGAAATCAATAAATACGATATCCCAAAGA
The DNA here is from genome assembly GCA_028751875.1 of Rapana venosa. Lineage (NCBI taxonomy): Eukaryota > Metazoa > Mollusca > Gastropoda > Neogastropoda > Muricidae > Rapana > Rapana venosa. The sequence goes on from CM054141.1 coordinate 50,166,013, forward strand.
ACAAAATTGTGTATTTGCCCATTTCATGATCCAGACTCCATTGTATGTAACTATAATTACAATCCAAACACCAAGTGGCCGTGGCATCGATCCGCAGCTGTGAATAAGAAGTCTTGGCAAAAAAATTTTAGATCCTAGTAAATATTTCCCACTCTGTAAATTCCTGTTTTATACTGTCAATAATTTGGAAATATCAGCTGGGGCTTAATCAGTTAGTTGAAGAAGTTCGCTTATAGCTTGATGTTAACCTTGTTTTATCTATGCGCCTCTCTCGCCAGTTGTCCCATCCATCCCCAAAGTGGCTTAGTGTGAACATAATAACTTTTTAGAAGGACTGTCTATGGGTCAGATAATGTATACTTCACTTCAGATTCAATCATATTGCACAACAAAACAATGGATTTATTATTGGCAAATGCACTAAACTTCGATTCAAATGACTGCACTTATCGCGTATAAACAACCATACAGATAAATAATTGCACCACTTAAGTTCATACAGCGAATGCATTCAGCGTAAAATATTCAGAATAACACAGTGTACAACCACGCGTATGTACTAATGATACAGTTTGGCGATCTTAAAGCAAGGCATCCACATCTGCGGGTATAAAACAACAAAATGGAAAGAACAAGAAAAAGTGAGAGATGCACCGCTCAAATCTCGTCCGAATACGGCTTTTCTTTTCAACCACCAGGCCACAAGAGGAAGTCTGGGTAATTTCCTTATGGATAAAAGGATAAACCGAGATCCCAAGTGCAACATACACCAAGTGCACGTAAGAGAACTCGTGGCAACAAAGGATGTGTCCCTGGTTAACTTGAAGAATCAAACTTCCTACAAATACACCGAGCTAAAGAAAAAGTTTTAAAATCCAATGCAACACAATAAAATAGTGTAGTACATTACATGACACAATACACACATAAATACACCCTACCGTACCATGCCATGTTATACCACAACATAATATATCCTATTATGTCAGACAACTCAATAC
>CM054141.1:50172013-50262013 GCA_028751875.1 Rapana venosa
TTACTTCGCCTATTAGAGGTGCCCTGGAAAACATCTTGTGGTTGTATTAACATCTTTTTGTTGTTGTGGGCCTATTCGGTGCAAAAAGTTAATTGTATTCATATGATATTGCAGTGATAATTTATCATACACATTTGCTTAAGTCATATCAATGAAATTTTATCTGGTTTGAAAACAATTCGGGGATGTGATTTTTTCCCCTTAAGTAGTTTCCATTCAATCAATTAATTAAAGCTGGGCTAATCCAGTGAACCTACATCAACAACACTGTTGAACTAGCATCCTAAGAAAACAAGTGATCCCAAATGTTCTGTATTCTTGCCTTCCTCAAAGAGAAAACATACAAACCTAAAGTGGATACTTTTCACAAATAATTATTTCTGCGTGTATTTTTCACGAGGAAATAAAAACTACAACGAATACTTTCCACTGCTTTGGATCCAAATAAATGAGAACAGAAGCAGACGAGAGTGACGTCATAAATCGATGCCCTATTAATTTGATTTCAGTCTAAAGCCGAATCGTGATGAAACCATTTAAGAATAAAAACTTTCGCCTGTAATACGAACGGCTGCGTTTGTCCGTAAGTGCCCCAATGTTTCCAAGCGGGCTCTCTCTCTCTCTCTCTCTCTCTCTCTCTCTCTCTCTCTCACACACAACCCTTAAAAAAAAAAAAAAAAGAAGAAGAAAACAACAAAGCCATAACAAAGAGAACCAAGACAAAAATGAATAACAAAACGGCTGAACTACACAAATTACTATGAATATTCATCAACAATATTTTTATGTGGTAGAAAAAATATGGAGAGAGAATAAGCAACTCAGAGAATGAATAAATGATCTTTATTTTTAAAGGGTTACAGAATAAGCATTCACATTTTGTTTTTCCATCAGGCCCTTGCCCGATTTGGGACTATAAACTAAACAAGACAACAAATTGTACCCAATATGAACAAAATATGTAGAGCAGAGAGAGTATAATTATAGTATACCTAGTAAGAAAAGGAACACAATAAGCAAAAATCACACACAAACACACACACAGTGATACACATGACGCACATAATGTACAAGTATGGAATAGGAATTAAATAAGCAAAAAGTATACACACATATAATACACAATACAAAGTGTCAAGTGCACAAATCAATGATGATTAGTAATTTTAAAAAATATGTGCAGATAATATTTCATAATATCGATTAAAACATGTCCGCCATCATATAACAAAATCTGTTAGAAGTGATGTTTTTAAAGAAAAGCTGCATTAGTTTGCTTTCTGACATTATGACATGTTTGTGTTCTAAATCAATGAGGTACAATAGCTGGGAACATTTGCTCAATGGAGCAGCTATATGAGTGGGTTAGCATTCTTTATAACAGGAAAATCAAGATGGATTCATTCATCTGTATGTGTGGGCTAGCATTCCTTTTAACAGGAAAATCAAACGACAGATTTGTTCTTTTTTGTCACTATCTGGCATAAGTTCATATGTACCTGTTGTTTTGTGGTCTAATATATATATATATATATATTTCCTTTGCAACATGGTTATACTGTTAAGCAAAGCATAGCTGAAAAATACATCAAGTTACCCAGCTATCTGGAAAATAGTGATAAATTTGACATAAAATTCCATAGGAATGACTTTTTAACATGACTTCATTATTATGTGTACATTGAATACAATGTTGAACATGAAGGAGAATGAAGATAAAATATGAGATAGTGACTTTAACCCTTTATTCTGGTTTTTAACTTCTATTAACATTTTAAAAGTGGATATGAATAATTATGCTTTTTGAAGATCTTGCTTTGGGACTAGGCTTGATTTGAATAAATCAATGCTTGGTATGGGTTGCTGAATTTGTGTTGAATCTCAGGAATTCAAATGTAACTTTGATCTCACAGTTACTGGAGCATACCCGGAGAGAATTTGTGCACAAATATTCCTTTATTTATCAATAACATTTCCTTTAAAGAAAGATTTAAGTTTTGTATAATCAGAATCAACTAAATTGGAGGATTTCAAGTGAACTGACTGGAGAGCTTGTTTGTAGTTGCTAACAAGGGTATTTAAAGCAATAATTGATTGATGACAAAACATACATGCAAAATAGTTTTAATAGTTTTAATCTGCAAAGCTGATAGACTTACTTTAAGTCGCTTAAACTGTTTGTGTGTGTGTTGTCCATGAGAGGTTGTTTGTGTCTACTGTAATAGCTAAAACTTTGGGTTTGTTCACAACATCAATGTGTGTTTTATTTATGAATACAGGTAGTAGCTGAGTTGTCATATTCTGCCTTTTAGTCTGGTAGTGTGTGATAAGCACTAGATTGGTTTTTTTGTTAGTTTAGGGACATATGGTTTTGATTACACCACCGAGAGAGAGAGGAGGGGGGGGGGGGGGTCCGAATTTGAGGTCACCAGCTGTATATACGAGGCATACATACATTTTGACAAAATAAATTGCAAACAAAACAATACAGCATGTATAAATACATTTGGCATTATTTATCAAGAGTGATTTTGCAAAGAGATATGAACTATTTCAGCTTTTTGTATACCAATTATATTTAGCACAGGTATCAGGCTTTCAGCATAAAATATGTTCATACCCAAATATCTTGATTAGCAGCTGCTTTCACTTTGTAAAACAATTTTCTGATAGGAATTGTTCTTTTGTATTTGTGAAGTGCTTTAACAGGTATTTCTCTTGCAAGCCTGTATATTTTGAGAGAGAGAGAGAGAGAGAGAGAGAGAGAGAGGAGAGAGAGAGAGGAGAGAGAGAGAGAGGAGGAGAGAGATTCTATTTTATATGGTGAAGGAATAGCCTGACTACTTTTTTTTTAACATAGCCTTCTGTAACATAGATATCAGGAGATGAAAAAAAGAAAAAGGAAAAATCCACAAGCATCATTCAAATATCATGGAATACAATACTTCATAACTGTGAGGAGAGAGAGAGAGAGAGAGAGAGAGAGAGAGAGATGAGAGAGAGAGAGAGGAGAGAGAACTCGAACCGATTTTAGGATAATTGGATAAGCCAGGGGCTTCTTTACACCACGTCCTCAAAAAAAACACAACAAACAACAACAACAAACAAAACTAACATAAAAACCAAAGACAAAAAAACAAAAAGGCAAGCAAACATGAAGAAAGAGAGAGAGAGAGATGCAGTAAGAAAGGAGAAGGAAACAATAACGAGATAGGTAAAGAGATATCAATAGAGGAAATATTGAATTTCAAAGTGTGCCTGTGTGTTTTATGAAAGGCAAGGCAAGACAAAGGGGGGGGGGGGGGGGGGGGGAGAGAAAGAGAGAGAGGGAGATGGATAGAGAGTTTCTGTAACAAATAGGAAACCAAGCAGCACACACACACACACACCAAAACAAAAACTCATTGTGTAAAGCAAAACATTTGCAAAGATGTGCTTTGAACAATATATTTGATAAATTTCACTTTTCTCATTTTGCAGTATACAGCCAGGTGTATATACTAATACACACAAACCTTACACTTTCCCTTACTTTTAATCTGGTAAACAAAGCAAAGTTTTACAAAAGAAAAAAAACATGCACATTGTGAACTGGTTTATAGTACACACAAATGCTGGGAATTTTAGTAATTGAACTTGTGTAAAATACCAATCTTTTATGTTAACAGTACTTCTGCTTTAAAGCATGTACAACACAAAGAACCCAGCTGTACATCCAAAACTTTTTTTAAAAATTGGGGGGGTTGGCCTCAGTTGCATGCAGATCATGGAGCACCATCTTTTTCTTTCCTCTTATTTTTGTTGTTGTGTTGTTTCATTTAGTAAATGGGTGCTTCACACGTCTTTCTTCATTGGCCAAAAAAAAACAGGGGGAGGGGTGTCAACATGAGCAGTAACATTCCACTTTTTTGCAACATGTAATCGTTACAATAATTAACTGATTGTAGTCATTTCAGTAACTTTGGAGAAACATTTCAAACATATATACACGTATGGCTGAAGCTGTACTAAATTAAAAACATCTGAGGTCTTTGTTTCAGCGAACATAAAAAATCAGCCCAGTGAAATCACGTACATGAAGGACTATAGAAAAAAATCAAATCCAACTTCAAGAGCCTTTTCATAATCTAACACCACAGATGCTTAGTTTTCAGCACACACACACACACTTAAAAACTTTCAACAATATATATCACAATCACTATGATAATTATATATGATATATATATCATAATAATTATGTATTAAATATTTTCTGCTTTAAAGCATGTGCAACACAAAGCAAACAGCATCACATTCAGAGAAAAACAATTCTTGGTGGCCTCAGTTCATGGAGCATCGTCTTTTTTCTTTTCTTTTTTTAAAAAAATATATAGGCACTACACAGGTCTTTCTTCATTGGCCAAAAAAGAATGAGAAAGGGGAGGGCAGTTATGGGGGTGATGGGAATTTGGGATGGGGAGCTGTTTCATTTTGGTTTTTTCCAACATGGGCAATTACATTCCATTCCTATCTTGGATACAGTCTGGAGTAACAAATTGTAATTATCTTAGTAATAAGGAGGAACATTTCATACATTTATGCACAAAATACCTAAAGCTGTGCAAAAACAAATATCAGGGGCCTTTAGTTTGAGTTTTAACAAATCCTGTGAAATTCAGGCACTTCAAAGCATGTACAACACAAAGCACACAGCATCACAACCAGAACAAAAAGATTTTTTTTTTTGGTTGGTGGCCTCAGTTGCATGCAGATCATGGAGCACCACCTTTTTTTTCTTTTTTTTCTCCTTTTCTAATAAAGGGGTGCTTCACATGTCTTTCTTCATTGGCCAAAAAAAAAATCAGAAAGGGGGTGGGGTGGTGGGGAGCCGTTTCATTTTGGATTGGCGTTTTTATACATTTTATTTCCATCTTGGCAGAGTCTGGAGAAACTAATTGTAATAGTCTTAATCTAAAGAAACATTTCAAACATACATACACATTAAATTATCTAAAGCTGTGCAACAACAAACATCAGGGGCCTCTGTTTTGGCATTTTAAAAAAATCCATGTCAAAATCAGGTACTCCGAGGATTGTATAAAAATATAAATCAACTTCCAACGGCTTTCCTTTCAGAAGGTTATTTAGATAACAACAACAAAAAGAAAAACCAACAAAAACCTCCACAGGTTCTTAAATAACAGCACAAGCACACAGATAAATTGACACACCACTATCATAACTAAACATTTTTCTCAAGAACACCGTGTTGTAAAATATTTGCTTCTTCAAATGACATACAAACCAAGCACCAAAAAGAGTTACAAAAGAGGAAACAAAAATTATGCAATAGTGTATAACACACACGTTTAAAAGCTGATCTGATAAAACACCAATCATATATCTTAATATTATTTCTGCTTTAATGCATGTGCAACACAGCCTCACATTCAGAACAATTTTTTTTTCTGTGGCCTCAGTTGTATGCAGATCATGGAGCCCCCTTTTTTTTTTTTTAAAAATGGGTGCTACACGCCTTTCTTCATTGGCCAAAAAAAATGAGAAGTGGGGGGTGATGGGAGGTCAGGGTGGGTGGGGGGGAGCTGTTTCACTTTAGATTGTTTCCCCAACATGAGCAATTACATTCCATTCCTATCTTGGATACCGTCTGCAGCAACAAATTGTAATAATCTTAGTCATCTGGAGAAACATTTCAAGCATACATATATACACAAAATATCTAAAGCTGTACAAAAACATATCAGGGGCCTTTGGTTTGGATTTTTGTTTAATCCTTCTAAAATCAGGTACTTTAATAAAGCATTACAACACAAAGCACACAGCATTACATCCAGAACAAATTTTTTGTTGGTGGTGGTGGTGGCCTCAGTTACATGCAGATCATGGAGCACCTTTTTTTTTTCCTTTTCTAAAAAACGGGTGCTTCACATGCCTTTCTTCATTGGCCAAAAAAAAATCAGAAAGGGGGTGGGGTGGGTGGTGGGGAGCCGTTTTATTTTGTTGGGGTTTTTTTCAACATGGGTAATTACATTTAATTACCATCTTATTTTGACTCTGGAGCAACTAACTGTCATAATCTTAGTAATCTGGAGAAACAATTCAAACATATACAAATTAAATTATCTGTACGACAACACAAAACATCAGGGGCTTCTGTTTTAGCTTTAAAGAAGTCATGTCAAAATCAGGTACTTTGAGGATTGTATAAATATCTAAATCAACTTCCAACAGCTTTCCTTTGCAGTAGGTTATTTGGATCACTAAAAAAGCAACCAAAAAACCCCACAGATTCTTACGATATAAGCACAAGCACACATAAGTTGACACACTACCATCATAATTAAACATTTTTCTCAAGAACGCCGATATGTTGCTGTAAAATCTTTGCTTCTTCAAATGACACACAAACCAAGCCAAAAAAATGTAACAAAAGAGGAAACACAAATTATGAAATGTATAACACACACACATTTTAAAAACCGAACTGATAAAACACCAATCATGTATCTTAACTTCATTATTTTCTGCTTTAAAACATGTGTATCACAAAGCACACAGCATCACATTCAAAAACAGCAACAACAAAACATTTTTTTTTTTAAATAATAAATGAGTGCTACACATGTCTTTCTTCATTGGCCAAAAAAAAAGTGGGGGGAGGGGGGCACCAGGGTGATGGGGGATCGGGGAGTTTCACTTTGGGATTTTTTTTCCAACATAGGCAAATACATTGTATTCCTATCTTGGCTACAGTCTGGAGCAACAAATCGTAATAATCTGAAGACATTTCAAACATATATACACAAAATAAAGCTGTACAAAAACAAATATCAGGGGTCAATGGTTTGGATGTTTTTTAATCCTGCTAAAATCAGGTACTTCAATAAAGCATGTACAACACAAAGCACACAGCATCACATCCAGAACAAATTTTTTGTTGGTGGTGGTGGCCTCAGTTGCATGCAGATCATGGAGCACCATCTTTTTTCTCCTTTTCTAATATTAACGGGTGCTTCACATGTCTTTCTTCATTGACCAAAAAAAAATCAGAAAAGGGGTGGAGTGGGGTGGTGAAGAACTGCTGCATTTTGGGGTGGGGGGTTTTTTCAACATGGGTAATTACATTCCATTTCCATCTTAGCTAGAGTCTGGAGCAACTAAGTGTAAATAATCTTAGTAATCAGGAGAAACATTTCAAACATATTATATACACATTGTTTAAAGCTGTACAACATAAAATCTAAACTTCCAACAGCTTTCCTTTCCAGTAGGTTGTTTAGATTACAAAAAACAAACAAATCCACCCCCACAGATTCTTAAAGTATAATCACAAGCACAGACATAAGTCGACGCTCCATTTTTCTCATGAACACTGACGTGTTGCTATAAAATCTTTGCTTCTTCAAATGACACACAAACCAAGCAAATAAAAATCTACAAAAGAGGAAACAAATTATGAAATAGTGTATAACACACACACACACACTTTAAAAACTGAACTGATAAAACACCAATCATATATCATAACTATATTTTCTGCATGTACAACACGAAATGCACAGCCTCACGTCCTGAACAAAGAAATTGGGGGGTGGGGGGTTGGGTGGGGGGTTGGGAGGGGGGAGGGGGCGTGGCCTCAGTTGCATGCAGACCATGGAACACCATCTTTTTACTTTTTTATTTTGAATGGGTGCTTCACATGCTCTTCATAGGCAAAAAAAAAAAAAATCAGAAAGCAGGTGGGGGTGGGAGACTGTTTCCTTTTGTTTTGTTTTTCTCAACATTGGCAATTACATTAAACAAATAATATCAGTAATACATAACATTTCAAAAATATGTAAACAAAATAAAGCTGTACTAAAACAAATATTGGGGGCCTTTGATTTGGCTTACAAAAAATCCTGTTAAAATCAGGTACATTAAGGAATGGAAAAAAAATCAACATCAACTCCCAAGGCTTTCCTGCGTATTACATTATTTAGATTACAACCCCCAAAAATCGCTGATTCTAGTTTTAAACACATGCACACACATTAGCTGATACACCACTACACTATCGTAAGTACACATTTTTCTCTTGCTGTAAAATCTGCAATGGTCTTCATATGAAAGATCAGTATACACATTTTTCAACACTATTTTAACACTACTCTTGCTAATATAGGGCATTAGAGGTCCTGAATTGTTTCTGTCAATCGTCATTTGATCTGTTTTACAAAACAACCAAGAAAGTGAAACAGTCTGGCTGAAGAAAACCCCTACATACAGTCATTCATCCTGTCAACAAGAATCATCTTGGGACACACTTTTCTCAACAGAATAAGGATATTTTCCCTGAAGCTGGAATGCATCAACCTTCATGGCAGGCAAAAACAGTCACACATGCAAAATTGCACCATTGGTGAACCTCAAAGCTCTACCCAAACAACAGAAGGAAAAAAAGAGAAAAAAGTATGTAGTAAAAAGCATCAGTTTCCAGTCCACCCAACATCTTTCAGAACATTGCTCCAGTTAAAAAGTATCACAATAGCCAACAAAGCAAAGATTATTCTAAGATAACTTTACACAACAAATGTCATGTCTTGCCAGCATAAAAATTCCCTTTTTTTTTTAATTGTTGGTGTCAATAAAAATCATGATAAACACCAAACAATCAAAATGGGAAATAAGCTATGTCAGAAAAACGTTCTCCATCAATATTCACTTTTTTTCCCCATTTCCACTGATCTTAACATGTATCACCCTTCCCCAGTCCCATAGCCTTGGCACCTTTGTCTTACTACTACTCCATGAAAATTCCTCGAGCACACACACAAAGATCATTCACCCCCCCCCCCCCCCCCCCCACCCCTTCCAAAAAAAAATATTGGCTTCAGTTGTATACAGATCAAGGAGCATCATCTAATTTCTTCTTTTCTTCTCCTGGATTGGGAGCTTCATGCAACTCTCTTCACAGGCACAAACAAGAATAATTTTTTTTCTTCCTTTCGCCCACCCCCACCCCTCAAAGAAAAACCACATACAACCAACCAGCCAAAAAGCATAAAGCATCCAATATTTTTTTCCTTCACTATCTAAACAAAATGAAAAGGTCCCCCTTCAAAAGAAAAAAAATCCTGCACACAAGTGCACATTTTCTGAGCTGCTGACTGGAGATTTTCAGTGGTGTGCAATTGCATGGATTTACCTGCCACAAATCACTTTATTCCTTACACACACACAAACATTCGGTCATCCCTCTTTCCTTATTCCCACATGCTGCCCACCTCCTTCCCTGTCTACACTCCTTTTCATAATAAAATGCACCCTCACTACACTACCAACTCCTATTTGCTTACAATAACGTGTCTCCCATCATGATGACTAAAACATAACTACCATAACTCTATATGCTAAACAGATTAATAAAAAAAAAATTTTAAGCCGTCTCAACCTATTATTATGCTCCTTTTTAATCACCTTTTTCCTAAAGTAATCTCTACTACACCACCAATCCCCTTTAGACACCATCCCCCTTGTCTAGCTCCAACCCCCCTTCCTTGACCATTTCCCCTCAACCCAAACAAACCTATACTAAGACTGTTTAAACAAAAAAATTATCGACTTGTCTCCCCAAATTCTAAAACAATTTTTTCTTCCACCTGTCTCCCCAGATGTTTAAAAAATATTTTGTTTATATTTTTCCCTTTACCCACCTCCCGAAATGCTTGAAAAAAAAAGAATTTTCCTCTGCCCCCATCTTCAAATGCTTAAATATTTTGAATTTATCTACCTATACCCGTCTCCCCAAACGCTTGAAAATTTTGTTTTAATTTTTTCCCTCCACCTGCCTCCACAAATGCTTGAAAAAATTTTATAATTTTTTCCTCTAGCCACCTCTCCAAACGCTTGAAAAATATTCTGATTAAATTTTTTCCCCTCTACCTGCCTCCCCAAATACTTTAAAATTTTTTTTTAGTTTTCCTGTACCCACCTCCCCAAATGCTTGAAAAATATGTCGTCAGGAACTACCACTGTGTCCACCTGCCTTTATGTCCACATGTGGGGCTGGGGTTAGAAACAAGGTTAGTGTTAGGGTTAGTATGAACAGTTAGACAAGAAAGAAAAAAAAAGGGGGGGTTGCTGTTGGTCAGACTGCCTGTCTGGTAGTTTTACTCCAATTACAAATTTCCAATCCCACAATCACTATGGTAATTTCAGGCTGAGGCATCTGTCAAGTTGTGCCCCCTTTAAAATTGACATCTGAAAGAGTTAAATCTAATCAAGTCCAAAATTACCCATATTTTGGGGGGAAAAGAACTTCAGCTTCCCTTCACCAATAGGCTCTTTTTCCTATTCCAATTGATTTGTGTATGTATCTTACCCCTCTATCTACAGACTTACTCCGACAACCGATTTGTGTATGTATCCTACCCCTCTATCTACAGACTTACTCCGACAACCGATTTGTGTATGTATCCTACCCCTCTATCTACAGACTTACTCCAACTACTGATTTGTGTATGTATCCTACCCCTCTATCTACAGACTTACTCCAACTACTGATTTGTGTATGTATCCTACCCCTCTATCTACAGACTTACTCCAACTACTGATTTGTGTATGTATCCTACCCCTCTATCTACAGACTTACTCCAACTACTGATTTGTGTATGTATCCTACCCCTCTATCTACAGACTTACTCCAACTACTGATTTGTGTATATATTCTACCCCTCTATCTAACAAGTGATTTGTGTATGTATCCTACCTCTCTATCTACAGACTTACTCCAACTGATTTGTGTATGTATTCTACCCCTCTATCTACAGTGTTACTCCAACAAGTGATTTGTGTATGTATCCTACCTCTCTATCTACAGACTTACTCCAAGTGATTTGTGTATGTATCCTACCCCTCCATCTAAAAACTTTTCTAAAAATCTCTCCTACACAATCAGATGTCCCTCTCCAACTATCACCACCCCCCCTCTCTCTATCTCTCTCTTTGTACGCAAGGGCCTATGATTTATCTGAATCAGAATTCTCTCTCTCTCTCTCTCTCTCTCTCTCTCTCTCTCTCTCTCCCACACACACACACACACACACAGCACTAATGTACTGTCTACAAGAAGTCTTTACCCCTCAAAATACAATCATTAAACGGAGTTGAGAATTTTCTCTACACTGGAAGGCAATCTGCAATTGCACACTAGTGACAGACCAGCAAACAGATGTTAGCACAAGAGCGCTGAATTTTTATCTGTCCTGCACACAACCATCTCAGGACCAAAGCAGATGGGTTTTTTAAACTAATCTCTCACATACTAAAAGGTCATAATACAGTAAATCATATGCAGAATTTGCATCTAACATATAGACAATTTTCAACCAAAAAAAGGCAGACAATCTGCATTGATCTCTTTCCTTGAAATTCCTTTTCTACTTAACAAGAGAGTACACAACACACACACACACACTCACTCAGAGTTTATAAAATGCATACATGAATTTCATTGTTCATTTTTCTTTGCAACTTTTTTTAGCAAATTTTTTAGATCAACTAAAATCAGTTATTCCACGACCTAGCTGCAAGTCCCCGTCTTGCCAACAAAAAGTGGTTTCATAAGAATTTTTCTAACCACAGGATCAAACCGTCAACAGCCACTGATTCCAGAAACTGTTTTTTTAGTCACAAATTACCGCTGTATTCATCAGCAAGGTTTGTCTCAGACTTAATTCTATCTTATCTATTTCCAATTTCCATTCTGGCTTGCAGAAAAAAACCTGACTTGAAGGACTGTGGTATTTAAACACACATTAAAACTCTAATTTCAATCTAGCTCTACAGGGGGGAAAAAAAATTATCAAGAATATATACAACTCTGTTGTCAAAACAGAGATAACATTAAGCACTGAAAAAGGAGAAGGGCAGATATGTTTAAATATTGTACACATGTGATTAATATTTTTATTTTAAAAAAAACAAAAAAGAAAATAGACATCTAAAAAAATCTCCATTAGACCAGCTCTCAAAATGCCACCGACCTGAACATTCTTCAGCAAAATTCTCAAGTCCCTCTCAATTCTACAGACAAGGAAAGTGGCAGGACGGTTGGGGGAACAGGATAGCCTGGTGGTTAAGAGCGTTGAGCATTGCACTCATGTGATTCACGACCCAAGTTTGAATCCTGTTCAAGGGGATTTTGCCCAATGATCAGAGCTGACTCGATTCCCCACCAAAAGTCTTTCGGATGAGACTATACACCAAGGACCTATGTGAAGACGAATGCACACAAAACATCTTGCACACACATTAAAACCCATTCCACTTTTGGAAGAGGCCATTGTGTGCCAGTGGGAGCAGAGGACAAACTTTACAACACTGCATACACACAAGGACTGTATGTAAAAAAATGCACACCAGCACTTATTCCATTAGCCTTGAAATAAAAGGAAATTTTTTTTTTTAAGGCATTCACCTGCTAAGTAGTAAACCGTGAGGGTTCAAATCTCAGCTTTGCCCTTCCTTCCCAGATTGACAAGAAAATGAACTGAAAGTCAGATCTTTGGACGAGACTATAAACCAAGGCCCCATGTGCAAATGCACATGTATAGAACACCTTGCAGGCACATGAAAAGCCTGTTCCCTCTTTCCGAAGTGTAGGCCATTTCATGCTGGTAGAAATGCATGACTTTTTTTTCTAATGCATGCATACAGGTGTAAGTCGGAATGCAGCTACCTAAATGATGGGGGAAGGAGAACAGTCATACCCAAAAATCTCACCAGATCTGCCCCCTCCCATTCATGTTCTGTGAACATATACCTTAGTCTTACAACACAATTACAAACTATACTCTACTTAGCTATCTCATTTACAAACAGATCATTTTAAAAAAAACTTGTAGCACCATCTTTTTGGGGGGGTGGGGAGGGTGATATTTTTCTTCATTTTGTTTTTTTTGGCGTGTGCTTTTCTGTAGCATCTTTTTCCTTTTTTTAAAGCAATTTTTTCCTCTTTTTTTTATGTGCTTTTCTGTGGCATTTTTTCCTTCTTTTTTTGGTGTGCTTTTCTGTAGCATCTTTTTCCTTTTTTTTTTGGTGTGCTTTTCTGTAGCATCTTTTTCCCTTTTTTTAAAAGATTTTTTTCTCTCTAACTCCCCTCCCACCTCATTGATCTGGTTCTTGTTGATCCAGATCACAATTATGCAAGTCCATGACAACGATGATGAAGTTTATGATGACGAAGTCCACAACGACGATGATGCAGTCCACGATGAAGTCCATGACGACGATGATGAAGTCGATGACAACGATGAAGTCCATGACAATGATGAAGTCCACGATGACGAAGTCCACGATGACGATGAAGTTGACGATGACGGATGAAGTCCACGATGACGATGTAGTCCACGATGACGATGATGAAGTCCACGATGACAAAGTCCATGACGACGATGATGAAGTCGATGACAACGATGAAGTTCACAATGACGAAGTCCACGATGATAATGAAGTTGACGAAGTCCACGATGACGATGTAGTCCACGATGATGATGAAGTCCAGCGACGATTCAGTTCATGTTCATCCAGTGTATAATGTCCTGGTGATCCTCTCTGTGCATAGGTCCTGGTGACAAACAGAAATAGGACGTTGGTATATATAGGATGCATGTTTTTAATTCATGTACTTTTCGTAAGCGCTTTGATTTGTCTTTGCAAGATATAGCACTATATACATTCCATTTATCATTAATATTATTAATGTTCATTGCCTGAACTCTGACAAATCTAAGCTATACACAGTTTAAAGACTGTGTACCCTCACTGACCCTATAAGATTGCTGTAAAATGCATAATGTCCTTCAGTGCTGAGTTTAAGCGCTCTGGGGGTCACCAAGAATATTCACAGTCTCAGTCATTGCACCTGGGAATTGAGTAAACACTGGATGAGAAGTTTGCATACATGTATGACTTTTCTTTTTTTAGTACTTTTGCCATACGGCAGCCAAACTCAACTTCACACTCAACAGATGATGCAGAATGTTTTTCTAGGAGCTTGCTATGGAGGAAGACAATCTCAACATTTCAAGACATACCATTTTAATGTCAGCCTTGGCACTGTGCCCATACCAGTAACTGAAATGATTTGGGCCTAAAGTCATTTAATGACCAGGACATTTTTCCTCTTCTGGGCCCCTGCCCCACCCCAGCGAGTTATTTTTTTCTTCAAGTAAAGTTTAAATAACTCCTTTTATGTCGCTTTTTCCAAAGCATTAACTTCACAATGGCTCCATTTCCCTTCAGGGTCTTTGTTAGGGACTTAAGATTACAAAATTTGGATTTTATACTCCATTTTTTTTCGGGAAGGGGGGGGGGGGGGGGGGGGGGTGAGGATCATCCATGGCCAGAGCTCCAAGGTTCACCAATGGTGCGATATTGTGTATGCAAACATTTTCACCCATTGTTAAGGTAACCAAATTCCAATTTTGGGGATGGTGTCTAAACATGACACCTGTGTACATGCATTTTTGTTTCTTTGTCCTCCGTTCCTACAGATGTGAAAAGGATCTACTCTTTCCAAAGGTGGAACAGGTTTTTAACGCGAGCTCAAGATGTCCTGCATGGGTTTGCACATGAGGCCTTGGTTTATAGTCTCATCCAAAGAACTTTTGGAGAGTTAAGTCAGCACTGATGTTAACTGCAGGGTAAAACCCCCTACAATGGGCACCTCCATGATGGCTCCATGATGGCTCCATCCTGGACTTCCAGATCACTGGCGCAATGCTCTAACCACTAGGCTACCCCTAACCCCCAATCTTGAAACGAAAGACATTTGATGCAGATCCTGATCACAACACACCTTTCAGAGGGCTAAGTGTCAACTGAAAGAGCCTACAGTGCTCATTTACAGCACCTCAACTGGTCACTTTATTTTTTTAATATATTGTCAGAGGCAGTAACCATAACAGAGAGAGAGAGAGAGAGAGAACTCAGAACAAAAAATGGCCTACTCTTCCAACAGGAAGCAGGTTTAAATGTGCGCGCAAGATTTCCTGCATGCGTTTGCATATATGGAACCTCAGTTTATAATTATAGTCTCCTCCAAAGGACTTTTGGGGGCAAGTGGAGTCAGCACAGACATTAACTCCAGGGGAAAAAAATCCCCTTGAGCAGGGTTTGAGATAAGGTCAGCAGATTGTGTGTGTGCATATGTGTGTGTGTGTGTGTGTTATGAATGTGTTTGAATTTTTTCCCGTTCCTCAGCTACATCTCCCCGGCTCACCAATGGTGAGATTTATGCATATGCGACCTCCCCCCCCCCTCCCCCCCCCCCCCCACCTCCCCCAACCATTTAGATAGCTGCATTCCGACTTCAGGGATGGTGTCTAAACACAACACCTGTGTGCATCCTGGGTTTTTTCTGTCATCTAATTCCTACCAGCACAAAATGGCCTACTCTTCCAAAAAGTGGAACAGGTTTTTAAGGTGTGTGCAATATATTCTGCATGCATTCACACAGGGGCCCTCAATTCATAGTCTCATCCAAAGCACTTCGATATTCTGTTCGATTTTTTCCTCAAACTGGGAAGAAAGGGCAAGGCTAGGAAATAAACATAAGAAATACCTGAAAAGTAAAGAAAAAGGCAGAAACAAAGTGACAGAAAACAGGACATTTCTAGTACATAATTTTTAGAAGGTGGGGATGCTCTTCATACTGGAAGAGCCCATGGCATCCCCACAGAGAAATGAGGCAACTGCCATGATTGAAAGTAGTATTCAACAGATGCTACAGCCGAGTGATAACGACTGCTGGACTTCAATCCCATGGGTCCATGAAGTTGTGGTTCGAATCTCAGCGGATTCTAGTGAATGAAGGGTGGGGATTTTTATGATCTCCCAAGTCAAGTTCAAATCCAGACCTGCCAATGCCTTAATTCTCTTCATATATACACATGAAGAAGATCAAAATGATATGTGCATTAAAGAACCCATAATTCATGTCAGCAATCGGTGGGTTACGGAAATTCGAATTACCTAGCATACACCCCCAAAGTCGGAATGCAGCTACCTTCATGGTGGGCAAAAACGGTCGCATATACAAATTCTCATCATTGAGGAACCTCAGAGCTCTGAGGAACATGAAAACAAGTACTTTTCAATTCAAAATACAATATACCCAGAGAAAGACAGGCTGAGTGGATGGCAGAGGAGACAAATTCATTACACAAAGACACAGGTGAGGTCAGATAAAGATAACTCATACCTGGCTGCCTTGGTGTCTGTTGACTAGCGGTGCTGGAGTTAACCTTGGAGAATGATGGGGCAAGAGGTGTGTTGGTTGACAGTATCCTCCAGGCTGGTCTGCTTCAGCTTTGTCAAAGCAGTTTTGCCATATCAAGGTCAGTCCATTCTTTGTTCTCTGCCCAACCCTCGTTTTCCCTGGCATCTTTCCCTCAAGTGTCCCAAAGGTCAGTCTTGGCAAGAGAGCTGTGATGTATGGCATGACCCAACAGCGCCAGGTTTCCCCTTTACAACAGCCAGAAGGGAATCCTGTGGCCCAGCTTTCATGATAACTTTTTGCCACATTAATTCGTTGGCTCTGAAGGATTTCATTTCAAAGGCTTTAATTTTCTTTTCCAGCTCTTCAGTCATCATCCAGCTTTCACACCCGTGTAGAAGGATAAAAGTGACGAGTGCTGTGTAGAGACCAAGTCTGGTTGAAAGCTTCTCTCTCTTCCAAATCCTGGTCACCTTTGCCATGGCTGAGATTGCAAGGGTCAGTCTAATCTTTGCGTTAACTGAAGACAGGCCACCTTTGATCAGTTGAGATATTGAAGGAATCTTCATCTGGTTGTTGGCCATTCAAGACTAACTGCAATGTCACTGGAGCCTTTTACTATGGCCTTGCTCTTCTATGCATCAATCTCCATAAATTCCAGCTTCTTGTTCTAGCTTGCACAAGTTCTAACTCGTTACTGCCTTCAAGGAGCATCTCTTGCAGGATCCTTTCAAGTAGGTGGTTGAATAAAACTTGAGTATGCAGCCCTGTCTGACACCCACTGTTGTTCAAAAGAAATCTCCAACTTGACTGCTCATCAAGGCTGCATTTCTGGTAGTGCCATATGAAGTAATCTGCTGGATTCATTCTACAGGAATGCTGAACACTCCTGGCAATATACCCCTCTTCAGCAGTGTATTGCTTCCTTCACATCTCTCAGCATGAGTATTGGGTGTGGGGGTTTTTTTCATTGATGTTCTTCCAGCATGGTGGTACCTGGCCGTTATCTGGTTGTTGCAAATTTCTTGGTAGTGTTCTGACCATATGCTGATATATTCAGTGCTGTCAAGGAGCAGTGTACCAGATTTGTGATAATTGATCTGCTTATCTTGGTGAGCTTTCAGATGATGTAGGCCTGCTTTTTGCTTTCTCTTAACTTGAATACTGGTTTTTCGCTTCATTTCTTGCCTGATTTTGCTCATCTTGTGGTAGCTGTCACCTCTTGTACTTCAAAATGTAGTAGGTTGGAGTTTTCTGTTCTTTAGGTAGCGGCCTAAAATGTTAGTAATCCATGGCTGTTTGTCACTCCACTCTTGCTATCATGACTTTACTGAAGCTACTAGCGCATGTGTTGATGTTATTGACCACAATCTTTCAGTGCTGTAAATGTCCTTTCTCCAGATTGAGCTTGAGCGTATGGATGGTTTTTCTTCAAGACATGATCAAAGCCGATGTCAAACCCAGGGAATATTCTTGTCTGAGCCTTGACGTTCGACTGGTGTCATGGTGCCAAAGCAATTATCTTGGTTAGGAACCAATCCACTAAAATCACTCCAGGTTGTTCTTGCAAGTTTGTGGGGACACAAGGATGAGCCTATAGCTACTGACAAACTCCTGAAGGTATTGCACTCCATTTGTGCCTCCTACACCAAGCTTTTCCCCCAGTTTCAATCCAATCAGATGATGACTGCCCCCTCATATCTGGTTCTTGTACTTGTTTTCAGCCCAGAGACCTGAAAGCAAAAAGTAATGTTAGCAGTGAAAATCCCAATAACAGTACTGCCATAAATGCTATGATTTTTTTTTTTGTTATTTGTTGGACATTTCCCAATGTCACAGCCTAGGGGTCTCCAACAATATGCAGTCCCCCTTATTATGCCCAAGAGTCACTGCAAGATACTGGATGAGAAGTCTGCATGTATACGGTATACTTTCAAATACCTTGCCATATAATGTAGGCTGCCACCATCCAATATGCATTTTTTTAATGCAGACTACAGCCCGTTATTAAAGATCTTGTCATAGATGAAGGCAACCGTTTCAACTGAGCACTTTAACGCATAATAAAATTATATAAGCATTGGCAGTTTGCTTACCACCAGTACCTGACAAAGCTTTTGGTCTGGATGATATAATTCACTACATTAACGGACTTCACTACAGATTTCTCATCAGTATCAGTTTTCACTAAAGACTTCGTAACTGTTTGGGTTTGGGTTTTTTTTATCAGAGTCTTTCCCATTTGACCTGTTTAGTTAAATTAAAAATGCAATTACTTTATGGTGTTAGACACGTGACAAGCCATGAATCTATTCCATTAAATGCAATATTTTAATAACTTGCAAAAAAAAAGGTGGCACTTCTTTCACAATGACAGCCTCATTCCAAATAGAGCAGCCGCAATCTGCAGCTACCAAAAACCTTCACATGTTAAAAACTAAATGAAACACATTTCAAGACAATAACCCTTGTCCTAAAACAGGCTCCTTGGGTAGGCATCTCTGTCCAGTTCTGTGTCTAGGTTTCTGTTGCCAGGAGGGGCTCAGTAGGTTGTGTCCTGCATATATATATATTAACTCAGAACAGGCACCACTGAACACTGCAAGAGTGACCCAGCCGCAATACAGCCAACACCCCACCCTATCTCCACTCCCAGACTGGTGGCCCCTCAAAAGCCTAACATGGTTAAGTTCTCTGTGGACTTCTGACCCTGGAGTAAGACCCGAGCCTGGGTTTGGAACATACCAGGAAATAGGCTGCAAAAAAACCAAAATGGAACAAACAGCCCAACAAGCTAAAAACACAATGGCTAAAAACTTGAGCACGGACCTCTAAAAGTTAGTTTAACTATAGCTGAATTTTTAATGTACTTACACATGCAGTTTCTTTTCAGATGGACAGCTCAAGTCTCTGCAATGGAGGCAGCAGCATGATGCAGGTCCTGCAAGTCACCATGAAGCTTCTTCAGTTCAGGGAAGGGGAGGGTGGGAGGATCTTCTCTTGAAGTGCCTCTTGCTGCATGTATGGATACAGCACACTTTCCATTGTCTGGCTGCCAGTCTTTCAAGGGACTGCTGCTGTACGTCCTATACGGAGTTTCATGTACATACTGTTGTAATGTTGGCATCTTGGCCTGTCCCGAGAGACTATACTGGCAACACAAGGTTTTCATTCAGCACATGACAGCTACAGTCTTGAGATTATTCGTAGATTTCTCTATGATGCACATTATGATTTTAACCACTAGATTAGGCCTCCTGTGGAATAAAGGATAGGGGAGAGGAACTAAGGAAATGCCCTGAAATATGAAGGGGTGACAGAGCCACCATCCCTTACCACTGTCACAGCCTTTGTAGGGTGCTATTTTCAAACACCAAGACCACTGGCACCAAGACTGCTCTCCTTTCGTCTCTTGCACTAGAGTTTAGGTTTACATTCTTGTTTGGGCGGATTTATTTGCCTTTGTTTTATATTGTTTTGCTTTATTTTTTTTGGCTTTGTTTTTATTTAATTCATTTTTTTGAGGTTTTATGCATTTTCTTTTTCCGCCATTTTTTTCAGTTTTATTCCATTGTATTCTATTTCATTTCTACTCTTTTATTCTACTTTTAAAATTTTATTTATTTAAATTGTCATTTTCTATTTAATTTTTAATTTTTATTCTTTTTTTTTTAAATTCTTTTTCTTTTTGATTTATTATTCTATTGGTTTTAGCCTATCTTTTTAGCAAGTACTGAGGAGGCAATCAAAAAGTTCAGTGATTATAATCATGATCTACAGAAGGACTGAAGACAGAAGGGGATGGAGACACTGACTGGGCATATCCTTTCTCCTCCAATCTCTAACCTTTACTCACAGGGGCCCAACAATGGCGAAAACCAGTCCTGATGCATCATACTTACAGCACTGCCAGCGTGGCGTTTGTGGTCAGAAGGTCCATGATCGATAGGAAATAATGTTTGCATTCCTCAGATGGGCAGCTTAGTCTCTGAAATGAAGGCAGTAGTACATTGCTGGTCCTCAAGTGATCACAGAGCTTCTCAGCTACTTGGATAGGGTAGGAACAGATTCTGCTTAGGAGTGCTTCATGTAGTGTGTAGGGATGCAATATGTATTCTGTGGTCTGGTTGACAGTCTTGCAAGGGCACTGCTCTTGTATGTTCTATGCACTTCCCTGTACATATGGCGACTTAGGTGGTTGTGGCCTGTCCTGACCCCGATACAGGCCTGCTCCCGTTGCGTCAGCAGGTAATAGGGTCTGACTTGTATAGAGACGTTGCTGCACCCACTTGCTTTGCTGCTTGGTCTTGATAGTTTTGGCTTCAGAATAGCTGATGGATCTAGTCACCTGCTTTTGCCTTCTATCTTCCTTTGCCAAGAAGTCTGCAGTTTCATTACCCAGCACCTTGCACTAGGAGGGGATCCACTGCAGGACTACTGTGTGACTCCTACAGAGGGCGAGAATGAACAAATTCAAGCAAGTATTTCTGTTTGACTTTAAGGCCTGCAAGACGGGCGTTGATTAAAAAACTCTGGGAAGCACACAGGCCGACCATGGTGTGGGCTGCTGCAGTTTTCACGGCTTCTGTCTTGGCTTTGTTGTTTCTTCAAGCAGAGCCTAGTCATGAGGCTGATCATCTCTGCCTTCAAGGCACTGGTTGTAGATTCCTGCCCCTCCACTTTGTACTGCATCCTCAGCAAAACACTCAGTCTACACATGGGAAGAGAAGTCTTGGGAAGTGAGAGGAAGGGGTTCAAGGGTGTGGGGCTTTAACTCAGAGCCATTTTCCAGTCTTTGGGTTCAACACAGGGATGCTGCACTGAATGCGAGTAGATGCCCCCAGTTGAAGTATAGATCTGATAACAAAGACAAACATAATGGTGTGAAATACCATGACATTTGTCTCATCAAAAGCATTTGTTGAGTGAGAATGTGTGTGTGACGAGACAGAGACAGTGACACAGAGACAGACACGGAGACAGAGAGTGTGTGAGTGCATGTTTGGCGTGCATGTATGCATGCGTGTGTAAGTGCATGTGCAGGTACACAACTGAAAACACTAAATCAAAAATGGTACATGACTTAGTTCCATCTTCCCATCAGTTGACCAGAACCACTTGAGCACATAAAAGTGGTTTCCTATCGTACAAAAGATATGTTGGATGGAATTTTCTTTACCTGTTATTGTTAATACTAATGTTAAAACATTAGGAAGGAAGGTGGCAGGATGGTTAAGACATTTGCCTGCCAACAAGTAAACCGTAAGGTTCTGGGTTCGATTCCCAGCCTCGCCCTTTCTTCTCAGTTTGACAAAAAAAATCGAACTGAATGTCAAAGTCTTTCGGATGAGACTATAAACCGAGGCCCAGTGTGCGAACGCATGCAGAACATCTTGCGCACACGTTAAATCCTGTTCCGCTTTTCGAAAGAGTAGGCCATTGTGTGCCGGTGGGTACAGATGACAAAATTTACAAAACCACACACACACGGGGACTGGATGTAAAAAAGCACACGAGTGCTTATTCCATTATCCTCGGGGGGAAAAATCTGAGTGCTTTGATTTGTTGCTTTACAAGATTCAGCGCTATATAAATTCCATACATTATTATTATTATTAAAACCATATCGACTGATGAATTATGACACTTAAGATTTTTGTATATATATAATCAAGCTTACCTGTTTGTAGGCCCCTTGCCCGTGTCCACCTTCCTCGACTTCCCTGTTTTGCTGTCTGCTGAACACATCACTGGCGATGATGCCGGCATGCAGTCTGAAAGGAAACAATCAGGTCTTAGCTGGACTGAACAAAAACTACAAGATCGCAGACAAATAGACACCAACTTTAAATTCAAATGCACCCTGTAGTTTTCCCATCACGAGGGCTGTTTTCAAATACCTCCCCATATAGGCATCCGCCGTCTTACTTCAAAAGGGTTTTTCATGAATAAGAACAAACATTTTAAGGAATGATATTACACAGACTAAGCCTTGGCACTTTAGTTCCAACAATAACTGGTACATGTACATCCCTTGGCCTGGAGGGGGAGAGAGAGAGAGAGAGAGAATTGTGTGTGTGTGTGTGTGTGTGTGTGTGTGTGTGTGTGTGTGTGTGTGTGTGTGTGTGTGTGTGTGAGTGTGTGTGCGTGTAAGCATCATGTAAGCATGTGTGCAGGCATGCAATTACAGTGTTACACACAGTGACTAAAGAGTGGTACACAAGTTTTTATTTCAGTCTTTCCATCTGTTGCCAACAAATCATCACAGAATACTCGAGTGCTATTAATAGAAAACGGTCGAGCAGTAGTAAACTAAACAAAAACCCACAAGAACATCTGAGGAAATATATACATATATATGCATACAACTGGTTTTTCATAGGATTAAAAATATTACCTAAGAACTATCATACTCATAGGATGGAAAATCTCATTAACTAAGAACTATCTTGGCAGGTTCCTGTACTTGGCTTACCTGTTTGTTCTTCACAATGTCCACTGTTGTCCGTTTTCATGTTTTATCTTGAACAGATTTCTTGTGATGTTACCGGCATGCATTCTGAAAGAAAACAATTGGGTCTCAGTTGGGTTAAACAAAAACTATATCTGGGTAATAGAAAAATGCATTCACCTGCATTAAATTCAAATGCAGTCTAAAGTAGCTTTTTAGTTTTTTTCAAAGTTTTGCCGACACTTCCATTTCCTGCTAATACAGCCCTACCAACCACAAAGCCCATATCTACAGAATGTAACCTATAGATACCATATTAAATTTTTCCACTGAAAAAAGTCTCGCACACACACATTCTCTCTCTCTCTCTCTCTCTCTCTCTCTCTCTCTCTCTCTCTGTGTGAACGCTTCCAAACAAAAACTGCTTTCCTATCACAAATAAAATGTATTCTAAATAAATATCAAAGAAAGGAAGGAGACAGAAAAAGGAAAGGAAAACGAAATGAGTGACACAACAAAAAATATGGGCTTACTGCGAATGAGGCTTCATTAAGCATGCAAGTTTATTATTTGCTCAGCATATTAATCACATTTCATAAGAGTAAGACAACAACAAAAAACAAATCTGAAGATTGTTTTCAAAACCTTCACCGAAAGTGAGTGAACTTTGACACAACAGAAGGATGTTGATAGCAGCATCTTCACCCCCCCTTCACCGAAAGTGAGTGAACTTTGACACAACAGAAGGATGTTGATAGCAGCATCTTCACCCCCATCACTACTCCAAACGATGTGAGCATCTTTCAAGTGTCAGTTCGGCCCTGAACAGGTCTCTGAGATCCCTTATATTATAAGCATCAGGGTGTTTTTCAGATAAGAGTATCCAATGTTTACCTCCAACTCTTCTTTGTTTACACTGACCAGCAAAGAAATCCCCCCCCCCCCCCCCACCCAATCCACCCCTCAAAAAGTCAACAAAAATGTGTTGGCAAGGAATGTTCATGGTGGCAGCCATGTTGAACACAAGTGACACTTTGTAATACTTATACTACTAGGCCTACTGACATTCATCTAAAACTAGCTTCGAAACTTGACAATACAGTTCGCCGGGCCCGACATATATGCTAATAATCACAGATGTAGATATTTTCGCATTCAAGAACGATAAGCCATCCACCTCAAGAGACTTTCAGCATGCTATATATATATATGGCGCAACAAACAGTTCACAGTACCCAAGTTATTTTAGCTAGTTTTCATATATGTCATGTGTGAAGTGGCAGGATGGTTGACGTTCGCCTCCCAACAAGTAAACTGTGAGGTTGTGGGTTCGATTCCCAGCCTTGCCCTTTCTTTCCCGTTTGACAAAAAAAATTGGAACTGAATCTCAAAGTCCTTCGGATGAGACTATAAACCGAGGCCCCATGTTTGAACACATGTAGAATATCTTACGCACACGTTAAATCCTGTTCCACTTTTCGAAAGAGTAGGCCATTGTGTGCCAGTGGAAACATGACAAAATTTACAAAACCGCATACACACGGGGACTGAATGTAAAAAAGCACACAAGTGCTTATTCCATTATCCTCAGTATAAAAGAATAAATTTTATAAAATAAAATATGTCAACGATAATGTTCACATTATAACTATTTAAAGCAGCACAACATCGAACATGTCAGACAAGCGTGACAGTAGCTTCAAGCCTCTGCTGAGATGAGTTACCCTGAGCTAGCGAAGTGCTACATATTTTTTTAAGGCCCTTGTGGCTAATCGTATTCATTAATATTTTGCCCACACAAGGGTGGGTCGGCTTTGGCCAATGGTATGGCTCACATGGCCATTTCCAGTATCACTCTAGCCCTGGAGTTGTCTGTCAGCATTTTTTTTTTACATGGAACCTGGGTTATAAGTTATAACCTACAGTAGTGCATTGGATATTTCTGCAGAAAAAACGCCAGAAGCATTCTTTTTTCACACCAGCCTCACCCCTACTCATGAAAACACTTGCAGACTTTAACCATTTGCATACTTTTTTATACTGCACAAAGTGTACACTGTACAGTGTACGTGACAGTTTCTGAGTTTGGTCCAGGTTTCTCACAACTTGATCTGAGAAGGCATGGAGATTCATGTTGATTAAAGATAACCAACGTCACATCAAAAGGACTGGCCTAAATTTTGTGTCAAATGCTTCCTTCAGCTTGTTACTTTAATCAGGGACTGGATGTAAAAAAAAAAAAAAAAGCATGCAAGTGCTTATTCCATTATCCTCGATATGACACAAAAGAATAGAATCAGGGGTGCAACCAGTGCAGGTAGCCTGTTACCTTTACAACTTGGAACTACCAGCATTAAAAACTAAAAGCCAACAGGAAACAAGCTTACAAGCCATAAAACCGCCTGCATACAAGACCGCATGCTCCGGTTTCCATATGGAAGGCCGCCAAGTCTACCATTCTTCCAAATGAAATTACTTGGAAATGTCTGCATTTGCACTCACCGCGATATCACTGCAATGGCCCCAACAGATGTCACGTGGGAAGGAACGGTAACTCTCATTAGGCTCGGCCTAACCACTGCTCAATTTCTATTTTTGACCAATCAGTGATGAGCCTTTCGATGTGTACAAATTTATGGCAAACATGTCCAACACTTGGTGTGTTTTTTCTTCCCCCGTTTTTTTTTTTTTCCTTTTCTTTTCTTCCCCGTGTTCACCTTTTATCTATTAATACTTCAACTTGCATTAGGTCTACGCAGACATACCTACACCTGCTCCTCTTCTCGGCTAACCTGGTTTACTAGGTTTTCAATCCAACAAACATGATCAGAAAAATATTTCCCACTATGCCCGCCCGTTTCAGCCAACCAAAGAACTTTGTCCAAACCATGTCTCTCTCGATCGTCGTACATACGACATAATATCTTTGGCAATAATTATCAGCATTTTTCTTCAATAAAAACAAAGACACAAAACTGAACGCTCATAATATAAAACAGAGCGCATGTATCAAAAGCTTATATCATTAGCAGGAGAAAAATGTCTAAGACAAATATAAATTCTATTCCTTTTCTCTATCTGGCTAAGGTGGGGGATGGGCGCAAAAAAAATTCGTTTCAGTAAATACTCCTTTTGAAACAAACCAGGTCCACAGAAAAGAGGGGGGGGGGGGGGGGATATAACCTAGTGCTAAGAACATCGAACCGTGATGTTGACAGCAGGCAAATGGACCAGATCTCATCTCTGCTTAAGTATCTGTGAGACGCTCACCCCGACCCCCCCCCCCCCCCCCCCCCCCCCCCCTCACCTTCAGTTAATCTTTGTTTTTGTTGTTCTCGGCTAGAGCTCCGAGATTACCAATGGTAAGATTTCGCGTAATTATGCGACCATTTTTGCCCACCATGAAGGTAGCCGCATTCTGACTTCGGCCGGCAGCGCGACGCACTTTCGCCTTTATGACAGACATAAGTCGTTGCTGCCAGGGCGTTCGACAGAGCCTCCGAGATTCGAACCCATGATTTCATGAACCAATGTGATTAAAAGTCAAACGGTCTTGACCACTCGGCTATAGCGTTCCATCCTAGATGCCTAGTTTTATCTCCATTTCCCAACAATGTCTTCACATGAAGCAAAAACCGAGGTCCAGTGTCCGATTCCCTGGCATGGTGAACATGACATTTTATCCTTCACCTATCCCGTAGTCCAGTGGACCGTGGGGGCACCAATGAAGATTTTGCAACCAGCTTCCTCCAATCCCCATATTTTATGCATACGCATAAACAAAAATCCATCTTCGGTAGAAAGGTGGGTTGTCCAGGCTATCCATGGCTGACGGTGTAGATGAACTTACCAAGTTTACATCCTACAACCTGAAGAGGGTGGGGTACGCTACCTGAAAACTTCAGTGCAGTGCCATGAAAACTTCCCAAACAGTTAAGGAAGAAGTCAAGCCACCAAGGGGGAGGGGTGGAAATGAAGGGCGGGGAAGGGACATATGGAAATCTTCTCTTACTTTGAGACAATAATCTGAAAGGGAAACAAATGCTTGCAAACCAGAAAAAAATATTTGCGGGTGGTGTTGCTGTTATGGGGACGCGTCTCTTCCTGGGAAGAACAGTCCGAATTTTGTGAAGAGAAATCTGCCGTGACTGGAAGTGGTATTCAATTCAATTCCATCTCCTTCAAGATGTTAGAATTGGGACAAATACTTTACCCATCTTCTTGCGTTACAATACGTTTTGTTTTAAGCGTGTAGGAACAATCACGGGTAACATTGACAGAACAAACATAGTTACCTGTCTTCTGTAGATGAAATGACCGGGCGGCGACAGGGCAAAATTCGCCCATTTGTCACACACACGACTTGTCTCGGCCACCGTCAGGTGTCGAATGAAAACAGCGGGAAGGCTTGCCAACATGTAGCCACCCTCACTGAGCAAAGTGGTCACTTCTCCACGTGCTACACTAACAAGACGATGAGTTATTGACAAAGAGTTCACATCTCTCTCTCTCTCTCTCTCTCTCTCTCTCTATCTCTCTCTTTCTGTGTCCTTGTTGTAGTTGGGGGTTCTTGTTTTAGTTTTGTGCGTATTTTGTTGATAGTCCCTAATCAGGACAAGGGCCCTATGAAAAAAAGTAAATGAATACTTACTCTGTAATCCCTGGAAAACAAAGATTATTTTCTCTCTCTCTCTCTCTCTCTCTCTCTCTCTCTCTCTCTCTCTCTCATCTGAACGTCAGAAACAGAATCTGTGTAAGATGCTGCATGTTTACTTGTAGCTCATTGGCCTGTAAATGATGGTGAGGAAACTGATGTGTTGAATGTTTTCAAATGTCAGTTTGCAACCCTGTATCAACCTATGACTGTCAAGTAAGCTGAAAATAAAAGGTTTCAAAAACGTGTGTGTGTGTGTGTGTGTGTGTGTGTGTGTGTTCATTATTTCTTGCCTTCCTTTTTCTCATACTACTACTACAACTATTCTTCTTCTTACTATTATTACTCTTACCACTATCATCATTATCATTTGCTTTTATTACAATTAAAAAAATTATTCTATTCAACTGGATTTGTTGTTTTTGTTTCATTTTTGGTTGTTCCCACTTATATGAATATTATGGTAATGTTTTGATTCTTTTACACATCTGCATATTTCTTTCTTTCTTTGACTTCATATCGTTGATTTTCCTTGACTGGGGGCTGGATGTAAAATTTAAAAAAAAATTAAAAATAACCATGATGTGTGCTTATTTTTTCACCTCAATAAAAAAGATTTATTCATTCATTCATTCACTCATTCATTCATTCATGCACTCTTCTGATGAGGCTAATAATCAAGATTCCATTTGCACGGAGAACATTCTGCGCACATGTTAAAACATGTTCCGCCTTTTGGAAGAGTAGGCTATTACAAATTTTGTGATGATGGGGAATGGATGACAAAATCTACAAACCGCATGCACACAAGCACTGGGTGTTAAAGCAACAAGAACAACAGCCACCTATTGAGTGCTTATCCCATCCTTGAAATAAAAGAGTAAATAAATAAATGGAATAAAATACATCTCTCTCTTTCAATTTTGCTAAAGTGTTTGATAAATGGCTTCTTTAAAATGTTAGCAGCTTACAAACTGTCATTATGCTCAAATTAGTCATATCTTTTCTTTCTGATAGCAGAAAGTATCTAAAAAAGCATCTTTCTCTATTTTTTTTCCAAACAATTAAGATATTCCTCAAGGTTCTGTTTAAGGTTCTTTGCTGTTCTTATTGTATATCGATGATCTTTCTTAATTCATAGGAGCTCTGTGTGATATGTTTGCTGATGGCACCATCTTAGAAATAGCTAACTGTAATGCTTGTGAAGTTTATTATACCAAGGAAAAAAGTATAAATCACCTTATTAGATGGACACACTTGAATCACATTGCTCTTCACTCCATAAAACTAAATTTACGTTGGTCTCAAATAGACAAAAGCATCAGCATCTTATTCAAACATTACCTGTTCTTTATATTTGTAATGTAGAAGCTGAGGAAACTGTCAATTACAAAGTTTTTGGCATAACAATAGATAATAACCTGTCCTGATCAAGGCACTTTGAAAGACTTACTGTAAATATTGCATTATAATTGTAATTGCATCAATTTAGAAAAATAACAACTTTTTAAGATCTACATACTAGGAAATTATTCTATTATGCATATATATGCAGTCTAATATTCATCATTGCTCTACACAATGGGATCTAGCGAGCACAAACGTGCTTAAATCATTAGTTGCTGTTCATAAAAAAAAGCCATTTATATCACTTTTAACAAATCATCCTCATTAACAGTAGGCCTATTTGCCTACCAACAAGCAAAATGGATGTTTACACATAAGATACTGTACGGCAATACTCCATCTGCTCTTACGAACATGTTTTACTCTTAAGCATTGCTTAGCTTCATTTTCTTCTGGGTTTTTTTGTGTTAAGAAAAATGATGTGATCCAGCTCTATTACAATATTCATGTACTCAGCTTGTGGTAAGCAATATCACCACCATGGGGGGGACAGCAAACACCCTACAAATAAGCTCAGCTGCCATATCTGGCAGACTCATTTCCAAGTGCACCACGAATACTCCAAAACTTACTGGCAATCAGCAAAACTAAGAGGCAAGGTGGGCTTCAATACATTCTGACCACAAAAGGAGGCTTACACACCTTTCCCGCTGTGAAACAGAACAGGTCACATCATTGCTATCTGTTCATCATAAACCACAAAGGTGTGTTGTGTACTAACTTAATGGTTTTTTAACTGAATTCCGTTATTTACAACTGTCTGCAGAATAAGCAACCACTCCTCAGCTTGGCTTAAAAAGAGAGCCTACACTTGAAACAATGTACCAGTTAACCATGGTCCTAATCCAGTTACACCTACCAATTTGTAACCAATTAGGTACGTCAATGAGAAACCAGCTAAATTATGGGCAGGTGAAAATGTGTGGGAGAGGAGAGAAATGTGATTTATGGGGGAAGGAGGCACAGTAGACACTGCAGCTGTGTTCTCAAGAAATGGATTTTCTTCCCTTTACTTCTCAGTGCAAAATTGTTCCGTACTTGGGAAAACTGGCAAAAGAGCCACTTCACATAAGGACAGACCTCTGTAATGTTGCAGACTAAAACATGAAATGAATTGGCTGCAAGAGTTTGAAGAACTGGTAATGACTTTAACTAGTGTTTATGTGGCAGCGTGTGTATGCACAGTGCATGAATGTGTGTGTGAGTGTGTTTGTGAGAGAAAGACAGACAGTCAGAGAGAGAGAGAGAGAGAGAGAGAGAGAGAGAGAGAGAGAGAGAGAGAGAGAGAGAGAGAGAGAGAGAGAGAGAAAGAGAGAGTGTGTGTGTCTTTGTGTGTGTACATGTGTCTGTCTGCTTGTGTGTATATATCAGTGTGAGAATGATGAGAGGCAGACAGAGGAGACAAAGACTGTCTGAGTGTGCATCACAGTCACATTCAAATGTGCAAATCAAAGAACAAATATAACAAAGACACTGTTGCTGGACATTTTGTTGTGTTATTTCAAACTTCTGCAGCACTAGAAC
This sequence comes from Rapana venosa, assembly GCA_028751875.1. Taxonomy (NCBI): domain Eukaryota; kingdom Metazoa; phylum Mollusca; class Gastropoda; order Neogastropoda; family Muricidae; genus Rapana; species Rapana venosa. Next base: position 50,202,314 of record CM054141.1, read on the forward strand.
AACAAACTCATGAAAAATGGTTCACCATGCAGCTCCGTTTCACACAAACACAGCGTGCAATCCATACAAGCTTACATGCATGCATGCACATATGATCACACACACACACACACGCACGCACACACACACACACACGCACATTTCCAATCATGTCAACAGGAAATCAGCAACAAACATTACAGGTAATGCCATTTGTGTTACAGTTTGTATCATTATTTGCACAATCACCATTTGATACTGCACTGAAACTAGAAATGATAAATGCAGACACATACATGTACACTCACTGGGATACACAAAAATGATCCAAGGCTGTAAGTTTGAAAAAAAATGCAATCAAATCTTGACACTGAATGTTTAGCTCACAAGTTAGATCATTTATAGTTATAGAGGCATACATTCATATAAATCACACAAGTTCAAGTAAATCATCTAATATCACTGAGTGAAGACACCTTGAATTGAAGACAAAAATATCACACACACAGACACAGATACACACGCACACACTTATACCACACATACGCACACTCACTCACACACCCATACACAAAAACACATGCATGCATGCATACACACACACACCAAAAAATAAAATAAAAGAAAGAGAGAAACAAAAACAGACAAGAGCCCTCATCACATACTGGCACCACAACCATCAGCAGAAGCCAGAATGGACAAATTCCCAGGCAAGAGTAGCAACTATAAAAGAACTGTCCAAACCAATGTATCTGCTATTTTTGTTTCTTTTTGACGTTTCACTATTTTAGGTTTCTGCAAAAGTCCCATCATTCTTATGATATAATCAGGCTGATTTTTCAAAACCCTTAAAAAAAAACTTAAAAAAACATTCAGCCTGATTTATCTATTAGAATGCAAGGTCTGAAGAGGCCTGGAAAAGGTGAAAATATGAAAAAATGAAAGTGCAGCTTACATACTGGTGTGGTCAATTTCTTCCTTTTACACACACACACTACTGTTGTGGTCAATTTCTTCCTTTTGCACACACACCACACACACACACACACACACACACACACACACACACCATTCACCACTGCCACCAGTACAATTACTTTTTCATTTTCCAATCTATCCCTTCAGTTCAGCTGAGCTGCCCAAATCATAGCACATCAATGCACTACTATGGACCACTCACGACTGTTTATGCAAGCAGAAACACAAGCAAGAACTGTCAAAAATGCCAAAAGTAATCCACACCTAACTGCTATGAATACAAGATGAGGCTTTAAATACAATACTGTTAAGTCCTGCATCTGTAATCACATGCTCAAAGCATCTCATACAACATACAAATCAAAATCAATCTTACACATGATTGTAAACATGCTGTTTTTGTATCAATGAGCCAAAAAGACAAGGAAAAAGAACTGAAAAAAGTAATACATTCTGGACTTCAGTATATCACTGTTCACTTATTGTTATTCACTTTCAATAAAGGCCACCTCTTCAATCTAAGTTTCCATTAAAACCTGGTGTTTAATAGCTATTACACAGATTTTGTTAAATCAGTTTAACTTCAAGCTCCAATACTTGTAAATGAATTCAAAATTACTCAGCCTGCTTTCAGATTTGATCTATGACAGGCAGTAGGCTAGCTGAGTGCATGCGACTGGCCCAAGCCAGACTGACATGGAGATCCATGGCATGTCAACCCCAGTCTTGGGATGGCACCTGATCCATCCATCCAATGACAGAAATGCATGTAAGCAGTCATTGGTCACCGACACATATAACAAACAAAACCTTTTTTCTTAAGATTTTTGAAACAACCACCTTGCCACTCAGGAAATCTTTAAACAATTTTTTTTTTAAAAAGAAGAAGAAAAAAAAGGACAAACACACACCCACACGATAGTACAAAAATACACATTGTTAGCAAAACAACAAAAGATACACAAATAAGAGTCAACAGATACTTTGCAAACCAAGATAAAGAAATGAAGCAATTCTCCCCTAGCCTATGGGGGGAAGATGGCGCACACTGATTCTCATATTCCAAGAGGTGATTAAGGACTGGACTTCTTTTCTTCTCTCCCCAACTCCCTGAGGAGTCGTTGGGACACTGCCATTATATTTTCAGGCTGTGTCTCTTACCGATGCCTTAGAGCAACAACGGTTTATCTGAAAAAATTAGCAATTTTTAATTTTTTCATATTTGGTAGAATTTACTGTAAACTTTCAGATGACAAAAGTATAACATAAAAGTTTTATTGCAAAGATCGCTCGAGGGGACCAGACTTTTTTTTTTAATGGACATCAAAGTTTTGCATGCAGAATGCAAGAAAATTCGGGCCAAAACAGATCACCAGTTATAAATATGCTTTTATGCGCTTTCTTCTACATGTATTACAACTTAAAGATAGCATCAATACCCATTCTCTTTCCAAAAACTGAATACTTCCGTTCAATCCTTAATTTGTTCTGACCTTTCAAACTTTTTAAATGAGTGTATCTCAAACCTTTCGAAAATGGCAGCTCTGTCGATAGACCGTTGTTGCTCCAAGGCATTGTTATGTGAAATTCAGCCAGTGCATCGCCACAGGAGCAGCATGACAGTTTTTTAATTGCTTTTTTTAATTTTCCAGTCTGCATGTGGATTTGTTTCCCTATCATAGTGGCTTTTTTCCTATAGAATTTTGCCAGTGACAACTCTTCTGTGGCCCTGGGTTCTGTCATATGCACTGAATGCATGCTGCACACCAGACCTCAGCTAATCATTTCACCCAAAAAGACTGTCATCCAGACCATCTCTTATGTCCAGTGGATGGGGGAAAATGTTTGGGCTCAAACGGGGATGGAACCCACACTTCGCACTTTCTAGGCAGGTTTATTACCTCTAGACCACAAATCCACCTATAAAGCTACATTAATAAAAAAAAAACACAAAAAAACCAACAACAAAAAACAACCACCAGCACATAATACCCGTATAGGATTGATCAGCACACTTCATGCTTTGCCATTGAACCTTACAACAGAAAACAAACTACATGAATATTAAACTTTGTTCCTTTAAAAAAAACTTAGCTTTCTCATCACTGTTAGGTCATTTGTACTCATAATTTAAGATTAAATGGATCTGATAGGAGCAGTATGTTAATTACAAAACAGTAGTTTGAAACCCAAAACAGCAAGACAGTAACTGAACATAGTTAACATCAGTGCCTACTCCACTCTCCCCTAAAGTCCTTTGGATGAGACTATAAACCTAGGTCCTGTGTGCGAACGCACACAGAACATGTTGCTTGTACGGTAAAACCTGTTCTGCTTTTCAGAAGAGTAGGCCATTGTGTGCCATGGGAATGGATGAAAAAATTTACAAAACTGCATACACACAGGGACTGGATGAAAAAAAGCATATGAGTGCTTATTCCATGATCATCAAAATAAAAGAATAAAAATAATATAAAATAAAAATACTTTGATTTAGTTCCCCCCAAAAAAACCCAACAACAACCAACCAAACAAACAAAATAAGCATCTGCAATAATCACATACAGGGCACAATGACAACATTGAGTATTCTGAAAAAGGGATAACTTGTTAATCCCAAAATGGCCACAATCAAACAATGTCATCATTTCACAAGAGGTATGAGTACCAACAAGAAACATACTGTTCGTCTGTATCTCATTTGTCAGCTTTTCAATTTCACTTATTGACCAACAATGGCAGGAAAGAGCCACCGCAAACACCACACTCTCATGACACCAATGACATTTCCCCACAATCACAGCACTCAAGCATCATTGAAAAAAAACACGCCAAAATCAATTCTCTTAATTCAAAGAAAACTGTATGCACCAATACTAACTTCACCAAACATAACTTTGCAGAATTAATACTTCATGTGTAAAGCTGTTCCTTTTTCAAAACCCTGTCCCCTTTCACAATCACTCACACTGAGACCGAATCCGAATTGTGTCCCTTGAGTTTCTCACAGAGAGCCATTTTTGACTTTGTCAACAGATTTGTTGGTTGCCGACGAATCTGTTCACATTTTTCTCATACATATTTTCTCTTCTTTGTGCTCCACTTTCTCCATGCCATGTATATGAGAATTGTGCAGAAACAAACCACGCCACTCAGGATTCTTTCTTCTCGTGCACATCAAAGTCCAGCACCATGAGTTTGGTATCTTCGGTGCCGTTACGGCTGCCCACAGCGCACACCATTTGGGTGTTGCTGCAGCGCAGTCGCCACACCACCCCTCCACTTCCACCGCTTGGCAAAGCCACCAAGTTACGCAAAAACTCTCCCGTGTGCAGGTCCCAGATTTTGACAGTGCCATCATCGGAAGAGGTGACGACAAACTTCTTGTTGAACTGTAGGCACGTGACGGCACTCTGGTGCTTGTTGGGACCTGGGGGAAAAAAATCACAAATGCCAATACATTTATTGTCTTACTGTTACCTCAGTCTCTATCAATATAACTGGAAGGTGTCTAGGTAAATTCACTCTGTCTAAAACTGGCCACAGCTATGCCAAGTCAGAAGGTGGGAACAGTCAGTCAGCCCAACACATACAGCTTCAGGGTGAAGATACCTACAATAGGTATACTCTCCCTCCCCTTCCCCCAACCAAAATGGTGAATATTAATGGCAAATCTGGCAAATGGGTTTGGCTAAAACATGACAAAAAAATCATCCGTATTCTTCTAGCATATATGTATGTGTGTGCACACATTCACATCCACCCACCCCCCACACACACATTCTCACAAACATATGCACATGTATATTCACACACAGACACAGACAAATTTAACAGACATACACATATATTCTCTCTCTTACACATGAATACACACATTCTCTCTCTCTCTTTCACACACACACACACACACACACACACACACACACACACACACTCACACTCACACACACACACACACACTCCCCACCAAATCCCACTCACCTTGCAATGTCTGCAAGCAGTGCCCAGTGGTGATGTCCCATACTTTGACAGTGGAGTCAGCATTCCCCGAGACCAGGATGTTGTCCTTCAGCTCGAGCCCAGAGGTCAAGGACTGATGCCCCACCAGCGTATGCAGACAAGTACCGGTGTTCACGTTCCACACACGTATGGAAGTGTCCAGCGAGCCGCTCACTATGTGCACTCCATCAAACTGCACCGCCAAGAAAAACATTCAGTCTGACAGTGTTACAAACAGATTCTGAGTTTCTAATGAAAAGATTTCTAGGATTGCTATGAATGGCATTCTTTGTTGAACGACGCATGCATTGGTGAATGAATATTAGTTTTATTGAGAAATGAAAGGACTTTTCCTTTTATGTTTTGGAACTTTTGTACTGGAAATGAATGCTGTTTTGATTTGATTTAGTAGAATAAAAGAAATTTAACTTGATTTCTGAGTCATCTTGTGCTCTGTCTGGATGTGATTCACGAGAGATAGGAACCAACTCTTGGCATTTCAGTCAGTGTTCTATGTCCACTGGAGTCAGAACAAAAAGTTGGTTCTTCAAAGAACCACGTGACAGACAGACAGACAGACAGACAGAAAGAAAGAAAGAAAGAAAGAAAGAAGAGAGAAGGGGGGAGGGGGAGAAAGAGGGGTGAAGGAGAAAGAGGCAGAGACAGACAGAGAAAGAGAGAAATAGAGATAGAAAGACAGGCAGACAGACAGACAGATAGATCGATAAAGTGCCTTGCCATGCATTGACTAGTATCAATCATGACAGACTTCTCTGCACAAAACTGCTCTCTCTGCACAAAGCACATGTTCATAATCTAGCAGCACAGCTCTGCTCGTCATTACCTACCTGAAGGGAGTAGACTCGGTTTGTGTGGCCTCGAAGTACATGAAGACAGGTCTCCGTCTCCGGCTTCCAAACCCGCACAGTGTAGTCATAGGCCCCAGAGACCACGTGCTTTCCATCATACAGCACACACCGCACCGCCGCTACATGACCCGACAGTACATGTAAACACTGACCCGTCTCTATATCCCACATGCGCATTGTCGCATCCCTTGACCCACTCACAACTCTGAAAAAGATCAAAAGAAAGATACGATAAATATATCACATTACAGTTTCTGCTAATATCATCTCAGTATTTTTTAATTTTATTTCGAGGATAATGGAATAAGCACTCATGTGCTTTTTACATCCAGTTCCCATGTGTATGCAATTTGTACAATATTGTCATCTGTTCCCACTGGCACACAATGGCCTACACATCCGAAAAAAGGAACGGGTTTTAACGTGTGCGCAAGGATGTTTTAGGATTTCTTTCTTTATCTAATGATTGTTCACAATGTCTCCAAAACAAAGCATTTCATTCAAAGAATAGTCTGCAGCCCAGATGACCAAGGACGACATGATAAGCTGATTTATAGTACTTGGATGCATAAATAACTTAAATCAAAGGATAAGCATTTCCCATGTATGCCACAGAAAACTACTGTCTTAATTTCAGTCTATAGTGACGTCTCAAACCACATCAGTAATATCATCATCTTGCCTAACACATCACAAATCTGTTAAAACTATCCCCCCCCCCCCCCCAAAATAGTCAAACATACAAAACCCCAACAAACTGATATGACTGAAATAAAAACTGCTACTCACTTTTTACCATACAATGACATGCATCGCACTGTGGAGGTATGGCCATACAACACATGCTTGCACTCTCCAGTTTCGGCGTTCCACACTCTGAGTGACCTGTCCGTGGAGCCGCTGATGACGATGTTTCCAGACATCTGAGATGACCAAACACCCCCTGAATGTCCAACCAATGTCCTCAGGCACTGGACAACACAGAAAAGACAAAGGAAATAATCATCACTCCAACAATAGCATGCAAAAGTACTTTTATGTCTAGTCAGTGTGACATGCAAACATTTCTCCTCCTCTCCCAAACACAGCACAATCTTCCATCATCAGCATCCATAACACAATACGAAACTGGTGTCAGAGCCAAAAGCAAGTGATGGTATTGTTTCGCCTAACACCCACCTGTGAAATTGCAGAGAATGTCCTCAACACAAAAAGCAGCTTTTTATATTTAAAATGAGCCGCTTTAATGGTTTCTGTATTGAATTCATGCTATACTTTGCACTGATTAACTCATTGAGGTTGTGCCGAATCTTAAGCTTCAGCACTCCTCTCCTTCACTGTGACGTGCCGAAGCTTAAGATTCCGCAGAGTTACGAATTTTTTAAAATACACTGATGTTCAACTCAAGGGAAAGTACTCTGGCCTGTAGGGCAATCATTTTTCTAAACACAGTTGCTTTCCTTGACCAGAAGCTTGCTTAGTTTGTGTCTCTTGGCTAATTTTGTTTTAACATGTCAACAAGTGATATCTTTGGGATTTCAGGCTCTCCAGTGTTCTGATTCTTTAAAAAATATATATGTTGTACTAAAAGTGACATCAGATGGATTCCCCCAACTTACGGGAACTTTACTTTGGTGAAAAATCATCACATTGCTTGAAGGAGACTAGTTGATGAACAGTTCAAGCCATGTAAGATAAGCAGCCCTAATTTTCAAAACTTTTTACTTTTCAGCAGTCAGTGACATAATTTGAAAATTTGTAAAAAATTAATACAGTCATCTACTGAAAAAATGTAAAACAATCTCAAAAGTAGACATTATAAACTTTTTAATGATATATGATGTGTATGTCATTATTATGTTGGGTAAGTCTGCTGAATTTTTCAAATATAGCCCAAATCATGCGTCACCACAAAACGGTGGGACCCATTTTACTGCAACTCCATTGAGTTAAACTGATTTTTGGTATTTTGAAATTGTGATTAGTGTTTGCTTTATGTTTTTATGTATTGTTATTAATGGTGCTGCATCTACAAGAACTTTGTTTTATGTGATAAAAAAAAATTTTCTTGATTATTTTCTGTTTTAAGAATCTCACCTAAAAATCAATGTGGGTATCAAATGGGAATAAAAAGAAATGCTTTCCAGGATAACAATTTGTAACTCCTTTTCGGTTATTCATATAAACTTTGGATGCGAAATCAACTGGAATAAGAGCGCTTGATGGGAAATAATTCAAGTCATTAACAGTTCTGCAGTTGCCTCCCTTCATATGCATTGTCACATGAATGACCACAAGATTGAAAAATATAGCTGGGGAATATTCAATAACAAAAACAAAATCTAAAATACCCCAATTCAATTCGAAAGTTTCCGTTGCTTTGTGTTCAATGTTACATATTACAGAAGCAATCACAGGGATATACTTCTTGCAGGATGGACCGGTGGTCTAATGGCATCACACTCATCTGAAGAGCTGCACATCCAAAATGTGAATCCCATCCAAAGACCTGACTCCTCCCAAATTCACTGGACCAGGATTGGTGGTGACCTGGGTGCTTGTCTTTCAGAAAAGACAACAAAACTACTTCCTTATGTTCAACATGCATTTAGAATTTGCAAAAAGAACCCACGGGTACAAGCGCAATTTCCCCAAGCAAAATTCTACAAATAAAGCCACTCTTCCAACCCTAAGGAACAAATGTACTGATAGGCAAGAAACAAAATCAAATGTGAACATTGTGACACTTTCCCAAATAAGCAGTCTGAATTTCACACAAAGATGTGCCTTTATATTTATTCCTTTTTTCGAAAAAATGTTTTATTCTTTTACTTCGAGGATAATGCCATGCCATGCCCTGATTCTATCAGGTATACACAACAACACAAAAGAGACCAAACCAAAAAGACTGTGTATGACTCACCTTCCCTGTGACAGCCGACCACACCTTTAATGTGAAGTCATCAGAACCACTGACGATTCGTTGACCACAGAACTCCAGACAGGTGATGACATGATCATCGTGTGATCTTAAAAGCTGCAACAATCACATAGGTAGCTTAACAGTAAATTGGTGAGCTGACTAATCCAAAAACTTGGGTCCCAAGAAAAAGGAAAACGTGACAAAACAAAATGTTTTATCTTACAACATTCTGTACCATGATACTGGAAGGTTTCATAACATTGCACACATACTCATGCAAGCATCAGCTCCTTGCCATTGAATAATTTCTGAGACAACACATGCACGCACCCACATACGTGCACTCACAAACACACGCACTCACAAACGGAACTCGATTTAAAAAACTGGATTAAGAAAGCACAGCATCGCTTATCTGTTATCCTTAATATAAAGGAAGAGGGGATTTTTGTAGGTGTGTGTTTTTTTAACACACCCAGCATGCTGTTTCTTCAACAGAAAATGTTTATTTAAATGGCAGAAAAAGGCAACATTCAATTTTTTCCTTTGCCAGCAGAAGCAACATCAAGACTATGTAAAACACCCAATAAAAATATTAAATAATAAAATATAATTTAATATTAACTAATAAAAAATATTTCATGTTACCTGCAGCCCAGCCAACCATAAAAAAAAGTCTTAATCAAACCAAAATCAGCAAAGTGAATGTTTAGTTTCCTGTTGTGCCAGGATTATGTGATAAAATATTTGAATATCCACAGGAGGCACTCAGCTAAAGGAAAAAAGGAACAAAACCATGCACAGCATCACTACTGGTTCTGAATATCACTACAAATAAATTTTTAAAAAGCTCATTTTCAAAATCCTTTATACAGATCAAACTCCCTTTAGCCGGAATGCAGCTACCTTAATGGTGGTCAAAACAGGTGCATATGCAAAAATCTCACTATCTGGTGAACCTTGGAGCACCCAGGAATAAAACAACAATTCAGAACAAAAAACAAACCAAAAACAATCACAAAACCCCATTAAAGGGGAAAAAACACACCCAAAGAAACAAATTTACAGCTACAAGTAGAAAAGTCTGGGTTAGCTGACAGAACCAGGATTGTGAGTGCTTGAAAGAAATGGAAAGAATTGGCAAGTCTGCTCGGAAATCAGAAAATCCCACAGGAGAGATGCTGTCTGATATATAAGGCCTGCATCAGACCTGTTCTCCTGTATGGTTTAGAGACATGGGTTTTCACAAAAAATGTCAAACGTTTGTTGAAGAGCTGTGAAAACTGAATGCTAAGCTACATGACAAAGATCAAATGAGAAGACAGGATCACGAATGAAGAACTATGGAGAATGTGCAAAATTGATGATCTGAAGTCTGTAGCTAGTACCAATAGACTGCGCTCGTTTGGGCACGTTCAACGGAAAGCAGACCACCACATCATAAAAAGAGCAATGAACTTCGTAGTGGATGGAAAGAGACCAAAGGGAAGACCTAGCAAAACCTGGGCTGCCTGTATTGCAGATGATCTGAGAGAAAGGGGCATAAATAAGGAGGAAGCTCAAAACAGAGAGAGATGAAGAAGGCTCATCAATGTCAAACCTCCCCTGGGAGAAACATGACAAAAAAGAATAATAAGAAGAAGAAAAGTCTTAAACACATCGAAACAATGTTCACCAATTTCCTTTCCAAGCTTACACACAATGACAGAGTGAACCTACCATAGGAGGACGGAGCGGACTTCTTCTCCAATTGTCCTCAATCTGTGACTGCTGCAAGAACAAAGCTTTGTAGCAACCATCTGTGCTCTGGTTTTTGGCACGAGTGCTGGAGAAGAGGGTATTACCGATGCCTTCTTCTTCACACTTTTCACGCCACAGGAGGTTGTCGTCGCAAAGCATGCGCCAGTAGCGGCAAGTCTGGGCAGCCTTCATCAAGTCTCTGGGTTTGAGGTAGGACAGCACATGTAACGCTACCTGAAATGAAAAATATGCAAAGTGAGGGTAAGGTGTACCTCTTCCAAAATGACATACTTAAACTATTTCTCCCCTTATTTGGCATACAGGCTTCATTCATAACCATACCAACTGCATACGACACATGGAACAAATGATTTTAAGCAACACAAACATAACAATACTCACAATAAAATAATCAGATTACTAACAATGAATGAATTTAAACCACAAAACAAAGATAGAATACACGATAGTAACAATCATCATAAATATGATGGTGATGATAATGAAGATAATGATGCTGGACTTATGTCATGGTGCTGTGTTGTATCTGAACTAATATATTTTGTTTAAACCAAGAAAATGATATTTAGAATGCAATATACAAAGTCACACCAGTTAGTTACAAGAGACAAACAGTGATTCATATTTACAATATGCGTATCACCACGCAGAATTCCACCCTGACCTGCTACCAAATCATGGCACTATAAGACTCGGACAATCCTGTTAAATATTTTTTCTCCATAACATACTGTCTGTCATAGGGACTATGCTCACTACCAAGACTCTTCTTGTGACTAGCTTATCCAGTTTTACACAATATTCTCTTACATTTGCCCTGTCTGATATGAGAGAGATATTGATTAAAAATGAAAATGACTGGATCCAATCCAATCTTGTTGTTTATAGCCCCACTAACCACACAGTCCATATTGGGGCTGTCACCTCAAAAAATTGACTGGATACATATGATTAAAAGCTGCAGCTACATAGCTATAAAATCTGAGACACATAATACCTGTGCACACAAACACCCATGTCTTCATGCAAGCAAGCAAGCACACACACACACACACTTCCACTAAAGGCAAGAAGCAGCTTCTGGAGCCTGATTTTAAAAAAAAAATGTTTAAATAAAAGATAATAATCCACACCTACCTCCCCAGACAAGGAGATGATAATTATCAAATCTAAACTTACCTCTGGAGGCAACAGAGAGACAAAATCAACACCAACCTCTTTAGGCAAGAGAGAGATGAAGTCACGCTGGAAGTGGGGCTGCAGAATGTTCATCATGTGTCGCACCTGAGGCACCTCGCACTGCTCGATCAGGTCGTCCAGAGCCATCATTCTCTCTGCATTGCCCCACAGCTGAAGTGAAAGATCAATAGTTTCCGCTTTATCATACACATCATGACATAATGCTGTAAAATCAAGCCTGGAGAAAGACAGCAGAAGGGAAATAAGGCTGGGGGAGGGAGTGGGGGGGGGGATAAAAGACTGATGGGACAGACAGACAGACAGACAGACACACACCAAATTAGAACAATGAACATCTCATGCGGTAATATACTTACATGATTCTACAACAGAAAATATCTAAAACTCAAGACCGTCCATTTTCAAGAAGGTGGATGGTTCTATCGACGGTGCAAGAAGCATTTTCTGTCTTTAATCATACATCAGCAATGGCTATAAGAAAAAAAGACAGATAGACTGACAAGAGATACACAGATTCTTTCTTAAACTACTTTATTTCACGTTGTTTTTAGCCCCACCAACCACGAAGGGTTTACAATATCACTTACCTAGTCGCCAGAATAAAAACTGTACAAGCAAAATGTCATATAACATTTAAAAAGAAAATATTCAAAAGCTTTGCTTAAAAAAAGGCAAGAGAATGGACTGGGAAGGCAGAAAATAAGCCAGAGAGATGACATAAAGGTACAGACAAAGACAGAAACTAAGAGAGAGATAGAAAACGTGTAATTTCTAGCACAGAATTTCCAGACAACAGGGATGCTATTTATGCTGAAAAAGCCCCGGACATCCCCAGGGAGGTTTCTCAAACTTTTAATAAAACCAACTGACGATAAAATTAATAAAACCGACAACTGACATAATAAACAATGAACATTATTCACTTTGGTAAGCTCAGCATCATCTAACCACTAAAACCAGCATACATGTAAAGCATGTTCTCCATCAATTTTCAAACAACAATCTCTAAACTATTTTTCCTGCTGCTCCTACCTTGAAAGTATCTAACCAGTTTTGAACGTCAGGTCTGGAATGTACTTGGGACACGATTTGAAGCTGTTCTTGCTGGTCTTGAACTGTGGCATTTCCAGGACTACTTTCTGATGTTGGTGTCACCACTTGCCTTCATAATACAAACATATTTCACAATGTTTAAAACAGATCAACAACAACAAAAAAGCACCGCAATATTTCACACACACACATATCCAATCCACATACTCTGAGAAAAAAACCCTGATAAACTTGGCAGGATGGGTCTGGAAATATTATCCAAACATTTTAAATAAGACCAGGGGTCTCTTTGGGACTCCTAGCATTAGTCTGTGTTAGTTATCACAGTTTTAAAAGGGCAACTGTTTTCTTTGGAAGAGATTTTAAAATAAACTATGTCATGCTTGTAACATAGTTGTCAAATAAACTATGTCATGCTTGTAACATAGTTGTCTCCAGTTCTTGAATCAGTAAGATGCTCCAAGATCGAAGTGCTGGGGGTTTTGCTTTTTAAATAGTGATCAATATGCATTAATGATAACCATAAATTTGAACTGATTATGTGAGACAACTTTGTACAAGCAAAAAGTAAACGAAAAAAACTAAAAACAACCAAACACACAACAAAAACAAAGAAGAAACAGGCAAATAAATATCACATAAAATTGTAGACATGGGAGAAATTAAACCTTTTCAATGAGTATGCACATGAAAACAAAATCCAATACCTTTTAGTGAGATAGGTCTCTACTCACCACCACCCACCACTCACTCACCTATCTCCTTTCCTAGAATCATAATCCCTTCCCCATTCCTATCCCCCCCCCCCCCCCCCCCCCCCCTCTTTAATGTAAGGGTTTTAGCTTATTAAAAAAATCAAAAGGAACAATTCTTACTGTCTTTTGGAAGCCGCTTGATGTCTTTTGGCAGAGGGATTGTCTTCATCATCCCCTGACCAACGTCTTTTAAAGGTGGCCTGATAAAGAAGACATCAGTCAAACACATGCAATGCAAACATATCTTACCTCCCACTTCCTCTTTTTCATCAGTATTTGATTAAATTTGTATTATCAAATTATGAGATTTTATGCAGACCATCAAAGACAAACACATCACCCTTACAAAATAAAACAAAAGAATGATGATAAAAAATTTTTTTAAAGCCAACAAACTTTTAAAGAGTCAACAAGAAGGGAAGTGTAAAAGTTTGCACAAACAGATAAGACATGTATGCATGAATTTAGTCTAAGTCCAGAGTAAGCCTAACAAGTCCTTTTAGTTTAAACAGAATACTGGCTGTTAAAAAAAGAAACAACAGCATTAACTTTCTGTATGGCCTGAGCAACTGAGAAGGGACAGACAGACAAATATGCACATGTACACATGTGTGCACTTACACATGTATGTACACACACACACACAACGCATTCTGGCAAGCACACACACATGCTCAATTTTGTGAATCAATATCCATATAAACACTGAAACATGAAAATTAATCCAAAAACCCTTACCTTTTGATGATGCACAGATGAGCTGTGTTCCAGATCCTGTGTTGCCTGTTGATGCCTACACATCCAGCTGCTTGAGCATGAGCACCTCCTTTCTTGCTGACTTTTTCCATCACCCTCACTCACCTTACCACTCTCCCTGTCCACAGCTTCACAGTCTACTTCCTTGCCACTTTCCACTTCAGCAATGTCTCTCACATTGGCTTTCACATCGTCGTCTTCTGTTCCATCGCTTTCCTCTTCTTTAACAATAATGAAACTGTCACTGTCTGAACTAGTGTTTCTGGTTTTTGAGTGTTTTTTACCTGAGTTTTTATGTCTGTGTGTGGAAGTGGAAGGGGTTTTGGCTGGAGCATTCTGGCATGAATCTGTGGAAGACTTTTGGTGACGTCCTGCTGATGAACGGGTATGTGGGGCTGCTTCGGAACTGCCACTGGGGGTTGGGTATAGGTTATATGATGCAGACTTCAACTTGTCTTCTGCCGCTTCACTTTCATTTTGTACCCGTTTCCTTCCACTTCTAAGGACGCTATAAGAAAAAGAAAAGATTGAATTAATGAAGAATGAATACATAAATGTATGACATATACAACATAATCTTTTTTTTTTTAATCTCCGATCTTATGCATGATCACAGCACTAAAAAAAATCTCATAAATAGCTCAAAAATAAAAAGAGAGAAAAAAGTCAGGATCCAGAGGTCATTAGTTTCCATAGCATATGATGGGAAGCAGCACCCTTTGCAAAGATATATACATAGGCCTATATATTATATATACATATAAGTGACATGCAGTGACACTTACTTCATAATTTATGATTTTGAAACAACACACATATAAATAATAAAATTGACTGCAAATTTAAAGTGAAACACTCATGTTCCGCTAACCATTTTTGTCAGGTCTTTGCTCAAGTACAAGATGAAACACACACACACATAATAATATTTATGACTGAAAAAAACATGTTTCCATGTTCTGTTGATCATTTTCATTGGGTCGTCATTCATTTGAGTCATGAAACAGAGCTGCTTTTTCACACATGCATGCACGCACAAACATGCATGCACGCACGCCACACACACATGCACAATCACACACACAGAGAAGAGCACATACCCATGTTCTGTT
The DNA here is from genome assembly GCA_028751875.1 of Rapana venosa. Classification (NCBI taxonomy): domain Eukaryota; kingdom Metazoa; phylum Mollusca; class Gastropoda; order Neogastropoda; family Muricidae; genus Rapana; species Rapana venosa. The sequence goes on from CM054141.1 coordinate 50,217,702, forward strand.
AACCCCTTTTGTTGGGTTTTTGCTCGAGTCCGAGATGACACACTGTTGTTTTTCATGATGAGCTGTTCTTCTTTTTCCTTGTTTTGCTGACTGTCTTTCAACTCTCTGCTCCCTGCTGCTCTGGCCTGCAAAAAGTCAATAGAGTTTGGTTGTTTTTATTTATGATAAAACAAATAAATCATCACAAATAAAATAACAATTAATGTTTCTTATAACTGCTAGATTTGTTGTAGAAGCCCTTAGTTAATACACCAGTTACTATTCATGTTATGGTATACTGCTAAGTGCTTTCATAATCTGCAAAAATTCATACTATTACCAAGTTTTTTTCCTGAATTTTTGTTGAATTATACTTATAGCAATAACTAACTGGCATAAATTATAATTTTCTTTGATATTTGTTATGCTTTTAAGTAACTTTAGTAACACTAAAAAAATAATAATAGTTTGAGTTCCTGTAGCCTTTATTTATGAAATTATAGAATTATTATATAGGACGTACTCTATTTTAGTATAAATTATACTGATTATCTATCTGGATTACAAACTACCATGTAAAATATGATACACTTTCACTTTGGGTGGTTAAGAAGTTGTCTCTTCTAAATTGCCCAGTTAAAATAGAATCATTTTATTTATAAAAATCTGTACATATCTTTGTAACTTATTTTTAAGTTCATTACAACCATTTGATTTGATATAACATTAGTTATGTAGTCAGTTCCGGACAATTAGTTCAGGACAGATGGGGTAACATACTTTTATTTATAAAATGTTCCTTATAAGTTATATATGTGCCATTAATGATCAAGCCTGCTAAAAAAACTTGAAACTAAAATTTAAAATTTACACAGGTCTATTTATAAATACCAAGGTCACTAGTACAGTACTAGTTTTGTAATTTGTACTTAAATCTAACATTTAATCTTGAACAGAAAAATAGAAAATACCTTACTGAGGCTTTACTGAAACTAGTGACAGATTACATTTGTTTTTAAAAGTTGTAACTATAAATAATTTAGTATAAGTAGCAACAAACTTAAAGTTGTTCAAGTCGACACTTCTTTGTCAACCACACGTCTGCAAGAACAGGGACTTACTTCTTTCTTTCTCCTGGTTGACTTCTTGCTCTGTTCCAAATGAAGTGCTGATGCAGGCTGTGGCTGAGAGGCTTCTCTGCGTCTTCTGACCATGGTTTCTGTTCCGTTAAACATAAATTACAATTCATCCTGTTGACTTTTGAAAAACAAAAATCTTCTTGCTAACTTTATCCATCACGTTACATGATAGATTTAAATTATGTAGGCCTATAACAAAATCATACCAAAAATCCATTTTTAAAAACAATGCACAATTTTGCTCAATGGGATTGGGAGTGCATTGCACATAGTCACACACACACACACTGACACAGACTGACAAAGTGACTGAGTGACACACACAGACACACACGCGCGCGCACATGGACACGCACACTTTATCACTTTGAGTGAATCTATAGACGTAAAATCAAAGCAATACAACAACCACACACACACATACAAGGTCTAGAGGTAACGCACCTTCCTAGAAAATGAAAAGTCTGGGTCGGAAGTGTGTGGTGGTTCGAATCCTGTTTAGACCCAAAACTTGTCCCCCATCCATTAGACCATGAGTGGTGGTGTGGTTGCTACGTCTTTCAGATGAGACCATAAACCGAGGTTCCGTGTGTTACAACTTACACATAATTATTTAGCGCACGTAAAAGAACCCATGGCAACAAGAGAGTTGTCCCTGGAAAAATTCTGTAGAAAGAGCCACTCTGATACTGATAGGGAAACAAATACAGCTGCAGACAGGAAAAAACAAAAAATAATGGGTGGTGTTACTCTAGTGGCGACTTGTTCTACCTGGGGAGAGCAGCCTGAATTTCAATTTTCATGTAGAGAAATCTGCCGTGACTTAAGTGGTATAGATAAATAAATAAATGAATAAATGAACATGCACACACAAACTTATTTTGACCACTTATATGACATTTACTACTTTGGGATTCAATAAATTGAATAATCAATTAATAATAAAAATATGTTGGGTTTTTTTTTCTTCTTAACACTGGCAATTATTTTACAGATATAAGATAAGCAACAACAACAAAAACAAACAAACCCCCCCAAAATGACGTGAGAATACAGGCCTGTCACTATAGAAAAGTAGTAACACAATTTTCCATGTTTTTTACTGTTGTACTTTTAGCTAGAAATTATGCCCTTGATCATATTATGGAAAAAATACATTACAATGTTACATAATTAATAAATTATGCCCTTCATTGAATTAGAGCAGGGAGATGGCTGGCTGGGTATGCTTAAAAATTATATTTTTTTAATCAATTTATGTCAAACAGCACTGGGTATACTTATGCCATCAACTTCATCAACTATGATCAAGTTAATGATCTATCAACTGACCTGTGATCAAGGCATGTGTGGACACATCACTGCCCATAGGCATAGCTGGCCTATTAATAATTTAATTACACTTTTTTTGGAATATGGATGAGTTTTTACATGCTTGTGCATAAGATAAGAGCATTTACACATGAGCAGTTGGCTTTAAAAACAAACTTAACAAAGACCTAGGTAGGGGAATGTGGTCAGAGCCAATGTTAATTCCAGGCTCAGCACTGTCAGCAGCTACTCGATGTGCTCTTAGTCTTACTGTCTTAGTAGTTAGTACATTACTCCATATTAATATCATTATCAATGAGATCACAAGTTCCGTGCTGTAGTGCAATAAGTCTAACTGGAGCTTTCTAATGATAATCTTAATATCTCATCCTCAATCAACCATAGTGAGTAGCCAAAATTTCAGTATTGTGTATATATTTAGAGCTATAGATCCCATTCAGCTTAAAACAAATTTAAGTAAATCAGTGGTCAGTGCTAGTGTAAAATTTTATACATTAATCATTATCACATCAAACTAAACAGTCTAAAGTGCCTAACTTCACTAACATGACTAAGTCATATGAGACAATCAACTATCACAAGTCCCAAAGTCTGAGTGTGAAAAACAAATTGTTAAGCTACAAATTACAATCTACATGATTGATGCCCAGAAACTGAGAAAGCCAAGAAATCATATACTTTACAGTACTAAATTCAAACACTTCTTTCTTTGGTTATAAACTTAATCAAGTCCCAAACTTGTACTGTGACTAGTGTGAGGATTACAAACTTAGATCGCTTAGGGTCGCCTGGGGAAGTAGCAATAGGATAGTCTTTGGGATGGTTCAAGATTAAGAACTATAGAAGCACGACAATGAAGGCAAAATAACCATTAAGTAGGTACAGACAGGGCATACTTTTTTATCAGTATATTTCCTAAGAGAACACAACACGTACCACACAACTCACAAGGCAATAAATAACAGTAACACTTACCGTGATCTAAGCCTGTATCTCACTGGTGCACATAAACCATTTCCGATGGTTCAATGACCGGATGTTACGAGTTCTATCAAGTTCGTTTGAGAAAACTCGAGATGCTGTTTCTGTGGCTAAAGTCAACAGATACGTTTTGCTCTCAAACCACTATCTAGTCACTATTTTCACCCAAAGCTCCGCACATCATTAGTCGATCAACAACAAGATCAAACATTTAGCGTAGCGTAAGACCAGCTTCTGCCTCAGAATTACAAATGCACATTCGAAGGAAATGCTGGGTCATATATAATAGACATAGGTCATAGACTATTCTCTAAACCCCTAGAACAAGTATACGATGCATGCGTTTCGTTCTTAATGATAATTATTCAAATCAACCAGGTGTCCCTTATGTACTACATAGAAGATACTGGCGGCATTACTTCCTTGGTATTAGCTTACAAAACTCACAAAACCACTTCAAACCAAATCATCAGTCATTGAAAACAGCTCCGGAAACCTCCTCACAGAAAGCTCAGCTGCATTGAACAGGTGGTCTGAATATTGTCAAGAACTGTACAACTACCCAATACAACCTGACAAGAGCATAATAGAAGAGAAAGCAGCAACATCAAGAGCACCCTCGCCATTACCTATACTGAGGGAAGAAGTGGAAGAAGCCATCTGCAGCTTACCAGTAGGAAAGTCCCCAGAAGCAGACAATATACCAGCAGAGCTGCTCAAGCATGGTGGCGAAACAGTCATCACATATGTTACAGCTATCTGTCAGAAGATTTGGGAGACAAAACAGTGGCCAACAGAATGGACACAACCACTCATCATACCCCTGCCCAAGAAGGGGAATTTACGCCAATGCCAAAACTATAGAACAATCAGCCTCATCAGCCATGCCAGCAAGATCATGCTCAAAGTTATTTTGAATCGACTCAAGAAGGAGGCAGAAGAACACCTTGCAGAGGAACAAGTTGGGTTCAGGGCAGGCAGGAGTACAATCGAACAGATTTTTAACTGCCACATCCTGATGGAAAAACATCTTCAACATCAGAGAGACCTGTTCCACAACTTCATCGACTTCAAGAAGGCTTTCGACAGAGTATGGCACGAAGGCCTGTGGCAGGTCCTCAGAATGTTTGGCATTGAAGAAGGACTAGTGCAAACCATTCAAGCACTATACAACACCGCAAGCAGTGCAGTCCTTCTGAACAATCAGGTCGGAGACTACTTCAAAACCACAGTTGGGGTCCGACAAGGATGCCTGTTATCTCCAGTCCTGTTTAATCTGTTCTTGGAAAGCATTATGAGAGAGACCCTCCATGACTTCCACTCTACCATCTCCATTGGCGGCAGACCCCTCAACAACTTACGGTTTGGCGATGACATTGACCTCATGGGCGGAAGTAACACAGAGCTGCAAGATCTTACGACCAGACTTGAGAACAGAGCTGGAGCATATGGGATGGAGGTGAGCTCGGAGAAAAGTAAAGTACTTGTGAACAGCACGAGCAACGCCACTGCTAAAATTTACATGAACGGCCAACAACTGGAGGAGGTAAACGCTTTTAAATACCTTGGCGCTACACTCACTAAGGACGGGCGATCCACGACAGAAATCAAAGTCAGAATAGCCATGGCAACATCTTCCATGACAAAACTCACCACCATATGGAAAAGTAAAGAGATCAGTTTCCCAATCAAACTAAAGCTCTACAAAGCCCTAATTCAGACGATCCTGTTGTACGGAAGTGAAACCTGGACATTGACTGCTGAAACAGCAAAGCGAATCCAGTCATTCGAAACAAAATGCCATAGAAAACTACTGGGCATATCCTGGAGAGAACGAAAGACCAATGAATTTGTCAAGAGTCAAATAACACGGCTGGCAGGTCCACAGGAACCCCTTCTCACCATCGTCAAGAAGAAAAAGCTGACATGGTTCGGCCACGTCACCCGCCACAACACTCTGCCCAAAACAGTACTGCAGGGAACACTCGAAGGTGGCAGAAGGAGGGGAAGACAGAACAAGTCATGGATGGACAACATCAAAGAATGGACCAGGATGAATGACTCGGCACTACTGCGCAGAGCCGAGGACCGAGATGGATGGAGGAGGCTTACCACGGCATCGTCTTTCGTGTCTACCCCACGACCGCCAAGGTCACGGGTCTGATGATGATGATGATGATTAGCTTTCAACATATCTGGCATTTATTTTGCTTTAATATTTTTGGGGGGTTGGGGGGATGGTTGTTGTGTGAGGTGTTTAGCTTAGTTTGTTGTATTCTGTTTTTGTTTGGGGTTATTTTTGTTGTTGGTTGGTTGGCTGGTTCTCTTTGTTTGTTTGCTTGGTTTCCCTTTTATGGAGGTGTCTGCAAATATCTTATTAATGGTATTCATCCTACAGCTACATTCCACATGATGAATTTAAGGTTGAAATCAAGATTTATAAGACAACTTATTATCTAATAGAAATTCCGATAGGCCCAAAATTACTGAAGGTAATATGGGGTTTGGTTTTTGTCTTGTTTTGTTTTGTTGTTGTTTGTTTGTTGTAAAAATAAAGCTGCTGAGAGTGTGTAGATGGTGATGGTTTAATTATAATACGAGATTCAGCGCTATATAAATTCCATACATTATTATTATTATTATTATTTCTCATAAAAAGAAAACACTGTACAAGCCTTAATCTGGGCTCCGTGTAAACTGTAATATATAGAGTGTCCAAAATATATTTAAAAATTAAAAATGAATCCACAAGAGCTGGAACCTTTGCCACCTAAACGATTACGTTACTGATGCCATCAAGCAACTAAAAGAAGGCAAATCCCCTGGAATGGACAACCTATCAAGTGAGCTTTTGAAGAACTCGGTTTTACATCCTCAGTGCCAAAGAATTTGGGAGAGCTGCCAATGGCCCATCCTACGGGATTAAGTTGATAGTGGAGCAACATCATTGAAGAAAAGAAAGTCAGCAAGAGCGAGCAGCTGGTCCAGGCATGAGGGGAGGCCATGATAGATGAGTTACTCATCATCTCATTGTATTGAGTGCAATAGCGATGTATAGCTTACTTATCGTGTGTACGTGTAGATGTTTATTTTATGACTATATACAATAATCACAAAGATAGATTTTGGCATTAGAACTCGAGAATCGAATTTCACTAGCTCTCTCTCTCTCTCTCTCTCTCTCTCTCTCTCTCTCTCTCTCTCTCTCTCTCTCTCTCTCTCTCTCTTCTCTCTCTCTCTCTCTTCTAATAGATGGCAGAATACTGAAACTCTCAGCTCCAGCTATTACAGACACTCTGACACATATCTATAACCTTTGTCTTCATAAGAACTATTTCCCCAACGCCTTCAAAACTGCTAAGGTGATTCCGATCCACAAGTCTGGAGACACTTCTGATCCCTCAAATTATAGGCCAATCTCTATTTTATCTTACCTTTCAAAACCCTTGGAAAAACATATGAATAAACACATAGTCCATCATATAGATATTAACAACTTACTTCACCCAAATCAGTCTGGATTTAGAAAAAATCACTCGTGCCATACGGCATTAACTAGTCTTGTAGACAATTGGCTGTCTAACATTAATGACAATAAATTTTGTGGAGTATTATTTGTAGATTTCAAAAAAGCATTTGATACAATTGACCGAAGACTTCTCATTAAAAAGCTAGACTTATATAATCTCTCTACAAATACTCTTGAACTTCTTGCTTCTTATCTTACAAACAGGCAACAATGTGTTTCAATAGCTACGTCCACATCCACACTAAAACCCATTCATTATGGAGTACCACAGGGATCCATCTTAGGACCAATTCTCTTTTCATTATACATAAATGACCTTCCTCTCCATATCAAATCTAAATGCGAACTTTTTGCTGACGACACAACCATACATACAAGCCATACTGACATTAACTCTCTTGCAAAGACATTGCAAAATAGCACTGATGATCTTGTCAAATGGACTGAACTAAATCACATGTCTATACACCCCCAAAAAACAAAATGCATGCTTATCACTACCAGACAAAAGCGACAAAATCTATCTAATAATTTTCTCCAATCCATATTGAAAAGGAAACAATAGAACAAGCTTCTCACCACAAAGTTCTAGGAGTAACAATTGATGAAAATCTCAGCTGGTACCATCACATATCCCATCTGTGCAAATACATGTCTCAAAGAGTATACCAACTGACTAAAATCAAACATTTTCTTGACTTTCATTCAAGAAAACTATTCTTTCAAGCTTATATACAATCCTCAATAGTTATGCTTCAACCCTGTGGGATTCTGCTAGTGCAAACACTATGAAACCATTATTAAGTCTGTATAAACGTGCTCTTAAACTGGTTCTTCTGAAGAAGACTACCTTACTAGAAGTGGATTATACCCAGTTAAATATTCTTCCCCTACACCAAAGACTAAGATTTAACAAAGGCATCATGATGTTTAAGATAATGACAGGAACTGTTCCCTCATCCTTAAAAGACAAGTTCCCAATGAATCATTCCAGAAATACCGAAAAGCCATGTGTCCCAATCCCAAGAATAGATTTGTTCAAATCTAGCTTACTTTACTCAGGCCCTGTGCTGTGGAACTCCCTTCCTGACTCATTTAGACAACTCCAATCATTAACAATCTTCAAAAGTCATTTTTTTCATCCACTTGATGCATCAAAAATAAAAATCCACAATTGATCTGTTGGAAACAAAGTAAACATATCCTCCCTTGCATTATACCAAATTATCCTCTCTCTCTCTCTCTCTCTCTCTCTCTCTCTCTCTCTCTCTCTCTCTCTCTCTCTCTCTCTGTAACTGACACTAGTGAGCTTGCTTTGAATTGTAGTGTGTGTGTGGTGTGTGTGTGTGTGTGTGCCCTTGCTTGTTTTGATTTTGTTAACAATGAACTTGTCTGAGTTTTCCCCCCTTAAAATGAAGTTTGGGTTGTATTTTGTTGTTAATGCAGAATGGTATGGATTGTTAATTTGCAATGTTCTGTTGGACAGTTTCATTACTTCTGTGGACTTTTGAATCAATTCTAATAATGTGTATATAGGATTGCGCATGCATGAATATGTGTGTGTGTGTGTGTGTGTGTGTGTGTGTGTGTGTGTGTGTATGTGTGTGTATGTGTGTATGTGTGTGTCAGTGAGTAGTAATGAGCGCCCATTCACAGTGTGTGCAGATGAGAGCGGAAAGAAAGCAGTTCTGTGTGTTTATTGTTGAAATAGCTGATGTTAGATTGGTCATTTTTCTTTATGCTTTGTGGCTTGCTGTCTTCGTACATCAAATAATGTTTATTTCCTGGTTTTGTCTGTACAAATGTATGGTTATGATATTTTGATAATTATGACATGTGTCTATTATCTTGTATGTGAGGACATGTCTTGCCAATGGATATGTATCCAGGATGTGTGTGTGTGTGTGTGTGTGTGTGTGTGTGTGTGTGTGTATTATGTGTGTGTGAGTGTGTATGTGTGAGAGAGTGTGTGTGTGTGGTGTGCATGCGTGGCTATACGTGCGTAAGTGTGTGTGTATGTGTGTGTGTGTGTGTGTGTGCGCGCGCGCGCGAACGCTTGTATTTAGTCTGGACTTTTGGGGGGTTGTTGTTTGTTTAGGGGAGGGGTGTTGGGAAGGGGAGTGTTTTGTGGGGTTTTTTTTCTTGTTTAATTGGTTTTGTTTATTCATTTGATTTTTCGATTTCTTGATTTTTCACTAATTGAATGGGAGTTTGAGTGAAATATTTCATTGTTATTTGAAATGATCTTGTTTGTTAATTAATTGATCTATAATTATGTGTAACAAGTATGTGTACCATTTGACAATGTGTAGATGTTTATCTTTATGACTTATGAAGTTTGGTTGTGTTATTTTTCTTGGCTCTGTTGTTGTTCTTGTTCTTGTTGTTTGTCTGTTTTTCTCTTTTTTTATAATCTTTGTTGTTTGGTTTTTCCTTCTCTTTTTGTTTGTTTGTTTTGGTTAAGTTTTTTTGGGGGGTGGGGGTGGGGGTGGGGTATTTTTATGGTTTTCTTTTATTTTCTTGCTTTGGGGGGGGGGGGGGTGTTGGGGGGAGCTGTTTTTGAAAAGGGTTATTTGCCCTTGTTTTTATTGTGAGACTGTATAAGTATTGGGTTATTATTATTAAAATGTATCCCTAACGGGCGGGGACTGGATGTAAAAAAGCACATGTGTGCTTATTCATTATCCTCGAAATAAAAGAATTTGTCATTGTCATTGTCATTGTCATTGTCTCTCTCTCTTCTTACTTGTTGCTACTTTTTTTTCCTCTCTCTCTCTTTGGTGAATTTTGTGGGGATTTTTGTGTATATTTTTTTCCCGTATACTGTGTAAGTGTATTGCTATGGGCTTTATTTTATTGTATTATCATATATATCCTTAAGGGCGGGGACTGGATGTAAAAAAGCACATGGGTACTTATTAATTATCCTTGAAATAAAAGAATGTGTCATTTGTCATTTCTCTCTCTCTCTCTCTCTCTCTCTCTCTCTCTCTCTCTCTCTCTCTCTCTCCTCACTTTTTTCTTTTCCACTTTTTCTTTTCCATTCCTTCTTTTATTCGATATCTCCTTTTCTCCTTGTTTACAATTTTGATATTTTTGTGGGTTTTTTTTTATTAGTTTGCTTTTGTTTTTGTTACTGTTTTGGGAGAATACTTAGGGTGGTTTTGTTTATTTGTTTTTATTGGGATTTTTTTTTTGGGGGGAGGGGGGGGGGTAGGTTTAATTAATCACTTTGTTGGCTTGAATGGCCAACACCTTGAACACAGTCCCTGATTAGGCCTATTCCTCTCTCGAAGAAAGGCAACTTACAACTCTGCCAAATCTACCCAGTTATCAGCCTGATCAGTCATCCAAGCAAAGTCATGCTAAGAATCCTCCTGAGTAGACTGAAGCCACAAGCTGAGGATATCAAAGAAGAACAGACAGGCTTCAGAATAAGATGGAGCACAACAGAGCAAACGTTTAACCTTAGAATCACTGTGAGAAGTATCTGCAACACCAGCAGGATCTTTACCACGTCTTTGTGGACGTTAAGAAAGTGTTCAACATAGTCTAGCACACAGTTTTGTGGGCAACCATGATGCCGTATAACATCAATGCCAACCTGATCAGAACCATAGACTGCCTCTATGACAAGGCAATCACGGCAGCCTACTATGACAACAACATAGGAGAATGGTTCTGAACCACAATTGGAGTACACTAAGGATGTCTGCCCTCTCCCACCCTCTTCAACATTTTCTTAGAATGATAGCTGACCACTTGAAAACCATGAAGGTACAGTCAGCACTGGAGGCAGGGCAATTATATACTATAAACTTACGTTTTGCCTATGACATCGATCACCTAGCTGGAAAAGAGCAAGAGTAGTCAACTTAGGAAATCACCGTGATGAAGACTCTTCAGCATATGATGTGCTGATCAGCGCAAAGAAAACCTAATGAATGACAAATAGTGCCAATGGCATAAGCACTGAAATCGAGACTATCCATAGGTTTAAATATCTGGGAGCTATATTATGGGATAAAGGATCAAAACCTAAAATTATCTCCCCAGACCACAGCTGCAATGACCAAACTGAAAATCCTCTGGAATGACAAGAACATCACCATCAGCTTCAAGATCAGACCGAGGCGTTCCCTGGTCATGTCCATATTTTAGTACGCATATGATACATGGACCATAAGGGCAGACATTGAAAGAAGGATACAGGTAATGGAGATGAGATGCTATCGCAAACTTTTTGGTATCTCATGCAGAAATTGCATAACTAACAAGGGAATGAAAACCAGAATTGAACATGCCCTTGGACCATATGAAGAGCTCCCAACTTCAGTTAAAAAACACAAATTGAAGTGGTACAGGTACGTCACTCAAACATCTGGACTGGCCAAGACTGTCCTACATGAAACAGTACGAGGAGGGAAACGAAGAGGTAGACAGGGGGAACAATGGGAAGATAACATCAGAAAATGACTGGCTTTTGAGTGGAACGATTTTCTACGAAAAACTAAAAACTTTGAGGAGTGGAGAAAGATGGTTGCAGAACATTCGGTGGTACCACTAGACTACGAATAGGTAGAGGTGGTAAAGTGAAGGGTGGACTCTTAAAGCTGCAAATCAAAAGTGCAAAGATGTATTTACAGAAGACTCCTAAGAATAAGCTGGACTGAAAAATGAACAAACCAAAGCATTTTGGAAGAGCTGAACCAACCACCATAAGTTTTAGGCCTGGGTAGGAAAATGAAAATAAACTGTTTTGGACCTGCTACAAGACCTTAGAGCTGCCCTGTAATGAAGACTGTGGCCCGGGGCAAAATGGAGGGCAAGAGACGACAAGGAAGACCGACAGGGTTCTTACGTAGAAAACATAGCCAAGTGGACGAAATTGCCGAAAGAAGAAATGTACAGAAGGACTGAAGACAGAAGGGAATGGAGACATCTCATAGGGCATGCTTTAGCCACTACCATCAAAAGTGATGTCGTCAACAGGTAAACAGGTGAACAATTCCTACCATAAGCTTTGTCTGCAAGCGGAATCAAAAGCCTCTGTGAAATCAACGAAGGTACACACAGTTTTGTATTCTTTGTACAATAAGTATCAACTAATGTTTTGGATAGATTGACTGTATGCACAGAAGTGCTTATTCCATTATCTTCGAAATAAAATAATTTGAATAGATAAATAAAGGATGACAATTCAAAAATTATCTCAAGTCGAACGACCTTGTCTAAAACTATGTTGATTTAGTAACAATATCATTTTATCCTGTCAGGGCAGAGTGCATAGACATGCAATACTGGACATCCTAGATCGACTAACACACTTACACATCCTCACGACCGAAAAAACCCACCAAAACAAGACAATACAAAAACAGACAAACAAACCATTGTTGGAAGCACACTTCTTTGCGTGCCCATGCATCAGGGCACACACTGGCACGTGCAGACATTGCCAGGCACTGTAATGCAACAATACATGCACTGTACACCGGCAAGGACTCACGTACCTACGCCAGTACGTGCATCTCACTCATTGCCCCCCACCCCACCACCACCACCACCTGTTTGTCGCTGTTTCTCTGTGTGTGTGTCTCTGTTTCTCTTTCTTACACACACACACACACACACACCCACCCACCCACCCACCCACACACACACACATTGATTGAATGTGTTTTCCCCTTCCCCATTGATACTCCACCCCATCCCCCACCCCTCATCCTTTCCAATGCTTTTTGTTGTTATTGTTATGTTGTTGTCTCATGGTGATGGGGATTATTTGTTATATCGTTGTCTCATGGTGATGGGTGATTATCATTATTATTGTATCTCTATTATGATTATCATTGTCATTGACTTATTTGACTGATTTTTGCTTGTTTGATAGTTATTGAGTGAATATATTCATCATCATCATCAGACCCGTGACCTTGGCGGTCGTGGGGGAGACATGAAAGACGAATATTATATTTAATTAAAAAGCGCTACTTGAAGTATTTGAGCGCATATGAGCACAGGTTTGCTGGGTGGAGGAGGAGAGGAGGGATGTCATTGCAGGCAATATTGTCAGTAATGACGCAATGAATGCCTAGTATTTTCTAACGTTTGTTCCTGTACCTTTTTTTATTTTCTTAAGTATGAACGTGACAGAATGGATGATATAGTAGGTGAAGTAATTGGTTTGTTCGACGTTTTATTATTGTTATTTTTTAAATTCTTAAAACATTCTTTATCTAAGTGTGTGCGTGTGTGCGCGTGCAGGCGCGCATGTGTGTTCGAGTGTGTGCGTGGGTGTTTATATGTGTGTATGTGTGCGTGTGTATGTATGTGTGTGTAATTTGTATTTTACAGTGTATTATTCTATTGGTTTTCCTCTTTTTATTGGTATACTCTATTGGTAAAGGTTGCAGTAATGTAGTACTACAGTATTATCATTAACAAATTTGTTCTTAGATAGATGGCTTGATGAAAAAAACAACAAATGCATTGCTTATTCAATGTACCATCTAAAAATAAAAATTTGACTTGACTTGACTTCACACACATACACACACATACGCGCGCGCATGCGCGCGAACACACACATGCGTGTGTTTACGGAATTTGGGGCACACATACACCTATAATGAATTCCCTACCCCTACCCCACCCCCAACCCATAATCAGAGTATCTCTCCCCCAGCCTCCCTCCCTCCCTTTTCCATCACTTTTATCACTCCCCTCACCTGCCCTTACCCCCTGTGCCATGCCCCCTGTGTTGTGCATCCACACTCCTTCACGCTTTCTCAGCTTGCTGTGTTGGGGCCTGACCTAGCCTAGCCTAGCTAGCCCAGCTTCGCCTAAACCTAGGCCTAGCACTGAAACAGCCTTGCCAGCCTCTCTATGTGTGTGCTGCTGGCCTCTCAGAGAACCCAGCCATTCCACACAGCACACTCCATCCATTCCTTGCCTGTTGTTGATCGAGGTAAGCCTGATTATTGCAGATTGCCAGTAAATGCTTGGCATCAGTTCTTTGATTTTATTTCAAGAAGTGTGAGAACAGAAAGGAAACATTCTCGAATCGTATCAAATTGTTCTGTAGACCTGTAAATCTTTCAGAGCATTTGTCTGGTGGGCTGCTGTGTAAACGTGCAGTTTCATTTAGTCGATTCTGTGCTGTGAAATTAGTCACCGTATAGTTATGAAGCGTGGAATTGTGTATAATCAGGGCTGCCAGGCGCCTGTGTATAAAAAAATCTTAGATGACTGGAGTGTTTTCTTTGTCTTGTTAACTTGCACCCGCTTCCCCTGTGTTATATCACACATAGGGCCTAGGGCCTATTGTTCCTTTATAAATGCATCTCTCTTTGAATAAAACCAAGATTTCAAATTCTTTGTGATCATCTTCATAACAGTTAGGCCTATTAGGTACACATTAGAAGTTTTATAGTTTTGGGGGTGTTTTTTCCCTGTTCACTCCTTTACACACTCTGTGCCATGCCTTCTTTCTTGCATCAACTTTTCTGAACAGATGCTAAAGAAACATATGGGTTGCCTCAGTGTAGCGCGGTGGGTAATACAAAATAGCTGTGTAGAGCGCTCTTCTGGTGGCGCTGCTGAGTCGGAACCTTCACAGTGTGCCAAGACGAAGTAATCCAATATGCTCTTACCATGCTTCAAGCTGATAAGTGCTCGGGGAGGAAACTGAGAAACTGTTTGTGTTGAGAGAGAGAGAGAGAGAGAGGGGGGGGGGGGGGGGGGGGGGGGGGGGGGGGGGGGGGGGGGGGGGGGGAGGTGGAAGGGGAATTTTTTAATGAAAAATGTAAGCTAGAGGGAAAGAAATTTGGGGTATCAAAAAACGTAGCCAACCCCTAGACTGAAGTAAATTTTATTTGATAAGCTCTGTATGAGACTCCCAGTTTCCTTTGTTTTGCTTGCTGTTTTTTTGTGGGTTTTTTTTTTTGTCAGTTGAAGACATTTATTGTGATGTAATTCTGATAAAACTAAAAGGCTGAGGTTCTTGAGCTTCACAGTCAAGGGCTGAGCCCTTTCACCTGTGCTTGTTTATGTGTTGAGTCTGATACAGTCCTTTTGGATTCTTTGTCTCTTACTTTCCTTTATAACTGTGTGTGTGTGTGTGTGTGTGTGTGTGTGTGTGTGTGAATATGTGTGTGTATGTGTGTGTGTGTGAAAATGTGTGTGTATGGAAGCATTAAAAAAAAATCTGAATGTGAAGGCTGAAGAAGCAAAAATGAAGATGAATAAAGGGTTGAAAAAAAAGAAAAAAAATAAGGACAAGAAGGGAGAGGAAGAATAGAAATTTATCAACAACAAAGAAAAGAAAAGAAAAAGAAACACCAAGAAGAATAAGGAGAAAATGAAGTCAAAAGTGGAGAGAGAAGAAAAAAAGGAGGGAGGAGGAAAAGGAGAAAATGATAACGACAACAAAGAAGAAGAATGGAAAAAAAAAAAGATTTCTAGCCAGCTTAGAGCCGATGTTGTTCACCCGTGTGTCCTGTGTCATACAGTTGAGGAGAGGTTGTAAGGTTCCTAATGTGTTTACCAAAAGCAGCTGGCTTCCATGTGTGCCAGCAGTATGAACAGAAAAAGAAAACGAAAAAGCAGTGTCAGCCACATCTGCAAAGTCTGAGTCATTTTTAGTACTTCTTCTTCTTTTTTTTTTTTCAGGGGAGGGGGGGGGGGGGGGGGGGGGAGGGGGGGGGCTTAGGGCATGAGTTTTGTTTTCTTAAGTGTGCATGTTTGTGTGTGTGTGCATGTGTGTGTATGTGCATGTGTGTGTGTTGTGTGTCTGTGTGAGTGTGTGTGTGTGCATTTATACAAGCATGTATGCAAACGGTGTATGTTTGCATACATGTATGCATGCATACATTTGTGTGTGTGTGTGTGTATGCATACATGTGTGCATGTGTGTGTACATATGTGTGTGTGTAAGATGAAGATCCAGCATAATTTGCACCAAGTTTTCAGAAACCCCAGTCTGTTTTACTGTATTCAGTTTAGCAGGCTATCATATTGAATAACCGTATATTTTTCTGCTTTCTGTTGTGTTAACACTATAATTACTTCAGGATGTATTCTTTCTTTGATATATTCATGAATCTGCATCATACACAGCCATATCCATTGCTAAATGGTCTCATGAGCATACTTGTAAAAGAATTTAAGACTGTTTTGTTCTACAATGTGACAAGTAATTAACAAAAAATGTTTTGCAGGACTAATTCAGCAATTGGTTACTTTATTTAGGCTGTGTAGGATGATGCTTTGCCAATATTCAAATTGGGAGAGTCAAGCAGCTTTACACTTTTTTTTCTGAAACATTCCTAATTTTATCGTATCAGACACTGAACATGTTTGTGTTTCAGGGCCATGATTCCCCACACTGACCAGGTGTTTCAGGGCCATGATTCCCCACACTGACCTTGTGTTTCAGGGCCATGATTCCCCACACTGACCTTGTGTTTCAGGGCCATGATTCCCCACACTGACCTTGTGTTTCAGGGCCATGATTTCCCACACTGACCTTGTGTTTCAGGGCCATGATTCCCCACACTGACCAGGTGTTTCAGGGCCATGATTCCCCACACTGACCTTGTGTTTCATGGCCATGATTCCCCACACTGACCAGGTGTTTCAGGGCCATGATTCCCCACACTGACCAGGTGTTTCAGGGCCATGATTTCCCACACTGACCTTGTGTTTCAGGGCCATGATTTCCCACACTGACCAGGTGTTTCATGGCCATGATTCCCCACACTGGCCATGTGTTTCAGGGCCATGATTCCCCACACTGACCTTGTGTTTCAGGGCCATGATTCCCCACACTGGCCATGTGTTTCAGGGCCATGATTCCCCACACTGGCCATGTGTTTCAGGGCCATGATTCCCCATACTGGCCATGTGTTTCAGGGCCATGATTCCCCACACTGGCCATGTGTTTCAGGGCCATGATTCCTCACACTGGCCATGTGTTTCAGGGCCAAGATTCCCCACACTGGCCATGCGTTTCAGGGCCATGATTCCCCACACTGACCAGGTGTTTCAGGGCCATGATTTCCCACACTGGCCATGTGTTTCAGGGCCATGATTCCCCACACTGACCTTGTGTTTCAGGGCCGTGATTCCCCACAAGGACCATGTGTTTCAGGGCCATGATTCCACACACTGACCTTGTGTTTCAGGGCCATGATTCCCCACACTGACCTTGTGTTTCAAGGCCATGATTTCCCACACTGACCTTGTGTTTCAAGGCCATGATGCCCTACACTGACCTTGTGTTTCAGGGCCATGATGCCCTACACTGACCTTGTGTTTCAGGGCCATGATTCCCCACACTGGCCATGTGTTTCAGGGCCATGATTCCTCACACTGGCCTTGTGTTTCAGGGCCATGATCCCCCACACTGACCTTGTGTTTCAGGGCCATGATTCCCCACGCTGACCTTGTGTTTCAGGGCCATGATTCCCCACACTGACCTTGTGTTCAGGGCCATGATTCCCCATGCTGACCTTGTGTTCAGGGCCATGATTCCCCACGCTGACCTTGTGTTTCAGGGCCATGATTCCCCACACTGGCCTTGTGTTTCAGGGCCATGATTCCCCACACTGATGTTGTGTTTCAGGGCCATGATTCCCCACACTGACCTTGTGTTTCAGGGCCGTGATTCCCCACACTGACCTTGTGTTTCAGGGCCATGATTCCCCACACTGACCTTGTGTTTCAGGGCCGTGATTCCCCACACTGACCTTGTGTTTCAGGGCCATGATTCCCCACACTGGCCTTGTGTTTCAGGGCCATGATTCCCCACACTGATGTTGTGTTTCAGGGCCATGATTCCCCACACTGACCTTGTGTTTCAGGGCCATGATTCCCCACACTGACCTTGTGTTTCAGGGCCATGATACCCACACGGACCATGTGTTTCAAGGCCATGATTTACCCCACACTGACCTTGTGTTTCAAGGCCATGATTTACCCCACACTGACCTTGTGTTTCAAGGCCATGATTAACCCACACTGACCTTGTGTTTCAGGGCCATGATCCCCACACGGACCATGTGTTTCAAGGCCATGATTTACCCCACACTGACCTTGTGTTTCAGGGCCATGATTCCCCACACTGACCTTGTGTTTCAGGGCCATGATCCCCACACGGACCATGTGTTTCAAGGCCATGATTTACCCCACACTGACCTTGTGTTTCAAGGCCATGATTTACCCCACACTGACCTTGTGTTTCAAGGCCATGATTTACCCCACACTGATCTTGTGTTTCAAGGCCATGATTTACCCCACACTGACCTTGTGTTTCAGGGCCATGATCCCCACATGGACCATGTGTTTCAAGGCCATGATTTACCCCACACTGACCTTGTGTTTCAGGGCCATGATCCCCACACGGACCATGTGTTTCAAGGCCATGATTTACCCCACACTGACCTTGTGTTTCAAGGCCATGATTTACCCCACACTGACCTTGTGTTTCAGGGCCATGATCCCCACATGGACCATGTGTTTCAAGGCCATGATTTACCCCACACTGACCTTGTGTTTCAGGGCCATGATCCCCACACGGACCATGTGTTTCAAGGCCATGATTTACCCCACACTGACCTTGTGTTTCAAGGCCATGATTTACCCCACACTGACCTTGTGTTTCAAGGCCATGATTTACCCCACACTGATCTTGTGTTTCAAGGCCATGATTTACCCACACTGATCTTGTGTTTCAAGGCCATGATTAATTAACCCACACTGACCTTGTGTTTCAAGGCCATGATTTACCCCACACTGACCTTGTGTTTCAAGGCCATGATTTACCCACACTGATCTTGTGTTTCAAGGCCATGATTAACCCACACTGACCTTGTGTTTCAGGGCCATGATCCCCACACTGACCTTGTGTCTCAAGGCCATGATTTACCCCACACTGACCTTGTGTTTCAAGGCCATGATTTCCCCTACACTGACCACTCTGAACATGTTTGTGTTTCAGGGCCATGATTCCCCCACACTGACTGACCATGGCCCGAATCAAGCGTCTCATGCACTATGGATTCCTGTGTGTGACCAGCGCTGTGGCTACTTTGTGTCTCCTTCACCTCCTCTACTTCTTCACCCATCAGCCTCAGCTTCTCTCGGCCCCACAGCAGATGACTCCACCACGAGGATTCCTTGTGGACACAACAGCCTGCAAGATTCCAGACCTGGACCCCATGGATCCCTCCATTGCAGACAGCATCAGGCGGAAAGGGAAGATCACCTGTAGAGGCAGACCTTCTGTCACCTATGTGGATGGAACCATTCTTCGCATCAATCGGAGCTACATTGAGAAAACGCTGAATGGAGATTTCAGCCATTGTCAATACCAGGCTGTCACCAGAGAGGGGTTGTCTAGTGATTTTGCATTTGCCTATACTGAGCTAGGCAAAAGGTTTGACACAGACATTGAGATGAAGGACGACTTCATTAGAATCTATTGCTACAGTCATTCTGGGGGAGTCATCTCCACAACTTTCCATGCTTTCATATTGCCCAAAGAAGATGTTGAGACACGCTGTCATATAAAGCTGAAAAACCATGTCAAGCGACATCGTCCAAAAGAGATCCTCAACGTACAAATGATAGGCGTGGACTCTGTCTCCAGACTGAACTTCATGCGACAGATGCCCAGAACACGGAACTTCCTCCTGAATGAGCTGCAGGCTGTGGAAATGCTGGGTTACAACAAGGTGGCTGACAACACCTTTGTCAACATCGTGCCCATGATGGCCGGGCAGTTTGTGGAGGAGCTGCCTTGGGATGAGACCATGGTCAACACCTCTTTTGACAACTTCCCTTTCATCTGGAAGAACTTTTCCAGCGCTGGTTATCGGACACTGTATGCTGAAGACGCTCCCAAAATCGCCATTTTTGTGTACCAAAAGGAAGGCTTTCATGAACCCCCAGCAGACTACTACAACAGAGTGTTGTCACTGGCGATGGAGAAACACAGCAGTGTGTGGAACCATCACCATCACTGTGTGGCCAACATGCTGGAGACAGAAATGCTGCTTAATTACCTGACCGACTTTTCTCGCCAGTTCCACAACAAGCCTCACTTTGGGTTCACCTTTATCACCAGGCTTACTCATGATCATATCAACGATGCCGGGGCAGCTGATGACCCTCACCTCACCTTCCTGAAGACGTTTAAAAGTGAAGGTCATCTCAGCAATACTATTCTCATTTACTACAGCGACCATGGAAACCGATTTGGAGAAATGCGAAGCACGTATGTGGGCAAAGCAGAAGAAAGGCTTCCTTTCCTGTTTTTTGTTCTTCCGGACTGGTTCAAGACTCGGTATCCAAAACTCTACAAAAACATCCAGGTGAATTCCAATAGACTGACAACACCATTTGACATTTTTGAAACATTAAACGATATTCTGATCTTTGATGGGGAGGACAGGCCAGCCTCTGTGACTGAGCGAGGTATCAGCCTGTTCAGAGAAATTCCAGAAACAAGGAGCTGTGAACATGCACAAATTTTACCTCACTGGTGCATGTGCATGAAACGGATACCTCTGTCACCCTCTAGTAACAAGGTGCGTAGGACTGCTCTTGTGCTCGTAAGAAAAATCAATCAGTTTCTAAAGTATGATTTTCAGCTGTGTGCTAAACTAAAGCTAAAGAAGATTCACCAAGCTGAACAAATGATTGCTAATGAGGATGTCCTGCGGTTTGAGGAAAGTCTTCATGATGTTATAAATAGGACGGTTCGATATGGCGATCGGTCAGAGTCTGTGGTGATTTATCAGTTGTCGATAGAAACTGAACCAGGCAGTGCTTTGTTTGAAGGGACTTTGAAATACGACTCCTTTTCTGACAGTTTTGCTATGGCTGGAGATATCAGCAGGATTAATGCGTATGGAAATCAGTCTGACTGTATTGGTAACTTCAAGCTGAAAAAGTTTTGTTTTTGTAAAAACAGATAATGCATGTAATAAACTTAAATGAACTCAGGATAATTATTCCATTTTTTGCTCTTGGAGTCTTTAGCAAACGTGAGTGTGTGTGTGTGTGTGTGTGTGAATTTCTTAACTGCAAATAAATTACTCACATCAGGCCACACACATGCACACAGGCACATATATATGTACACCCAGAGATAAAGAAATAAAGAACACAAAGAAATCAGATCCAATTCATGGGTTCTTTTTATTATAAAGTTTATAAAACCGGATCACAGATAATTGTCCAAACCTAACTACATTAAACTCAAAAAAGTGTGAGTGAAATCAAGCAGGCACTTAGAACAAAACAAAACAACACAACACATATTGTGTTTTAAACCCTAAAACAAAATATGCCTGCTTAAATGTGCACACACAACTGGTTATGAACAGTCTGCCATTGTAAAACCAATCAATTCTGAATGAACTCTGAATAAATATATCTATGATAATATATATATATACTCACTTTATCATCAGTTTGTTTCAAGAAACCAAGCCAACTGTTTCAAATACAGTAGTGTACAATGTGATGTTGCTGCAAAGCTAACAATAACGTTTGATACAGACAGCTACACACAAGAAAAAGTACTGGAATGACAGTTGTTATTTATTTTGGAAATCATTCTACTTCTGACCACTTAAAAACACATCAGCAACATATCATTCATTAAACAGTCTCATACAACAAAACTGTTTTATTCATTCTTAATGATTTGTTTTTTCTTCTTTCTAATGTGTATCTTGACGCAAAGCTGTGGTTTTAAAGAGAAGATCTGAATAAAAAAACCAACATGGATTCCATAATATACCGTTATTGGCTGCTACTAGTGCTAGGCTTCATGCCAGTTGGTATGAGTGACTGTTAGTGTTAACAACGCTTACATCTGGCAGAATGCCAGAACTATATAAGGATTCTCACCCAACTATATAAGGATTCTCACCCCTCTTAAGTCCATAACACTACCAAAAAACCCTCTTTCCAAATACATTAGGATATCATTACCAATATTTTTTGCAGTACCAAACCTCATCAACCAGCAAATGAACACAACCCATGATATACTGAGCCAGTTCATGACATAATTATTTTACATGGCATATTGTCTTCACCGAATCATTCTTAAAGCCAAATAATGACTATGTGATGCTAAGAGCATCAGTGCATCTGTTTATCATTGCTAGATTACAACAAAAAGTCATTTGAAAAACAAACACCCCCCCCCCCCCCCCCAACAGATTACAGAAATGACAAGGCCATATAGTCAAACAACTTCTGCAGATCCTGTGTCCATCTGAACGTGTACAATACAACTCCATATTGGCCTGAGAAACAGACAACAGATAGCGCCTCACAGACTCTGTTTGAAAAAGAAAAGAGAGAGAAGCTAGAAGTCAAAACTGCTGGAAAAGAAAAAGGGGGATAGGCCTAAAGGCAGAAAAAAACGAAGAAATATTATAGTGATCAATCACAATCCACACACACAGTGACATGTGCAATAACTTGATCAGTCATAATCCACACAAAAACCCTAAAGCAAGAGTAACCAATCACAGTTGCAGTTTCACAAAGAACACTGCCACACGAAGTTTATAAATACATGTATATATGCTAAGTTGTTACTTCAGATGCTGAAGCAATACATTTACTGTCACGAAAAGTGAAAATCAACAGTGCAGTTATTAGGGCATGTTCTTTGAATCATCACCCACAACGTTTCTTTAAAATCTATAAATACATACAAAGAATAAGGTGGAACAATGCTTGTAAAATGTATTGCTTTGAATCAATCGGAGGTATTACGAGATCAAGCATCATGCCACAGTCATCTTCAATATCAGTATCATAACTACCATCATTATTGTCTCTATGTGTTGTTTTCAACATTGCTGCTTTAGTCCTCTTATTAAATTGTGGCGCTGCCATGACTGTGGTGGGGTTAAGTGGTTGCTCGTTGTCATAAAGTGGACTGGCTCAGCAGAGATAAGAACTGGCCCCCAGTCTAGAAACTTAGTGTGGAATGCTGTGTACCGTATTTGGAAGATGACTGGATGCCAGAGTAAGGTCATGGCTTTTTTGAGGGGGCACCTAATTTTTCTGGTAAAGTCAGGGAGTACTCATTATGCGTTTGCAGTTTCAATGAGTTTTTGTTTAATTCATGTGTCTTTATTTTTTGCAATTACTTTATGTCTTGTTTTTATCTGCGTCGATATATATAGAAGGCTGTGCTAAGCAGGTAAAAAAACAATTTCCATTTACTTTTGGACAAGGTTCGCACAGCTGAAGTTTGAGCCAGTAAGTGACCAGAAAACCACTTAAAATCACCACATGACTAACTTTTGCAAGACAAAAAATTACTGGGAAAACAGATCCCAGACAACGATCAGTTACCTAACTGACTATTATCTTACATACACTCATTTCCTTGCCCTTATCAGCAGGGGTCATGATCATACTGCTGCGGATGTGTCAAGAAAACAATGGCAATAGTTGCAAGGTGAGAATGTTGGTACTAAGCACAAACAAATGCATAATGCCACCGCAACGATTGATGCAAGCATAAAACAAGGAAAGAAGGAAAGAAAGTAAGTGCAGAGAGACCGACTGTGAAGATAGCCAGAAACTGGGAAAGGTAGAAATAACAAAAAATAAGAGACAGCATTTCTCTGATAAAAATAAAAACAACTCTGACAACAAATAAGCCTATGATATGCAGACACCACTTATGCACGCACACATGCTTGCATACATGCACCCATACATGTTCGCACACCCACCCACACCCTCACTCATGCCCTATATACAATATGTACACATATAGAGAAGATTTTTCTTTTCCTTCTTATTCCAATATATATTCTATCCACTCACACAAACTTCCTTCAAACACTCTTATATGTACAATAAACAAGTGGTCTGCTTACTTTAGGAAAAAAATATATTCACAAAATATATATAGATCTATCTATACGTATAATACTTCCCCTTCTCTCTCTGAATAGTAGCAAACTGGATTAAAGAAAAACATTTTCTGGCCCAAAGCAAGCCCTTGTGAGATGCATTCCTGTAATAAATATGTCGATTATATCAGAACCGTGCTGTGGCCAAAATTAAGAGCACAGCATTTTGCAACTGCTTACATGTGAAAAAGGTAAGGTAATAGGTCACTCTGTTTGAACATATCAGCCATTCTAACAGAGAACGTGTGGACAATTTCACATTCATCTTCAGACGAATCTGAAAAACTGTCTGCAAATACAGTCACACCACATGAAAATAACAACCACCAAATAATAATAGTAATAATAATAAATGGAACTTATATAGCGCTGTATCTTAAATAATATTTCAAGCAAAGTTACAAAGAATGCTTACTTCGGTGTTGTTAGAGTTGGTGGTTTGTTTGTTTTTTAAAAACAGTGTGTGTGTATGTTTGGTGTTTACATATGCTCCAATATTTGTTGTTGTTTGGGGTTTGTGAGTTCAAGCAATGCTATATATATTATATATATATATATATAATTATACATACGCACTTTTGTTAGCCCCTGCCCATTGACACATGACGTTTTAATCAGAAAACAGTCATTTTCATATGAAGTGTAAGTGTGACCTTAAATCTCAATCCCCCCCCCCCCCCCCCCCCCCACACAACCAAACAAAAAATTCCCAGACCCCCCCCCCCCCCCCCCCCTCCAACACACACACATGAAGCATATAAAAACAGAGACCTTACCCCTCAACCCCCAAGTTTTACACACTCACCATAACTTCAGTATGGCAAGTACAATACAGGGGTTTGTAACCCAAAGACAATAGACACTTGACACAGAATTCCTCCCCCTGTAGGCCATTTTTGTTCTAGTCTTCAACTTGCCGGGGAAACATATGCAATTGTCATATCATTAACAAAGTGTTGGAATTATCATAAAGGAGTCACTCTATTAAAAAAATAATAAATTAATATTTGAACATATGTTCTTCACAACCATTTCAAAGTGTGGTAATCAGGATTTCTCACAAAATCTTAATGACATACTGTTAAAGCAATCCTGTTATGTAACAGTTAATATTGAATAAAATATTCAAATGGACATTCTTAAAAAAATGTAAGTTATACTTCAACTGACAGCATACAGTTCAGAGTTATATTCATAATATACATTTTTATTATCATTAAAGATATATGAGAATATTCTTAAGACTTGAGGAAAGTATAAAGTTTAGTTATAAGGTAATAGATAAAAACAAAAAAGCCCAACACCACCAAAACTAGGTGCCGTGACACAGGTGGTTAATGCATTCGGTTCCTGGCTGGGAGGTTGCAGGTTCAAACCCCATAAGAGTTATAGTGCGTTTTTTTCAGACTTCAGCTGGCTCCTATCCAGACTGTATGCTATGGGCTCATTGGGAAGACAAGTACCATGCAGTCAAGCTTCATTCACTTGGTGGATGCAATTTTGAGAGTGCTGCTAAAATTGCTTGACCAGCGCTGCAGATGTCTGTATCTCTTGGGCCTAGCTGTTGCCCTCTAGACTTCAGACCTGAGGATATGACACGATAGGCCTGGGTATGGCTGGGGTGGAGAGACTGGAATGAGCAGCATGGAAAAAGCTGGACAGGACCATCACAAAAGATAAAGCAGCAAAAAAAAAAAAACTTAAGAAAAAAGTTTAAGTGTTTAGAGACACTGAAATGAAAATAACCATGAAACAGACTATTGCTTTCCTTTTCACTGTGGAGAAAAACATCCCACAAGGTTACTGTTAAATTTTCTTCATAATTGATAAACAACTTTACTGCTGCATTCTTCTGGATAATTTTCAACATTTTTTGAAACAGAATACCTGTTATAAATGAACATATTTATTGGAATATACAATTCAAAACATCAAATGCCCTTTCCCTCCAACCCCCTAGTTTAAAAAGAAAAGAAAAAGAAAAAAGCACAGACACAAAACAAATGTCAAGTATATATATATATATATATAAAAAATTTCTATAGATTCGAATGCAGTCACGCATGTCTGTTCAGCCTGATGAATAAAAGCACACAGTAGCACAGACTGTAAAAAGTGCATACTTGCCTAATATCTCAACTGTGAACTGACAAAGAATTAAAGAACAAATGTACACACCAATATATATCAATCATAATGCAATTATTCATGCATACCATGTCCCCCAATCTCCCTGACGCACAAACACATCTATACAAGCACCAAAGAAATTCAGTCATATCAAAGCATGCCAGTTTTTCTCTTTCTGTCTGTTTATGCCATTCTCCTAAGTATTATTATTATTTCTTTTTAAGTTTTAAAAGTGTTTAGAAACAACTGTAAAATATAGTAAAGAGTGGGAAGTTGACAAGTGTTTCATGCAAGTGTGACAAGTCTTCATATGTAAGTGTGATTGTATGTGTGTGTGTGTATGTTTGTGTGTGCACATGCATGCATGTGTATGTGTGTGCATGCACATATAACAGGGAAGGTAATGTCAACCTATCTTTTCAATAAACATTTCAGAACCAAGCATAGGCCCTTCCCCTGTGTGAGTAAAACGTCGGGAGTGTCATTCTCATTATATCAAAATCTGCTAAAACTGGTTGCAGTTCTGTTTTAAGTAGTTAAACAAAATGCAAGCTACATAACATGTCAAAGCACTTCACTTGCAGACAATTAGTCTGTGATCTAAATCTGTACGTGAAAATCTCTTTAGTCCTTGGCTAGAGATCCGAGGTTCATAATTGGTGAGATTTTTCCATATATGCGACTTTTCCCCCTACAAAGTTAAGGTAAGCATTCCGACTTCGGCAAACATGTGAAATGAATGGCCTTAAGGTAGTGGAGCAAAACGGTATCAGCACAACCCAAAAGTGTACAAACCCATGAAAATGTATGCCAACTTCCACACAAAACAGCATTCACAAATGTTGAATGTAACAAAAACTTTGAGACATACTAAGAGACACAAAGTATCCATCTACAAACTACTGATGATTTATATCTCTCATTCCATGATGGACCGATTCACCCTGTTACAAATGCTACAAACACACCAGTGCTTGAAGCTTTTTGGTTATATTCTTTTCTTTTTTGTGTGGGGAAGGGGGGAGGGTGGTTGTTGCATACATAGTTCACAACTGTCAGTTAAACACCCTTTTCACTCCTTGTAAAGACCAGAAATACCCAAAGGCTTGCTAAAAGCAAACCTCACTCACAAACCAATATCACTGATCTCCAGTTCCACCACTGAAAGTTTACTGGTTTATTTTCAATTCTTTCCTACACTCCCTTGAATATTATGAAAATAATGTGGACCCTCTTCTCCACCCCCACCCCCACAACCCAAACTAAAAACCCAACTCAACCAAACTTCAATCAGGCGACAAATCAAACATTTACTTGTGAAAAACAACTAAAAAACATTGAGGTAACACATGTGACATGTATAACAGTAAGTCTACATCAACAGCGAAAACACATACCATGAGATTAAAACTTGAAAGACAGACCACCGTAATGACTTTTGCTCACAAACACACACATTCTCTCTTTCTTTCTTTTTTCTCCTTCTTCAGCAGCCCTTTCTTTCTTTTCATTCACACATATTCAGCTCATAAATCAACAAAGACTGACAACAATATGGCTTATAACAACACACAGTATCCTTATGAGCGTTACCAGAATGAAAACATTCCTTGACCCCCCCCCCCCTCCCCTTCCAAAAACAAAAAGAGAAAACACAACATGATGTACAGGACACACACACACACACCAGACTAATTTGTCATGTTGGAAAAATGTTTCCAGTTGTGTTTCAAGTCAAGATCTTGACTACAGACATTCACCGGGGTGCTCCAAACTGATAAGAGTAAGGCGCGAACAGTTACACTGCAAAACACTGAACAGCTGTCCCTCTTGAACAGCCAGCCAACTGGTAAGTGTGCTGAACACTTACCAAAGGCATCCAAGGTCTTATTTCTCTGTCGTTTGTCACCATTGCCTTCTGATAACTACATGCTTCAGTCATAAACTTGTAAGTGCAAAAGGCAAACAAATTATTCAACAAACACTAGGGAAACTTTTATCTTATTTAAACATTTTTTCATTATGGTCCTAATCTGGCCTAAAAGCTCATTTCCCCCCCCCCCCCCGTCATTTTTTAGCTACAGCTATGAGGTTCACCAATGGTGAGATGTTTTGCTTCTGTGACCGTTTGTGCTCACAAAGCTCAAATATCTGCTTTAAGATGGGATAACTGTAAAAACAAAACAAAACAACAAAGAAAGAAAGAAAACAAAAGTTGTCCATATAAGGGTTCTTTAAGGAAAACAAACAAACCCAGCACATTTTTTGGTTGCATTTGTGACCTTGAAATAAAAGATTTTGCTTATCTATCACTTGCAGTAGATATTACAGACACTAAACCAAAGCGTCAATAACATTTTCTGAGAAAATTGATATGCAACTAGATTGATACTTTTCCAAACAGGTCAGAGACTATCCCCCAACAGCAGTATTGCTGAGCAGAGCATTCTCAGAAGCTGGCATGGCCTACATACAAGCCTGAAAACCCCACCGAGACAAAATCAAAGCTCTTACAACTGGTTCTATCACAAATCTCCCTCTGGGAGTACCTCAAAGAAAATAACAATTAACTTCTTTAGGAAGTCAATAATGAAACAGGACCTAAAAGAAAATTGGAGTTAACTTCTTTACGAATTCAATACTGATACGAAGCAAGTGACGAAAACCAAGCAGATTCAAGCTGAAATAGTTCTTTGTTGGCATCACGCCCTTATTCAAACGGCCTAAAATGACTCTGAGACCAAGTCAGTACCTAATGAAAGTGATCATAACAATCTTGAGATGGAACTATTTTTTCTTTCATTCACTTAAATTTTTTTTTTTTTAATAGAAAAATAAAGATTTTCTTCACCATGAAAACACAAACGTCAGACAAAATCACTCACACAAAACAAGAACAAAAACAATCAGTCAACACAAACCAAGACATGAATAACACAACGTATAAATAACACAAGGTAAAAATATGAGCATCTTTTCAATGAAAATCATCTCCTTTCCACCCCCTACCTCTCCCCTCCCTGCCAAAAGCAGCCTGAGCAGCATAGAAGCCAACCCTTATTTACAACAGCCCTATGCAGATGACAAAGGTCAAGAGGTCACGTCAGCAGCCACATGACCAATCAGGTAGATATTGTCGTAGAGATGACCTGCAAAGTCGCCGTCCACACCCTGGGCTGCACGACAGGTGTTTTTGATGAATTCTCGCTTGGACATTTTGTTCTTGACGTGGGGACTGGTAAGGTCGACAGACAGCATAATCAGCGAATAACACAACACAAAAACAGTATCTGCAACAGAAGAAAGGAGGACACAACTGTCAGACCTGCCTGTGTAAAAGATCAGGGTTTTTTGGGGGTTTTTTTAGCGCTATGTTTTTGCCATAAGGAACACTTTTCTGTAGCATGAAATGTTACTAAAAGCAAGAAAATTGAGACTGTATCCAAACCTGAGTGCATGTATATCTGTGTGTGAGCGCGCATGTGTAAGTGTGTGTGTGCATTGTAAATGTGTACATATTTGTGTGCAAGTGTGAATGTTTATAAAATGCATTTAAGAACATATAGTGTGGTATTTCTTAACTGTCATAAAACGCTGTTTCCATAGATGAAAGAAAAATATATAATATTGACTTAGAAACTACAGACTAGCCTTCAAATCTTTAATGTTTAACAAAACCACATACTACATAGGAGTACCAAAATAACACCATACTTCACAAAATAATGAGAATCAAAGTGCACAGCAATCTTTCATTCTTATCATTCCTAAACTAAAGATGTGGAAATGGTAACAATCAAAACCACTTATCAAATACCCATCTCACCTTTGCTAAGGCCAAGCTTGGGATTGCATGAACAGAAACGCTCTGAAAAGCCGTCCATCATCAGGGACAAGTAATCTCCCCTCGTCTCTGGTGCAGAGATTTCTCGAAAGAACTGGCGAAGAGCGTTGGGCAGGAACTGGTTCTGAAAGTTCTGAAGGTGGACCAGCTGCTGGAAAATGTCCTGCCTGCCAACACAAACAGCCACAATTTCTGTCAATGCAAGATCTGTCTTTGAAACAGGGATATTATGCTGTCCCAGTATTCAAAGTCTTTGTTCAGAGTTTCTTTCTTTTGTTTTTTTTGGTCTCTCAGCTAGAGCTCCGAGGCTCACTAATGGTGAGAATTTGTGTATGCAACTGTTTCTACACACCAGTAAGGTAGATTGCTGCATTCTGATTTCTGGGATGATGTTTAAATATGACACCAGTGTGCATGCATTTAAAAAACAACAACAAAACCCTGTCATCTGTTCCTACCAGCATGAATTGGCCCACCCTTCCAAAAGACAGAACATGGTTTTTCTTCTTGTTCTTTTTTTAAATGAGTGTGCAAATGCATACTCAGTTTATAGTCTCATCTGAAGGGCTTTTGGGGGGAGTGGAGTTGGTGGCACTGATGTTAACTCCAGGTGAAAATATCCCCTTGAATGGGTCCTTTGGTGGCGTCTCAAACCCTGTCCATCAGATCATGAATGGAATACTCTAACCATTAGGCTATCCCGCTCCTGTCATTCAGATTATTTGTATGTTTTACAGGGTAGGACCAGGCTGGAAATATTTCACAAGAACATAGAAATGTTTTATTGTTAAACCAAAAAATCGTACACAAACAAACATCAATGATAAAAATAAGTTAACAACAGAATGAAATAAAGTCTTAACAGAGAAAACCATTTAAATTTTAGAACAATCAGAATATAGTCACTGGAAATGATATAGTATTACTTCTGAAATGAGGTTTTCAGTTATATTTAAAACACCCAGTTATATTTTTACAAACAAAACAAAACAAAAAAAACTCCCACACATCAATGAAAACAACAAAGCACCAAACTGTCATAAAAAGCATGGTTAACCTCTTAACTGCCCAGTGTAAGTGCACCCTATATGCCGGGGAATAAAATTCTTATGTACCACTGCTATGTTCATAACCCTCTTACTCAGAAACTACTACATGAATATTCCTGATAGTCTACCCAATGACAGTATATATATCGTAGACTACTTCGAGGCAAGCTCAAATTAGTTAGCATGATATTTCACTGCGAAAATATATTTAAAATGTAAAACATCGACCATAAATATGATTTCTTCATCACCACTGTCATTCGAGTACCCCCCATCTCAATAATGTCAAACATATGTCTAGGCCAAATCTCATTCATTGTTTTTTAAATACACGATCTCCTGAATCATACGCAATCGTTTTCATCAATGTTAGGTAAATCTAGAGTTTTATTTGCCACTTTTACAGCTGTGTAAAGTTATTTATGCCTTCAACAAGAAGTGTCAGCAATTTTGAACAAGAACTTCCCAAGCAGTCATGCATAAAAACACAAAAAAAACCGATCGTTTTTGCCACGGTTTTTGCAGCTCGATGTTGCCAAGCTACAGGAGAGTGACCTCCATTAATTTTGGAGTTGTTTCCCTTTAACTGTAGTCAAGGAAGCAGGCTTGTTTACTTCGGTTCGACACCCCGGAAATTTTCCGGGTTGTTGGCGTATAGGGTGCACGTTTAGCCCCGGAGAATTTCCGGGGTAAGGCAGTCTAGTGGTTAATTCTTACATACACACACACACCCCCAAACATATTCTCTCCCCTGCCCTCAAGGCTCACTGAACCAAAAAGCACATTTTAGTGGCAACAGGAATTCAGATCTAAATTACTTCTTTCATGAAAAAACTTAAATCTTGACATCAGTTCTTTATACAAATATTTTTCAGATGGTATAAATAACATACTTCTTGAACCTCACAGGTCCAGTTGACAAACTACCAAACTCCCAGATATGTATTACTATATAGAAATTCTGTGTAGGCAAAAAAAATCCTTATAATGATCACCATTTGTGATGTGAAGCTTACCTTCTCTCCAAAAATTCTCGCTTCTTACAGGCCCACAATCTCTTTGTAGTGTGAATGAAGCGGGCAAGCTCCAAAGGATTATCATCCAGGATCTCTTTATCCGTCAACAATGCAATCCCCTGTTGAATTAAAAAAAAGAGAAAGTAATATTAACACAGACTCTTGTAAAATTCAAACTCATTGGACAGTGCATCAGGAAGAAAATGGCAACATGGTAAGAGAAGAAATAATCATGAGAGTAGAAGTAGTTGTCGTGTGTGTGTGTGTGTGTGTGTGTGTGTGTGCATCTTGTGTGTTTTAACAGGTACTGAACACCAACATTTTCTCCCTATCTCCAACAGTACTGTCAAGTCCCTAGCTTAACAGTTGCGACATCAGTGCATACATGTATGTATGCGCCTTAAGCATGTTTGTGTGTGTGCTTGTGCATGAGTGCATGCGTGCGTGTGAGCGTGAGTGTGTATTAATGAGAAGCATGAATGGAAAGAGAATGGGAAAAGAAATCAGAATAAGGAGAGAGAGGTTGAGAGTAGTAAGATGAAGAGACTGAAATATTCCACACACTTGTATAATGCGTGACTGTCGGTGATCCTTATAAAATGCATGTGAACACAAAGCAGAAAATATCAAAAACAAAAGTGCCTGCAGTATTCCTGTGGAAATAATCATATACCTGAACTGATTAAGTTTATCATGATAAATGGTATAGATTCTCAACTTACCATCGAGGGATCTGAGTTAAAAGTAAGTGACGCCTCATCCAAAATCATGAACAGTTTCTTGTACGTCATGTCAGGGAGAGATCCAAGGCGAGAATAAATTGACACACTGCCCCAGGAATTTCGGCACAGGCTGAAACATATCCAGTATTAACATTAACTTGATACGTCTCTTTCATTAATTAATTTCTTACACGTGTTGTGTTGTGATAATTTTACTTTATAATTCTGACAGGTTTGGGTGGGTTGTTGCTTTTTTGGACTGATTAGTCAGTATTCTTCTCTTCTATACTTAAAATGCTTGATGCACACTTGCTTACATAATAATAATAATAATAAAAAGGAATTTACATCTATATATGCACTATATTTTGTAATTAAACAAATCAAAGCGATAATAAAATATACGTTTTGTATGCTTTGCAATGTGCACAGTGCATCTCGCATACATGTATACTCGTAATCTTATTCATAATGTCACAGAGTCTGTAAATAATGTTTGAATCACAATCTACACAGGAAATGATAAAAATCACATACAGGCACATACAAACACAGACACTTTGAGACAGACAGATAGACAGACAGCTACTGAGTCAGCTGCACACACACACACACACTCACAGTCACACACACACACACACTACAGAAACACATTTTAAAACAAAAACAAATTATAAACTGTAAACAAGACAAACCCACAAGTACTACATTATATAACACAACACATAGCATCACAACCAGTACCGTCACCCCACACACACTTACCCCTGCCACAACAGTTCATCATTGGCTAACTGCTCCCACACACATGCTGCTAGGCACAGGTCGGTAGGATTCAGGTAGGAGAGCACAGTCAGCCCCAATTCCGGCGGCAGTTCTTTCAAGTCTGGGAATTGACATGATGCATTTCTGCCTTTTGGCTTGAGTGGGAAGAAGTTTCTTCTTTTGGTGGTACATAGCTCATAGTCTGACTCTTGCTGCTGCAGCTGTTGCTGCTGCTGTTCTATGGCATAAAGTCGTTGCAACACCTGCCCCATGTAGGCTTGTGCCGGTTGTGGCTGTCAAGTTGGGAGAAACCCCTGGAGGGGGGGGACTGTTATCTCAAACTGTTGGTCTAAGGTGTGGAAACTTCCACCAGCTGCTGGCAACACAAAAATTTGAACATAAAGTAAACTTGACAGCAGTTTGTTTTGTCTAAAATTACAAAGAAATATCTTTTGCTTATACTGTTACAATGTCACAAAACCCAAATGTTGGAAAAACTGACCTATGACATTTGACTTTTAAACTCTGTTTCTGCCCTGAAAGCATGAAACTCTGAAAAGATTTTTTAAATATCTATTTATTGAAAAACAAAAGATATGATAACTATTTATTTTGTTTTATTCCATGGCATCAGTCTTTGGAAGTTGCTTGAGAAATGATATTAAAGAATTGTAACTGCACACATTTTTGAATGCATTGACTGGACAAGATGACAGTATTTTTATCTTTACCACCTGACCCCACCCAAATGTTGATCGAGTAAAATGCCAGAATCATGCAAGAGTGCTTGAATCACTTTACACTTGCCTACCTGTTTCTCACCTGAAATCTCCAACTGACACTGGCATATTTTACAGGTGATGATATCCCGATCTTCGTTCACATCACACATCACACACACACACACACATCTACGTAATACTTTGTTTACAAACAAACATGGCAACAAGACGGAACAGAAGCCAAAACCCTCAAAAAGGGTTTTCTGTAAAATCCAAATGGAATCATAGCACACACAAACCTATTTAATCAGCACTAAAATCTCAGCACGATAGTTCTTTGAAATCAAGCACTGCACTATTACCTGTAGCTGCAATGGTTTGATGATTAAAATACGCATAATGGGAGCAGACGAGCTTTTCCTGCCACTGGTTTTCAGATGACACCTTTTCGGGGTCGGCTGGAAATATTGACGTGGAACTGCTCCGAACGGAGGAAAAACAGGTTCTGTGATTGGTCAATTCTAGAACCGTGACTGGAAGAAAAAGAAAATAGACTTACTTCCCTTGGTAGTTTCAATTTCTCAACCCAACCACATACGACCTGTTGTGCAATTCTTAACGGTGCTTGCTTTTGTTTGTATTAAAACAAAAATTCTTAAGAATGTATCGTCATATATCCCATGACAAAAGAAAAGAAATGAAAAAATTCTTAGCTGGTTCTGAACGAAAGCATTAGGTACTGTCATTCCCGTGCCGTGCTTTTGTTTGTATTAAAACAAAAATTCTTAAGAATGTATCGTCATATGTCCCATGATAAAAAAAAAAAGAAGAAAAAAATCTTAGGTGGTTCTGAACGAAAGCATTAGGTACTGTCATTCCCGTGTCGAACTGGCCAGCCACAACCGACGCTGTACCAGGATATAATATATTTTTTATTTATTCTTTTATTTCGAGGATAATGGACTAAGCACTCATGTGATTTTTTCATGTAGTCTCCGTGTGTATGCAGTTGTGTAAATTTGTCATCCGCTCCCACGGGCACACAATAGCCTACTCTTCCGAAAAGCGGAACGGGTTTTGACGTGTGTGCAAGATGTTCTGCGTGCGTTCTTACACGGGACCTCGGTTTACAGTCTCACCGAAGACTTTTGGGGAGAGTGGAGTCTGCACTGATGTTAACTCCAGAGAAAAATCCTCTTGAACGATTTAACACCTAGAGCGAAACTCCATAGTCTCCCAAGACTGACGGCTGCCAATAATTACAAAAGCGTCAATGTCAAATTATGAAACAAAACCCAGTAAGAGGCATTTCTCAGCAGTTTGGCATTGATCGAGTGTGGTAAGTGAGAGTATTGTAGGCCTACAGCCGCAGTCGCTATAGTTCTAGCATGCAGCTGATGGCACATACAGGAAAATTAGTTACACATGCCTACACACGCTGAATCGTGCGCGCGCGCGCACGCACGCACGCACGCACCACGCACACAACAACACACACACCCCACACACACACAAAACACACAACATAACACAACCCAACCCAACCCAACCCAACCCAACCACACACACACACACACACACACACACACACACACACACACACACACACACACACACACACACACGCCACACACACAGTTATTAACGTCAGCAAAGTGCCATCCCCACATTAAAATGTGGTTATACTTTGAAATGCTATTCTGAGATTGCCTTCAGCAATGACACGCTCTTAGCGCAACAGTCCTTACTTTAAGGGGAAAAGAAATCCTCCAGGCAGAGTATGACTGCCTATGACGAGGTACTCGCAAACAGCCACACAAGCAAACTTCTCATCCAATGTTTTCTTGCGGTCTCACATTCATTCCAAGAAGTGATGAAGGAGGCAGCATTCGTCTTCTTCTTCTTCTTTAAATTCTTTTGCTTCGAGGATAATTGAATAAGCACTCATGTGCTTTTTTTTTGGCATCCAATCCCCGTGCGGTTTTGTCAATTTTGTCATCCGTTCCCACTGGCACACAATGGCCTACTCTTACAAAAAGCGGAACGGGTTTAACGTGTACGCAAGATGTTCTGTGTGCGTTCGCCCACGGGACCTCGGTTTATAGTCTCATCCGAAGGACTTTTGGGGGAAGTAGAGTCGCCACAGATGTTAACTCCAAAGGAAAAAAATCCTCTTGAACGAGATTCGAACATATGCGCATATTCTAGGTAAATGTCGTGGTATTGAGCCGCAGGACAAGCAACAAAATGTTTTCTTCTTCCACTTCGCACTCACACTGACCTGGAATCAAGGTCACTACAGATTCTTAGCGTTTGGTAATTACTCTGTGAGGAAAATGCCAGTCGAACCCTACAGTTCCAAAACAAGGCAGTGTTGAATATTCTTGTAAATAAAGGTGACAGACGCCACCATTGAAAGATTAAAGGCATATAACTGACATCCCACAGGCATATGATGTTGTGGATCAGAATCTCTACAGCCGAGTGTGGAAAATTAAGGGCAGGTATTCTTTCCATTTTCCGAGCTGACTGAAATCACAAACTTATCAGTGCCTTTACTTATTTTTAAAAAAACATTTCTTTTGTGTGTACACACGTGCAGAAGATCAAATATGCATACTAAAGATCCCTTCGCCATGTCAGCAGTCAGTGGGTTACAGAAACACAAGCATATCCAGCATGCATCCTGAATCTGGAGAGCGATGGGCTCTGCCAGACTCCCCTTCCCAAGCTACACAGCCTGAACAATCCACTGCAGTGGCTCAACGGCTCCTCAGGGAGTGAAGGGAGAAGACAGTCTTCAGCTGAGGTGTCTTCCAAAGAGTATTTGAAATGAAGCATGCTTTCAATGTCATATATATATCATAATAATATGTTCTTTTAAGCTGCTAGAAAAAATTAATCACTTCCTTTTGCGCTTGGAGGATCTATGAACAAAAACGTCAAGGAAGGAACATTACTATGCCTCTTGTGCATCACAGTATTAGTTTGCCCTTCATGGGATGATTAAAGTGACTTTGACTTGACTTGACTTGACTTCCTGTCACCTCCTTCTTGTCTGTTTTCTACCTTCTTGGTCCATTCTCCTGCCTTTTTCCCCAGAAAGAATTAAAAGGTAACAGTTATCTCTTGTGCTGAAGCCAGATGCGCTGGGCCTGACTTGTCAGGCGCTTAGCTGACGCATTTTCGCTCATATAACAGACAACACTAGTTGCTGTCTGAGCGTTCGAGGAAGAAGAAGAAGAAGAAGTTTGCCCACAAAAAGATGGGGGAGGGGTGAGGGGGGCTCTTGCATGCACATTACAGAGCATCATCGTTTTTTGTTTGAGGGGATGCAGAACTTGACTCTCCTCAAAGCACCACCTCCCCCCCCCCCCCCCCCTTCAACAAAATTAAAATCCACCTTTTTGTTGCGTTATCTTCGCCCGGGCGCGCGCGTGTGCATGTGTGGGGTGTGTGTGTCGTCCCTCTTAATATGAAAGGGCTCTCTTGAAGGATTATAACAACTTGAGCAATTTAATTGCTGAAAAAAGTGTTTTCCCACTAAAAATGGTCCCCACTTCTTTGTTCCCTCCAGATTATGTTCCACCTCATGATTGTGTCATGGCACACACCACTCTTCCTGGCTGCAAACAGGAATAGCGTGTTAACAAACAATATTTATTTGTGTAGCATTTTCAGTCACGGCTGATTTTTCTATGTGAAATTTAGGCTGCTGTCCCCATTGAAAGCACGTCACCATAAGGGTATAGGTAGAGCCCTTTTTATGTTCCCATCCGCATGTGCATTTGTTTCCCTATGTGAGTGGCTGTTTTCTGAAGAAGTATGCAAAGGACAACTCTCTTGTTGCAGTGGGTTCCTTTATATGGCTAAATGCATGTTGCACATTGGACCCTGGTTTATTGTGTCACCCAAAAGACTGTCATCCTCATTAATTTTCAGATGACGATCAAACCCATGATCTCACCGTCTAGACTAGCATCCACATGGGTACACATTCTCCAACACAATTGTTCATAATATCAATAACATAGTTTTGCTTTATTGTATCAAAGTCCCAAAACGAAGCTAACCGATATAGGGACTCTATCATAACCACTAATAAAATAATTATCGGTTGATTTGATTAGGTATCCCAACGGCGCTAGGCTAGCCTAGACCCATTCAATGTAGGAACCATCAACAGCCTGTCAACACAGCACTTAAGAGAAGATGGTTTTGGTTTGAGTGTAGTGATGTCCCTGCGGAATTGACCGCCTTAGCGAGTGCACCATAATTATAGGTCCCCAAGCACTGTTAAGTTATACCATACCATCTGTCCGTGGTACACTGTATTTACTCCAAACAGACCCCGTTTAGAGTCATTTATTTTCTTAAGGGGGTGGGGTGGGGGATGCACAACAGTACCTCGGTGATAAAGTGTGTTTAGAATAATTATGTAGTTTCTGTAACTCCCCCTCCCCCTGTGGTGTGTGTGTGTGTGTGTGTGTGTGTGTGTGTGTGTGTGTGTGGTGACAGGTTCAACAAATAAGAACTGGGGGTGGTGGGAGGTGGGGAGACTGGTCTTTAACATGTTAAAAAAAAAAGCTTGAGTTGAGCGCTAGAACAGGACCCACAAGCCTGCTGAAAATGGCCATTGGCAGGACGGACAGTTGCTGAAGAACATTTTGAAGGGTAGACAGGTATGAGGGATTTTCTATTCTTTTTTAAAAAAGCCTCCTTAAGGCATGTCACACTGATGTACCACTGATTACTTTCCCTGAAAAAGATCACGTTACCAAAAAGTCTGTCCTTGTTATCTGCTTGCAATATGCAGTGCACAGTGATTTTGTTGTTGTTGTGATTAGATTAATGACCCAGCGGAGATTTCCGATTTAGGGTGCAGTGCACAACAGTGACAATGGCTTTATACCTAACAGTCATAACACCTATAGTTGCGCGCGCGCGTGTGTATGTGTGTGCGTGCATGTGTTTGTGTGTGTGTGTGTGAGTATGCGCGCGGGGCGTGAGCGCTTGTGTGTGTGTGTGTGTGTGTGTGTGTGTTATTGCTGACTCTTTCATCTTATATGTTTGTCCATCCCGTTCGATGATGATGACCCCCAAAACAGCAGATGAGGGGGAAGCTACTGTTTCGGAAATTGGGCAGACATTTGATTATAGTGGAGATACCTTGCCCACCGTACATCGCCACTCTCCCAGCCAAGTGGGCATAAGGAC
Organism: Rapana venosa; assembly: GCA_028751875.1. Lineage (NCBI taxonomy): Eukaryota > Metazoa > Mollusca > Gastropoda > Neogastropoda > Muricidae > Rapana > Rapana venosa. Next base: position 50,257,088 of record CM054141.1, read on the forward strand.
AGTCAGGGTTGGAGATGTTCTTCAAACGTCAACTAGCCCCCAGGGCTGTAGCACATAAAGACTGTGCAAGTCAAGCCTCCTAGTCAGAGTCACAGTCGATCACTAAAAACTAAGCTGTAAAGTGGAATTCCATGAGTGGGAGAGAAAGCCACTAGGCCTAGTCATACAGCCTCTCACTTTGCTGTTGCCCCCAGTGTCAATGGTTTAATCAAGAACTCTGATAAAACCCAGGCGCTGAAGGCATTCTTTCATCTTATGAGTGGAGATAAATCATTCTGACATGTTTGAACACTTGTTGACATGCACATATGCACGCCCATACACACACAATATACGAGCGCACGCGCCTATGGTGAGATTTTTGCGTATGCGATCTTTTTTGCCCACCATTTAGATAGCCGCATTACAACTTCGGGGATGTATAGTTTTAATCTCAGCTGCAAATATTGATGAGGTAATAGCCCTACTACCGTCTCTGTGGTCGGTGGGACTATCAACAGAATGACTGGACTGGACTTTCACAGTATTCTTCTCTCCAGGTGAACATGCCTTAACATACAACTCAAAAAAGCATCTAGATCTACATGTACTTTAATGGAAATTGTACACATGAAAAGTCTTTATCATAACAAAAGATCATATACGGTTTAATATCATCTTAGGATCAGTCTCATTCTAAAATCCGAGCTTACACCAATGGTAATTTATATACTCCCCTCTCCTCCCCCCCTACCACCACACCACACACACACACACATCACACACACACACACACACACACACACACACACACAACACACACACACACAGCAAGTCATTCCTTCCTCCCTTCCCCAATACCATGTACAAATCTGCCGCGTACAAACCACACACGCACTCTCACACACCCACCTTTGCAGCACATGCCACAGGTAGGTCTAAGTGAAAGAAACAAGAAATGTAAGTAATGCAGCTATTTTCTTTTCTTTTCTTTTCTTTTTTTACATGACCAAAAACACTGAAATTAATCTGATACAACGCTTTGATTTGTTTTTGCAAGATATCATTATTAACCATTACACCCAGTGGTGTGTAGGGCAGCAACAAAGGGCTTCCACTCCTGCCTATCCTAGGCCAACCTAGTCACTGATCCCCAAGAGTGCTGCATGGCCTTCATCTCACTTTCTACAGTCCTCCTCCACGTTGCTTTTGGTCTTCCTTTCTTTCTCCTTCCTTATGGGGTTCAGTGCAATGCTGTTCTTGTGATTGACTGTGGGTCTCTTCGGAGGATGTGCCCAATCCACTTCCACCGTCGTCTGGTGATGATGGTCCCCATGTCTTCTTGCCTGCATCTCCGTAGTAGGTCTTCATTGGAGATCTTCTCTGGCCAAAAGATCTGGAGAATTCTTCGGAGGCATGTGGTGTGAAAGGATCGAAGTTTGGTAAGATCCGCTTCCGTCATCCTCCAGCACTCAGAATCGTACAGAAGCGTAGACACAACACAGCTCTGGTATAGCTCCAGCTTGGTGTTGGTGCTGTACTGAGTTGATCTCCAGATATTGTTCATCTCTCTAAACACACTCCTGGCCTTGCCCAGTCTGTTGTGGATGTCTTCTTTTTTGCCACCCTCTGGTTTGATGCTGCTGCCAAGTATGTGAACTTGTCTGTCTGGCGCAGGTCAGTTCCATCCACTTTCACAGGGGCTGGTGTGTTCACAGGTGTTCACAGCTCAGATGGCACGGACATGTGACTAGATCAGATGGGCTGTCCAAAACCATACTGCAGGGAACAGTGCAGGGGAAGAGAAGGCGAGGCAGACAGAGGAAGAAATGGGCAGACAACATCACTGAATGGACAGGAAAGAGCTTCTCCACAACACAGGCACTTGCACACAACCGCCGCAAATGGAGCCAGCTGGTGCAACGTTCGTCAATGCAGTGCCCCTACGACCCTGGAGGGGATTATGGGAGCAGATGAGATGAGGTGTGTTCACATTGACCGACATTGTCTCTGTTTTCTTGGTGCTAATACGAAGCCCCACTTGCTGTCCGAATGTCTGGAGTCTGCTGGTCTTCTCCTGGATATGTTGGTGTGTGTGTAACAGCAGCGCCAGGTCATCCGCAAAGTCAAGGTCGTCTAGTGTTGAGAACAGGCTCCAGAGAATCCCTCTTGGGGTGTCTTCTGTCGTCTTCCTCATCACCCAATCAATGGCCAGATTGAAGAGAACTGCCGACATCACACATCCTTGTCTTACTCCAGTCTTGACTTCGAAGACAGTGTTGCTATGGCCCACAGAGCATCTGAAGTTGTCGTAGAAGCTCTTGATAAGGTTACCAGTTTCGATGGGATGCCATAGTGTCGAAGGATACTCCAAAAGCTGTCTCTGTGTATGCTGTCAAATGCCTTTTCGAAGTCCACAAAATTCACATACAGTTGTCTTTGCCACTCTGTGCACTGTTCGATGATGTTTCTGAGCGTGAATATCTAGTCTATACATCCTCGTTGCTTCCTGAACCCTGCTTGTTCCTTCCTCAAAGCATCATCCACAGCGTCTGATATTCTTCTGATGATGACCTTGGCCAGTATCTTGCTTGGCACAGACAAAAGAGTGATTCCCCTCCAGTTGTTCCAGTCACTCAGGGTTCCTTTCTTGGGGATTTTGACTATCACTCCCTTGGTTCAATCGTCAGGTACTTTCTCGTTCTTCCATGCAGCTGTGAACAGTGGTTGCAGTATGTCAGCTGCTAGTTCAGAATCTGCCTTGAACAGTTAGGCACCAGCGCTATATAAATTCCATTTATTATTATTAAGACAGAAAACCGTGAAGAAAAAACCCTCTGCTTTTCTCATCCTGTACAAATCTTTATTCTTTCATGAAGTACAAGCAATGGCATCAACACAATGAGATTGGTACATTCTGTTGCGAGAGAGAGAGAGAGAGAGAGAGAGAGAGAGAGAGAGAGAGAGAGAGAGAGAGAGAATGGTTTATTGTGGTAAGCTTTCAAGCCCATTCACAAGGGGGCAGAGGGAAGAGGATTGGGTACAAACACATCTTTAACCACGAAGTAAAAACAATTCACAACTGTCCAAATAATCATCATGACATGGATTCCACATCATGGTTTGACAGCTGCAACTAACACAGGAACATTGTAAACTATAATTATTATAATTTTTAGCAGAGCAAAAACAATAAATAAAACTGATTGCTGTTAAAGCTTTACCAGCCAGACCTCTCATAACTCATTGAAGAGAGAGAGAGAGAGAGAGAGAGAGAGAGAGAGAGAGAGAGAGAGAGAGAGAGAGAGAGAGAGAGAGAGATTGAGATTCTTATGGTCTAAAATCCACAAAAAACGGTAATAGACGACAAACCAAAGTCCACACAAGTAAAAACGTGAAGCTTATTAATACATTTTCATAAAGCATGTTATGTTCCAGGAAACAAATCTTATAAAATCTGAGTATGGCTGCATAAATATGGCAGAGTACCTGAAAACAGCCATGCAAGCAAACTTCTCATCCACTGTGCATTTTACTGTTTCACAGTGTCTCCCAGGTGGGATGAGCGAGGTGTCAGATTGCATAGTCTGGATGACTCCCCCGGTGTTAAGCTGGGAAGCGCCCAACAAAAGCCAACAACAATAAACTACTCTCTTGTTTGGTACTTTTTTTGCTGTTGGTCTTATTGAGGAGTGGAAGTGGAGATGGCTAGGGCTAAAAAATCAAGCTCCTTGTAAGTGCAGCCTAGTCAGACTGAGACTCTCTTTTACGCAGACTGGGGCGGTCGTCCCGCGGGTTCCTCACGTGCAGAAGAATGGTGTCGGGTCGCACGTGCAGCAGATGCTTTCTTCTGGAGCTACGATGCTGCGGAAGCAAGTTCTCACGAGGCCTCTCCATCTCCATGGACTCCACAAAGCGAGAGACCTCAGCCTGGACCACGGCGCCGTCACTGGTGTCGCTGCCCACAGAAATGGACGCCGTCACCGGAGCATGAGAGCGCCTGGCAGTCAAGTCCGGACAAGCTCCTGCAGATTCTTTCTTCGGAGAACATCCCGACTTGGCCTTCATCTTGGAAGACCTTTTGTGGAATTTCCGCAGTTTAGAAACGATGTAGGAGACGAGGGTGATGGCGTCCATGATGACGATGAGCCCCAGAACGAAGGCGAGGAGGGCGACCCCCACAATGCCTATCCCTGCTGCCGAAGCTCTGCTGTCCGAGGCGCTGATGTGACGAGCCTTCTCCTTGGAGGTGTTCTTCGCGTTGACTGTTAGCTTCTCCTGAAAGACAAATTGGACTTATAAAACAAAGAAACAAAGAAAGAAAGACAGAAACAAGGTCACATCCGAAGTCGGATGTGCTGGGCCTGACTTGTCAGGCGCTTAAAGACAGTGCAACGCATTTTCGCTTATAATTATGACATACAACAATAGTTGCTGTCTGAGAGTTCGACGAAGGCGAAGAAGAAGAAGACGTACTAAAGTTTGGATAGCCCAGCCTGCAATATCTGTCATTTTCTAGACCTCAGTTACAGGCCTACCAACCACGTTTTGAAATAAAAGACGCCCCTGATGTAATACTAAAATGACGTAGAAGACAACTGGCTGGGTTTTTTTTTTAAAAGGCTGGTACACATCTACCCACTATTTCTTTTGCAAGATTGTGAATTTTTTTCCCCTGAACAGTATTATAACTGCTCAATTTTTTGCTTTATAATTTAATCATACCTTTCACTTAACTGCTTAATCCCTTTGTCTTATAATTTAATCCTACGTTGTTGTTGTTGTTTAAAAAAAAAAATGTTTCAGTACTACAAAAAGATTTAAGAAAAGAAACCCCCTAAAGAAAAAAAATCCATAGCTTTGATCATAGGATAGTTATGAAGGCTACAAGCACAACTACGCATCAGTACATTTGTCTCCATAATACCAGAGCATCAAAACGGTGGT
>CM054141.1:50264513-50267013 GCA_028751875.1 Rapana venosa
TCTTTCTCTCTCTCTCTCTCTCCAACTATGTTCGGTGAACGGGGAATGGAGGGGATTGGGGGGGGGGGGGTGGGGGGGGTGAGAGTGAACAGCAGGTATCCATACCATACCATACCATACAATATACATACTATACTATACTATACTATACTCTACTCTACTCTACTCTCTCTACTCTACTCTACTCTACTCTACTCTACTCTACTCTACCCTACTCTACTATCTACATACTCTACTCTAACCATACCATACCATACCATACCATACATACCATACCATACCATACCATACCATACCATACTATACTATACTATACTATACTATACTATACTATACTATACTATACTATACTATACTATACTATACTATACCTACTCTACTATACTATACTATACTATACTATGCTACCTTGATTTCCAAGACTCTCTCTTTCCGCTGCTTGTCGATGGCCTCTTTGTTCTGGTCGTTCAAGGAGTTGATGTAGTTGACCACGATGCAGGAACAGGGACACAGGCGTTTCGGGCGTGTGGGTGGGGGAGGTGAGCTCTTGTCTTTCGTCGCCAATGTAGTCGTCGTCGTTGTTGTTGTCGTTGGTGTTGTTGTCGTTGGTGTTGTTGTCGTTGTTGGTGTTGTCGTTGTTGTTGGTGTTGTCGTTGTTGTTGTCGTTGTGTTTGTTGGTGTTGTTGTTGTTGGTGTTGTCGTTGTTGGTGTTGTTGTTGTCGTTGGTGTTGTTGTCGTTGGTGTTGTCATGGTCGTGGGAGGCTCTGTTGTTGTTGTTGGCAATGTTGTGGTCGTGGGAGGCTCTGTTGTTGTTGTTGATGTTGATGTCGTGGTTGGTTTTTCTGTAGTGGTGGTAGTGGTAGTGGTGGTGGTAGTGGTAGTGGGGGTGGTGGTGATGACTGTTGAAGAACAAGACAGGCGAAAATATGGGGTTAGTTTTTATGTTTTACTGTAGTGTTGTTACGTTTTTATAGAGATGACTTGGTGTTTAGCAGATCAGATTAAATTTAAAAAAAAAGCACTTTGCTTATATCACGTCTTTCCTTGTAAAGGTTTGTAGCTGATGACATAAACATAGCATTCTATTCATATTGCACCCCTCATTAAAAACAACAATGCTCAAAGCGTATCATATGGGTGTGAATGTGATTAAAAAAACCAACAACAACAAAACCCTCGACGACATATACATACATTTAGGTAGCCGCATTCCGACTTCGGGAATGGTGTCTAAATACAACAGTGTGCATGCTGGATTTTTTGTCTCCGTCATCCGTTCCTATCAGCACACGATGGCCTACTCTTTCCAAAGGTGGAACGGGTTTTAAGCGTGTGCGCAAGATGTTCTGTGTGCGTTCGCATATCGGGCCTCAGTTTAGTCTCATCCGAAGGACTTTGGCATTCAGTTCGATTTTTTCGTCAAACTGGGAAGAAAGGGCGAGGCTGGGAATCGAACCCAGAACCTCACGGTTTATTTGCAGGCAGGGGGACGTCTTCACCATCCTGCCAACCCTCCTTCACTCTCTTTTCGTATTATAGCCCGAAAAGGTTAGGGGGTGGGGTGAGGTGGGATGGTGGCCGCCAGAGGCTTCTTTAGAGAAACAGGAGGGCTGGGGGGGGGTGGGGGTGGGGGGTAGGGTACAGGAGGCTATGTCAGTTTAACTAGATTATGCATCATCTAAAATTCGTCTGCGTGAATTTTTTCTCCATTTGTGACCCTCCACCCGAGAATGAGTCACATTGCATTGGAGGTCAATTCTTGAACTGTTAGCATGTAATTAATCTGCAATTAAAAAAAAAAAGGCTGCTTAATACAAAAAAAACAATTGGAACTCGGAAACTTGAATGAAAAGTTGTTACATATTGAAATACCAGACTCCAGAAAGTGACAAAATTAATGGGAAATTGCCGAATTTGCTTGGTTAAAAAAGGTGGTTAGGGTGAGAAAAGAGTGGTCATTATTTTTATTTATTTATTTTAAAAAATTCTTTTATTTCGAGGATAACGGAATAAGCACTCGTGTGATTTTTTAATCCAGTCGCCGTGTGTATGAGGGTTTTTGGAAATTTTGTCATCCCTTCCCACCAGCACACAATGGCCTACTCTTACGAAAAGCATAACGGGTTTTAACGTGTGCGCAAGATGTTCTGGGTGCGTTCGCACACGGGACCTCGGTTTATAGTCTCACCCGAACTTTTAGGGGAAATAGAGTCGGCACTAATGTTAACTCCAGAGGAAAAATCCTCTTGAACCAGATTCAAACCCGGGTCAGCAGATGACGAACGCATCACTCTAACCACCAGGTCAGGATGAGGGTTTGGTGTTTTTAACGCGTTCTAAAAATAGAGAGAAGCAGAACTTCGCACTGGATCTTCAGTACGAGGTTGAGGAAACCTCACAGCTTCAGAATCCATCAAAATCTCGAAATCGACGACCTGACTGACCCCTAACTGCCTAAAATCGCTCCCAGCAGAGAAGTGGGTCAGGTGCAAAGCGACTC
>CM054141.1:50272013-50277013 GCA_028751875.1 Rapana venosa
ACTCGTCCTTCCCTGAGTAGGATAGGAAGAGCGGGAAGAATGAACAGAGAGAGAGAGAGAGAGAGAGAAGAGAGAGAGAGAGAGAGAGAGAGAGAGAGGAGAGAGAGAGAGAGAGATTTGATGGATGGATAATAATAATAATAATAATAATGTATGGAATTTATATAGCGCTGAATCTTGTAAAGCAACAAATCAAAGCGCTCAGATTTTATTTCATACCACTTTAAGTCACGGCAGATTTCTCTCCGTGAAATTCGGGCTGCTCTCCCCGGGGAGAGCGGGAGAACGCGTCGCTATTTAGCGCTGCGCCACCCTTTCACCCTTTCACCCTTTTTTTTTTTTTTTTTTTTTTTGCAGCTGTATTTGTTTCCCTATCAGAGTGGCTTTTTTCTAAGAATTTTGCCAGGGACAACTCTCTTGTTGCCGTGGGTTTTTTTTACGTGCGCTAAATAATTACGTGTAACACACGGGACCTCGGTTTATCGTCTCATCCGAAAGACTAGCGCCCAGACCACCACTCATGGTCTAATGGATGGGGGAAAAATTTCCGGTCCAAACGGGGTACGAACCGCGCACACTTCAGACCCGGACTTTTCGCTTTCTAGACAGGCGCGTTACCTCTAGACCACCGATCCATCGATAGAGAGATATATAGATAGAGAGATAGATAGATAGACAGAGAGAGATAGAGAGATAGATAGATAGATAGAGAGAGATAGATTTGATGGATGGATAGAGAGATAGAGAGATAGAGAGATAGATAGATAGATAGAGAGAGAGATAGAGAGAGAGATTTGATGGATGGATAGAGATATAGATAGATAGAGAGATAGATAGATAGATAGATAGATTAGAGGAGAAGATAGAGAGATGAGAGAGATAGATAGAGAGAGAGAGAGAGTAGATAGAGGGAGAGATAGAGAGAGAGGGGAGAGAGATAGATAGAGGAGATAGAGAGATAGAAGATAGAGAGAGAGATAGAAGAGAGGGGAGATAGAGAGAAGAGAGAGAGAGAGGGAGAAGAGAGGGAATGAAGAGAGAAGAGAGAGAGGGAGAGATAGATAGATAGAGAGATAGAGAGATGAGATGATGATAGAGGGGAGAGAAGAGAGGGAGAGAGAGAGGGGGAGAAGATAGATAGAGAATAGAGAGATAGAGAGAGATAGAGAGATAGGAGAGAGTAGAGTAGATAGAGAGAGATAGAGGGAGAGAGAAGGGAGAGATAGAGAGAGATAGATAGTAGAGAGATAGAGAGATAGATAGTAGAGAGAGAAGAGGGAGATGAGAGAGAGTAGAGAGATAGATAGATAGATACATAGAGAGAGATAGAGGAGAGATGAGATGAGAGATAGATAGAGAGATAGAAGATGAGAGATAGATGAGAGAGATAGAGAGAGATTAGATAGATAGATAGAGATAGATAGATAAATAGATAGAGAGATAGATAAGAGAGAGGAGAAGAAGAGTGAGAGAGGAGAGAGAGGAGAGAGAGATAGAGAGAAGGAGAGAGAGAGAGGGGGAGAGAGAGAAAAAGAGTAAGATGAGGAGAGAGAGAGGAGGATGAAGAGAAAGGGAAGTGAGGAGGGGGAGTAGCGGATAAGAAGGGAGAGGGAGAGGGAGGGAAGGGAGGGGAGGAGAGAGAGGAGAGGGAGAGAGAGAGAGAGAGAGAGAGAGAGAGAGAGAGAGAGAGAGAGAGAGAGAGAGAGAGAGAGAGAGAGAGAGAGAGAGAGAGAGAGCGTAAATACTTCTTTTCTTCCTTCTTTGAGTAATGACGTAGCGCTGTTTATTTGCGACAATAGATTTAGCTGGGAATGAGACAGATTCATCCGAAAAATACGTAGGCTACATACATACATACATACAATATACTTGCATATCTGCACGGATTTGTAATCATTTTTTAAAAACTGTACGAAATCGAATAAAAATACACTTTCTTACCTGTCATCATCATTGCACAGATTCAAATCAAACGTATACAAATTGGTCCTTATTTGTTAAAAAATATATTTTGTTCGAGTCTAGTTTTGTTGTTATTAATCTATACATAGCCATAATAATATAACTAGATCACCATCTTTATCCCTATGAAGGGGGGGGGGGGGGGGAGGGGGGGACAGGATGGCCTAGTGGTTAGAGCGTTGCACTCGTGATCTGACGGCCAGGGATCGAGCCACCACAGAGGCACCCTTTTTAGGGGGGTTTAGCTTGGGACGGGATAGCTCATCGGTCAGAGCACTCGCTTTCCCCCACCCAAGGTTAAGCAGCATCGAGCGTGGTTACCACTTGGGTGGGTGACCGTTTGCGCGCCTTGGCTTCAGTACAGTTCCCCCAGCTGTAAATGGGTACCTGCCCTCTTTAGGGTCAGGGAAGGTAAAGCAGCGAGGGAGAGGAGATGGGCGCCGCCCTCAATATGCTGGCCCCTAGAGAAGTGAGGTTTCTGACGCCTCACTCCCTCACGACCTTATAAGGTTATGGGACACCTTTACCTTTACTTTTTTTTTTTAACCTTGGAGTTAACACCAGTACCGACTCCACTTCTTCAAAAGTCCTTGGGATGAGACTATAAACCCAAGCCCCGAGTGCGAACGCACGCAGAACAGCTTGCTCACACGTTAAAAACCCGTTCCCCCTTTCGGAAGAGCAGACCATTTCGTTCCAGTAGGAACAGTGATAACATTTAAAAAAACAACAACACCCAACGCACAGAGGTGTCGTGTTTAGACATCATCCCTGAAGTCGGAATGCTGCTACCTTAATGGGGGGTAAAGTGGTGGCATACACAACATCTCGCCATTGAAGAAACGTGGAGCTCAAGCCGAGGAACAGAGAAAAATTTCCCTACAGTCGCTGTTGTTGGTGGTGGTGGTGGTAATTTCCATGATGATGATGGTGGCGGTTGCAATGCGGGGGTACTATTGAGGGCGGGGGTGGTGAGGGTGGCTGTAGTGGTGGTGGTGATGTGTGTGTGTGTGTGTGTGTGCGTGCGTGCGTGCGCGCGTGCGTGCGTGTATGTGTGTATGTATGTGTGTGCGAGCGCGCGTGCGTGCACGTGCGCGCGCGTGCACACTCATGCGTGCATACTTGCTTACATGCTTGTGTGCATCACGGAGTAAGAGAGACAGACTGACATGAAAGACATTGCAGGCATACAAAAACAATGATGTTCATGAAAACCTGGACCTCGCTACACCCAATTCAAAAGCCACGTCCTTTACATACAATACCCCCAGTACTCCTATTACAGGCCGAAAGCTCTGTGTCAGGTGTCGATGTCAGCAAAGTGCCTAGGTCTACATGAACACGTTGTTATGCTTTCAAAAGTCACGTTGAGAAGTCTTCAACCGTGAAAAGCTCTTAGCCTAACAACCTGTACTCTCCAGCAAAGGGAAACAGATCCCTTGAAGCCGGAGTGCGGTTACCTATAATTATGGCGAGGAGCTTGAAACCAGCCGCACACGCAACAGACTCATCCTGTGTGTACTTAGAGTCTCATGATGATTGCCAACCGTGCGATGCGTGAGACTTACATAGACTGGGTACCCACCACCCACCCACCCACCATACCCCCCAGGGTATTAATCTGGGGAACGCTCCACGGGAACAACAACCTATCCACACAAACTATAGATCAAAACTGCCATGACTTATTCAACAAAGCACTGAGAGGTCACGGTACCTGTAAAGTCGTGCAGAGTATAGCCACCAGGGAGTCCTATGCCGACTCCATCAGCTAGGCAGTGCAGGGTAGTGGCTATACTTGCCACACTCCCGCTGCGGAACAAGCGAACCGGCCAGGAACTTATCTGCTGTGATCCGATCTGCCTCACCACCAGCACAAAAAAAAAGGAAAAAAAAAAGAAGAAAAAAATGAGTAGGTGGATAGACTTACAAATTGGGCTGTTTTTGTAATTAGCCACCGCCACTGAGTGTGGCTGCCTTTTCTAGGACCACAAAAAAAACCCTACCCTTAACAAACAGGGCATACATACAACCATTTGACGCCCCGAGGGGTTAGGTAAGCGGTGTTGAATTTCTCTGCTTACATTATGGATGTTGGCTGAATGTTTGTGCGCAGGGGAGAAGAGCACTGGTCTTGAATGACTGCACTTTCTAGTGTTCATTCTTTGCTGAATCTTTGAAGACATTGTACCCGCCATACTTCCCCGAGGGGATGCAGGGGGGTCTGCCAGTATAAATAGCATCCCCCACCCACCTTCTGGAAATTTTGTGCTAGGAATTCCCTCCTTTCTATTCCTCTCTTTGTTTCCGCCTTGTTCCTTTTCTTTGTGTCATCTCCTTCTCCTCTGTTTTCTGCCTTCTTGGTCCACTCTCCTGCCTTTTTTCCAGAGACTTAAAAGGTTTTCTCTCCCTTGCCGAAGTCGGATGTGCTGGGCCTGACTTGTCAGACGCTTAACGGCAGCGCAACGCATTTTCGCTCATATGACAGATAACAAAAGTTGCTGTCTGAGCGTTCGACGACGACGCTGACGAAGAAGAAGAAGTAGTAGAAGAAGAAGTACTCTCCATACTGAATGACAACGTGTCTGGAGTACCAACTTCTGGTTCATTACCTATATCTTTTAAAGAAAAAAAAAGCTCTTGCAAATAACTGTAGCGTAATGTGTTTAAGTGGAAGCTTGTATAACTTGTACCTTGAAACATCCCAAAGTGTTAATATAGCTGGGCCTAACAACAAGAAGCAAACAAATATAGAACAATAACAACATCAAAAACATGATAACAACAAACACCAAGCTAATACAAAACTTGAGTTTATCAACATTACTAGCAATATAATGCTATACATACAATTTATAGTTGAGGGAGACTATACATTACCTTTGACAAAAATCAAAGATCTTTAACATTCTGCCAGTTCCGTTTTGCTTGATAGCTGCTACCTATGATCACCATTCAGGTCTCTAACGGGTTTCAAACCAACCGTGATGTTTACAGCCCCGCCGACCACAGAGGTCACATCAGAACTATCACTTTGT
>CM054141.1:50282013-50309513 GCA_028751875.1 Rapana venosa
TAAGGCTTCCCACTATTTTCAAATTTTTTGCCAGTTCCAAAACAGCAGCCGCCCCTCTGCTGTTTTGGAGGTATCGTGGGAAAACCCACAGACAAAAAATTACAGCAGAACCACCGACACGTCGTGCCCCAAAAGACGGCGAGGGTTTGGTGCTAGTGACGACACTGCCCGTGATGTCATGGTTACACAGTATGCGTACTGTCTCCTGAGCCTGCAGCCGAAAGTGGAATTCCGTGGTGTCCTGTGTCAGGCTGATTCCACCGCACTGGGTGGCCGTCCCCACGCGCACTGTGACTGTCACCATGGTGTCGTTCTCTGCCGCTGCCACCACCAGCTGTGCATCTGAAGGCAGAGGATTCCCTCATGGACATGGCTGCAGGGGGCTCTTTTAGTAGAATGAGCATCCTCGCTTTCTGGAAATTCTGTGCTAGAAAGTTCCCCTTTTCGAGCACCCCCCCCTCCCTCTGTCTGTCTGTCACTTAGTCAGTCAGTCAGTCAGTCAGTCAGTCAGTCAGTCAGTCAGTCAGTCAGTCAGTCAGTCAGTCAGTCTGTCTGTCTGTCTGTCAGTCTGTCTGTCTGTCTGTCTCTCTGAAAGTGTTTTTTCCCATTTGTTACAGAATTACCTCCAATTATAATACTATGAGTGTTCTCTGGACATGTTTCCCCTAGCCGTCCTACTGTGACAGAGGTGATCTGGTAAGGTAAAAGGTACAGGCAAAGGTGTCTCTTAACCTATGTGGTCGTAGGGGAGCGAGGCGTCAGAGACCTCAAGTTCTCTAGGGGCCAGTACATTAAGGGCGGCGCCCATCACCTCTCCTTCGCTGCTTTACCTTCTCTGAGCCTAAAGAGGGCAGGTACCCATTTACAGCTGGGTGAATTGGAGGACTGTACTGAAGCCAAGGTGCATAGTCACCCGTCCACTTGGTAACCACGCTCGCTGCTGCTCAACATTGGCCGGGGGAAAGCGAGTGCTTTGACCACTGAGCTATCCCGTCCCCAGGTTACCTCGTATAAAATATTCAAAACAGTTTCTGCCGTTCTGAACCCTCTACTTCTGCCCATATCTGTTGCAATGGAGAAATGCAGAAAGGCATTTTTCAACAGTATAATCCTGTTAGACTTGTTTCTGTGTCTATACAGAAAATCTTATCTGAAAACAAAATTGCATGTTTAAAAGTTTACTTCGTACCCGCAGACAGACAGACAGACAGACAGGTAGACCGACAGGCAGGTCAAAACCTAGACATGCAGATATACATGACAGGCAGACACACTTGGTTGAATACAATCTGTTTCCATCAAACAGACATATACACAGACGCATAACCGAGTCAAACTAAACATGCAAGCTCCGTTAATTGTCTTGAAACCTATGCATCAGAAATAGGTGGCAACGCACTGTACCGATGTATTCTGCCAGGAATGGGGACTCTGTACGTTAGAGTATGTCGTGACGAAAACCATTCTGCAACCAATACAATTAGTCGAGCTAAACAGCTTTCACACGGTCATCCCTTTCCCTTCCCTTCCTATAAACCTGCGTGTGTTTCCTACAGTCCCCATGATCGATCTATTCCCATTAAATCGCACACTACGGGTGTTCCGCGTTTTGGTAACTGTAGTCATGGCTGTAGATTTGAATGATTGCTGAAGCTTTGGTGCTAAAGAACACCAGCTGAGCTAATCAGATTTTAATGCCTTGATTTATAGGATTTCTTCAGCATGACAGAAAACTCGCGCTGTGCCTTGTCATTTATTTATTTATTTATCTATTTATTTATTTATTTATTTATCTATCTATTTAATATTTATCCTTTTATATCGAGGGTAATGGTCATATGGTGATGAGAATGGCCCTTGCTAGTGATCTGTCTTAAGAGATTTTTTTCTTTTACAAACTATCGGGTATCCAACGAGAAAATGGATCCCGCTATTCCAGATTGGATAACATCTCAATAAAGAGATGTGTTTTTTTTCCCAGCGTGTTTCATCGCCAGTCTGTGACAGGGCACACCACCACTCCCTTCTTGCCTAATGTAACTTGACATAAACTGAAAGTGGTTTTTCTGGCAAAGCCTGTTTCTTGAATTGTTATGTACATTTTTAAAAATTTAAAATAGCAATGATATTGTCGTATATGTATTGTTGGGGTTTTTTACCGTTAAAAAGAAACAATCCCCAAAGTCGGAATGCGGCTACCTTCATTATGGGTAAAGAATGGTCGCATACACAAAATCTCACCATTGCTGAACCTCGGAACAAAACCAAAGCAAACCTCACCCCCCCCCCCCTAAAAAAAAAACCCAACCAAAAAACCCACCAAAACAAGAACGACTCCCTCCAATCACACACACATACACACACCACACACACACACACACACACACCACCACGCACGCACGCACGCACGCACGCACGCACGCACGCACGCGCACGCACACACACACACACACACACGCACAAACACGCACACACACACACACACACACATACACACGAAAAGAAACTGATTATATCAACACTCTTTCTGAATCAACTTTTGTTTTCGTTAATCACTCCAACCCACGTCAACTTGATGGATACAGACAACCTCACACAGCCTGTGAAAGGAAACTAGCTCAATGTAGGCTTGGCACTAAGTATTATTATTATTATTATTATTATTATTATTATTATTATTAGTGTAAGCTGAAGACGGACACAGCTTGTGGCTCAAGCCGACATTGATAGTACTTTTGATATCTTTATGCATATTATAAAGAAAGTCAAAGAAATGTTATCTTAAAAAAACCATTAGATGTCACCATCAAAACCCTGTACACGCAGATAAATCGAAATCAATTAATTATGATATTTGTGGAAAGTTGCATGCGTGTAAATGTTTTAAGTGCAAGCGCTCCGATTCGTTTGTTTTACAAGATTCACTGCTATATAAATTATTATTATTATTATTGTTGTTGTTATTATTATTATTATTATTATTAGTAGTAGTAGTAGTAGTAGTATTGTTGTTGTTGTTGTTAGATAGACCTGATGTTAGCTTAAACTCTTCATTCTCCAAAGATCTGGACAGCTTCATCATCAGTGATAAGGAAACCCAGAGCAGCCCAACCTTGGACCTGATTTCGTGCTCCCTCACTGAAAACATGCACAGTTAGCAGATGCAATGACGGATATTTCCTAACGAATTTCTGACTTGTAAATATACTACAAGAAATGTATCATTTAATTAAGTATTTCTGATGAGAAAAGAGAGAGAGAGAGAGAGAGAGAGAGAGAGGGGGGGGGGGGAGAAAGAGAGAGAGAGAGAGAGAGAGAGAGAGAGAGAGAGAGGAGAGAGAGAGAGAGAGAGAGAGAGAGAGGGAGGGAGGGAGGGAGAGAGAGTCCATGCACATCCAGTTGGGAGGTACACAAACAATGTTGGGGGAAAAGACTTGAACTTTGAAAGTGATCTGAATATTGTTAGTGGAACATTGATGTTTCCTGTTTATGTCCCTCTAACAGCAGCAACAGCAGCAGCAGCAGCAGCAGTAGCAACAACAACAACAAAATGCTGTTTCTCCTCACCCCATTTGATGTAGAACATAACCCAAACAACAACAACCAACAACAAAAAAAAAAAAAAAACTAGCCAAACAAAACAATACAAAACATCCTTAGCTGTTTCATGTTGACGACCATTATCAAAGAACAGGAGTAATAGTTTTTTTGGGGTTAAAAATAGGCGGCCTAGTCTTTTTATTTCAGAACCAGAATGCTGATGCCACACCTATCCAGTGTTTTAACAGCAACAGGGGGGAAAAAACTTCAACAGAAAAAAGGGCAATAAGCCATTTTTGTCCCACATTCTACACTCTGCCCCAAGTACAACAGCAGTGTCGTTGAATATGATGTACAAACACCACACATAAACCTATGGTTCCAGTCACGCCCCTGTTCCATTTAACTTGTAAATCATTGATGGCCTTTACATTGTCGATGATGTCCATTGGCTAAACACTAAGACAGGGACACAACACTTGCCCAAATATTGATCTAGAAGCTTTCTGTCCTCTCCTGATGATTTTAAGCAATCCATGGACACAAAAAAAGCTGGAGAGGAAAGGGGTATAATCAATGCAAAAAGTAAACTTATATGACAGTGATAAACTGAAGGTCGCTATGGTGGGATCAATATCTGCAACAAAACGTAATGATTTTTGGGCTACTGTTCTTTCAAAAAGGAATACACACACATACACTCTCTCTCTCTCTCTCTCTCTCTCTCTCTCTCTCTCTCTCTCTCTTCTCTCTCTCTCTCTTCTCTCTCTCTCTCTCTCCATTCCCTTTCTACTGGCCTCCTTAAACACAAACAGAAAGACTTGCGAAAACATTTATTCTGATGATGAAAGCGCCACAGTTTCATCAAATATTCAAACCTTTTTTCTATGCATGTTTGCAATCAGACATCTCAATCATCAGTCTCTCCCTGCCCCCCACCTTCCCTCTCTCTCTCTCTTCCCCCTTCCCTATCGCTTCCTCCCTCCTTCCACCCACCCCCACCCCCATCCCACACACTCCCATCAGAGGATAACAAAGTAGGGTGCCAACACACTGTTTGATGCAATACATCTGGCACGTCCAGCGCGCAACTCCCTGTCATAAATAATGCCGTATAATGGATGTCAGTGATAAAGGAGAGATGGCATGGTGTCCCCTTTTTCTCAAGAGTGCCGTGGGCTTTCATTGGGGCAGATGAAAAGTTTGTTGATGGCAAGTGTATCGAGGACTTAGAGGGTCAAAAGTTATTGTTGTGTACTGAGTAAAAAGATATCTAAATTTGAGATGACTTATCAAAGTAAAAGAATGGGTGCTGGAGTGTTAATCACTTGTCGCACAAGGATGCAAACTATCATGAAGGACCCCCCCCCCTCCACACACACACACACACTCGCACTTACACTGTGTGTGTGTGCACATGTGAAGACTGAAAGAGATACAAAAAACTATCATCCTAATAATTGAAAACCCCCCAAAGTTTCATCAAATATTTAAGTCCATTTTTATATGCACCTTAACTGTCAAACATTCTGAATATATTAATGTTTTAAATTTAATACTTTATATTCTATCTTCTATCTGTCCCGTAGTCTGACGACCGTGGGGGCACCCTCAAAGACTCAGCAACCAGTTCCCTCCATTCCTCTCTCTGTTCTGCCTTTCTCAGGGTTTTGTTGAGTTCTAGGCCTGTCCATTCACTGATGTTATCCTCCCAGCTCTTCCTTGGTCTGCCTCTTCTTCTTCCTCCTTGGACAGTGCCTTGCAAAACTGTCTTTGTAATGCCTTGGGATCTTGTGACATGCCCATACCACTTAAGTTTACGCTTTTTCACGATCGTTAGAAGGTTCTCATAGGGTCCAATGGTTTGCTGGATTCTGTTATGCACGCTTTCGTTGCTTATGTGGTCTTTGTAGGAGATGCCAAGGAGTCTCCGAAAGCATCTCATCTCCACTGCCTATACTCTTCTCTCCAAATCTGCAGTCAGGGTCCATGATTCACAGGCATACAGAAATATGGATATGACAAGGGAGCGCATTAGTCTGATCTTGGAGATAAGTGAGATATTCTTATCTCTCCAGATGGTGTTTAGTTTTGACAAAGCTGTTATTGTCTGTGCAGTCCTGCATACTACTTCTGGCTTGGATCCCTGGTCGGATACAATAGCTCCCAGGTACTTGAAGCTTTGAACTGTTTCCAGCTTCTGGTCATTAACCCTGATATCAGTGCTAATGCCGTTGGTGTTATTAGTCATCAGTTTGGTCTTCTCTGCACTGATTTCCATGCCGTATGTTTTGGATGCCTTATCCAAGTGTTCTGTTAGGCTGGCAAGCTCTTTTTCTGATCCTGCTATTCCATCAATGTCATCTGCGAAGCGGAGGTTTGTGATCGTTCTGCCACCAATGCTGACTGATCCTTCATGATGTTCCAGTGCATCAGCCATGATTCTCTCAAGGAAGATGTTGAAAGAGTGGGTGAGAGTAGACAGCCCTGCCTTACTCCAACTGTTGTTCGAAACCATTCTCCAATGTTGTTGTTGTAGTACACTGCACTGGTGGCCTCGCTGTACAGCTGTTTGATGACTCTGATCAGGTTTGCATTGATGCTGTACAAATTCATGGTTGCCCACAAAGCTGCATGCCACACCCTGTCAAATGCCTTCTTAAAATCGATAAATACGTGGTAAAGGTCTTGTTGATGTTGAAGGTACCGCTCACATAGTATTCTGAGGTTGAATATCTGTTCTGTTGTGCTGCGCCCTGCTCTGAAACCTGCTTGTTCCTCAGCAATGATGGTCTCTGCTTCCGGCTTCAGTCTATTCAATATTATCTGCAGCATGACCTTGCTTGGGTGGCATATGAGGCTGATTGTGCGGTAAGTATGGCATTGTTGTAGATTTCCTTTCTTGGGGAGGGTGATGATGAGTGACTGTGTCCATGGTGTTGGCCATTTTCCTGTCTGCCAGATCTTGTTGCAGATTCTTAGTAGGGCGCTGATCATGGCTTCCCCTCCAGCTTGAACCAACTCAGCTGGAATGTTGTCAGCCCCTGCTGACTTTCCCTTTTTCAGCAATCTGACTGCTGTTTCCACTTCTTCTCGGAGGATAGGGTGACTGTCTGTGTCTTTGCTTTCGGGTACATTAAGGACTTCTGGATCTCCTGCGGTTCTGTAGTTATATAGGTCGGAGCAGTATTCTGTCCATCTGTTCAGAATATCCTGGTCGTCAGTGAGACACTTCCCATTTTTGTCTTGGATTGTTAAACCTTTTCTCTGTTTCGTGCTAGTCAGGTCTTTCACCAGCTGATATGCTTTCTTGCTATTGTTTTTCTTGATGTTCTCTTCAATGTCTTGGCACTGTTCACCGATCCATTTCTCTTTTGCCTCCGTCATGGACTTCCTGATTCTTTTGTTGACTGCCCTATATTGTTCTGCTCTTTCTTTTGTTTCATTTTTCTTTTTCTTCAACTCTCTACGCTTGTCGCATAGTTGTAGGATGTTAGGTGTGACCCATGGTTTTTTGACTGGTCGGCGTTTGCCAAGAAGCTCGTTTGCTGTTTCAGTCACCGCTGTATTGAAACTATTCGTCAGTGTATCTATGTCTGAGTCTATCACAGTGAGTGCTGCAAACTTTCCACCTATCCTTGCTTGAAAAATTTCTAGTACCTCTGGGTCCTTCAGCTTCTCGAGGTCAAATTTGATCCTGATGTTGTTCCGCTTGTGGATTTTCTTTAGACGTAGTCGGAAAGTCATCATCACAAGATCATGATCACTCCCTATGTCTGCTCCTGGAAAACTTCGTGTCTGTGCGATGTTAACGCTAGACTGAAACCGTCTTTTCACCATGATGTAATCTATTTGGTTGTGGTGTTCTCCATTTGGGCTATGCCATGTCCATTTTCTGGATTTCTTGTGTGGGCCAAGTGTATTCACTAGCTGGAGGTGGTTGTTACTGGCAAACTCCAGGAGTCTCAAGCCTCTTTCATTTGATTGGTTATTACAATGTGGCCCACAAACGCCCTCCCAGTCTTTCCATGCATCTTCTCCTACCTTGGCGTTCCAGTCGCCTTGTACAACGAGGATGTCTTTCTTGGGTGTTTGATTCAGAACCTCTTGTAGCTGGTCATAAAATTCTTCTACGGCTTCATCTGTGCATCTTTATATTAAAGCGGAGAAATACACAAAGGTTACAAGCAAAGGAGTAAACATGAAAAGATAATAGAATAAAATTAATAGTAAACATGTCATCACTGAGCTTACAGCACCGTACAAAATAAAAACACTTTGTCTTCTGTGCAAACAACCGTACATACCTATAGGAGTTTCACATTCTTGTGCATGCATGTCTGCTTGCTCCAGATGCATGCACCACCCACCCACCCGCCCACCCACCACACAGGGATAATAATTTTCTGCATAACTGTTTATGAGCAGACAAGATAAAAATAAATATCAATTGTGTAAAAAGCATCATTAACTTTGAAAACCTATAACCATTTCATTCTGAAACCAACACTTTCATATAGACAAGAACTGCACACATTCATAAAATCCACGTTCATCATCATTATTATTATTAATATCATCCTATGATGATGATGATAATGATGATTCTCTCTCTCTCTCTCTCTCTCTCTCTCTCTCTCTCTCTCTCTCTCTCTCTCTCTCTCTCTCTCTCTCTCTCTCTCTCTCTCTCTCTCTCTCTCTCTCAGTGCTGGTTATTTATTTAGTTGTAAAACTGAGTTTGAGATGACACTGTTCTTTCACTCAAGAGTTTTCAGTGGGGGAACCCTGTTGCAGATAGGAGCTAGGAGTACTGGTAGTACTTCATTAAACCATGCTTACCATCACTCCCAATGTATAGTTCTCCTGGTTTTCTTTACACAGTACCCTGCTTTTGTCAACTGCACACCCAGCAGTCATTGCTAGACATTGAGATTTGTTGGTGGCAAATATTGGGAGAATTTAGAGTGTTAGAAGTTCTTGTTGTTTTTATTACGTAAAAAGATCACTAACATTGAGATGACTGATTAAAGTAAAAATACAGGCACTGAGGAGATAGGTACTAATCATACACCTAAGCAGGCATGCAGGCAGATGTAGGCACACGCGCGCGCGCGCGCGCACACACACACACACTCATACACACACACGCACATACACACACATACACACACATACACACACACATACACACACACCACACACACATACACACACACACACACCACACACACATACACACACCACACACAACAAACACACAAAACAACAACACCACACACCACATACAATCACAAACACAGCCCTATCAAAATCAGGCACTGAAGGATAGGTCTAATCAACCACTAAGCAGGCAGGCAGATACGTCTACCACGCACCACCCAACACACCCCCTATCTCACACTACCCCATACTCCTCACACCTACTTCACACACCGCACACACTACCACCACACTCAAGAAACGCAAATAGGCCACACACGTTACGCAATAACGGCCATCCAACCAACACGCACATACACACCTGAAACACAGTGAAAGCGAGAGCAACCCACCTATTACAGGCACGAGGATTGGTTCTAATAGACAACTAAAGGCAGTGGCGGCAGATGGTACGCAAGTAACGGTCACACACCACTGTCACTTTTATTTTTTCACATCACACAACAAAAAAAAACACACACACCATAAAGAACCTGAAAAAAACCTTTCATTCAGATATGAAAACTCCAACATTTTAAAAATCAATGTTGAAGCTGTATTTGCATGATGTGTTCAGTCAACCTTCTAATCCATCATCATCTTTTACCCCCCCCCCCCCACTCTCTCTCTCTCTATCTCCCTCTCCCCTATTACTCTCCCCCCCCCCTCCTTCCCACACTCTGCACTACCTGTCCTCACTCCCACCAGAGGATAACAAAGTAGGGTGCCAACACACTGTTTGACGCAATATATCTGGCACGTCCAACGCGTAACTCCCTGTCATATATAATGCCGTGTAATCGATGCCAGTGATAAAGGAGAGATGGCATGATGCCCCTTTTTCTCAAGAGGGACTCTGGCTTTCATTAGGACAAATGAGAAGGTTGTTGGCGGTAAGTGTGTGGAAGGTTTAGAGGGTCAAAAGCTGTAGTGTTGTCTTGTGTTGTTGTTTTTTTGCATACAAAAAAAAAGATAAGAAGCTAGGAGATAAGTGACTAACGTTAAAACGTGCACTGTTTTGATCACTTGATATCCATGCTGTTGGTTGTGTGTGTGTGTGTGTGTGATGTGTGTGTGTGTGTGTGTGTGTGTGTGTGTGTGTGTGTGTTTGTGTGTGTGTGCGCTTGCTTGCTTGTGCGTGTGTGTGTGCGTGCACGCACGCACACACATGCACATTGTGCACACACACAATAACACACATAACATAATGATTATGATAATAATAATAATGATTATGATAATAATGATATACGGAATTTTTATATCACAGAATCTTATAAAGTAAACATATCAAAGCCTTTGCACTCAAATCATTCACGGACATGTGACTGTTCACAAATGAGATTAACAGATTTTAAATTTACACACACACACACGCGCGCGCGCGCGCGTGCGCGCGCACGCACGCACGCACGCACACGCACACGCACACGCACACGCACACGCACACACACACACAGAGTAAGACACTAGGACAAGGTGGGGGAGATGGAGGAGGCTGATTGAAAGTAGGGGTAGATGTGGGGTGAATTGATGGAGGAAGATCCTAGGCAGGAAATAATAACGTTTTTAGGCTGGATTTGAAAGTGTCAAATTTAGGCTTTTGTTGAAGATAGACAGACAGACAGACAGACAGACAGACAGACAGACAGACAGACAGACAGACAGACAGACAGATCATTCCAGATAGATGGACCGTAAATAGTGAAAGAATAATGGATGACATTAGATTGTTTGAATCCGTGTGTTTGTAAGCACAGGGTATCTGCTGCAGAATGGAGGGAACTAGGAGTGTATAGGTGAGGACAGCCACAGAGATGTGAAGGTGCAGTCTTGTGGAGACATTTGTAACAGAGGGTAATACTCTGGTGCTTCACTCTTTATGCCACAGGCAACCAATGAAAAAATGGCAAGAGAGGAGTGATGTGTTCAGACTGTTTTCTCTCTGAGGACTAGTCGAGCTGCAGAGTTTTGTATGCGTTGAAGGGAGTAGACAGATGATGCTGGTAGACCAGTCAAAAGATAGATAAAGAATGAGAGATGAGACAAACTGGGCTGTTGCATCAGTAGACAAATACTTGCGAATTGCACGAGCACGCAGTAATTGACAGTTGCAGGACTGACAAGTCTAAGTGATGAATTTTTGCACACACATGCAAAAACACACTCATATATGCATGCATACACACACAGCAGGAGAAAAGAGAAAGAAAAATGAAGATAGAAGGAGGGGAAAAGAAAGAGCAAAAATCACCGAACCTGTTAGCACGCACGCGCAAGAGAGAGCTACAGAGACAGACAGACAGACAGGCAGACAGACAGAAAGACAGACAGACAGACAGACAGACAGACAGGCATGCAGAGGAACCGAAAGGCAGAGAACACTAAAACACAGAAGAAAAGAATCACCGTAACTCTGTCATAAATGTAATGCACCAAACTAAAACCTAAAAATTCAGAAAAGGAAAAAAACAACAACCCACCGATAAAATTTTCTGAATATCTTCAAGAACAATAATTATTCTTTTGATCTCTCAGTGCTGTCACATAATTTCTTTCCGTGGTTTCCAATCCCACTTAGTATCCTCACTTTCAAAGCAATCTAGTATTCACAGAAGAATTAATAATTCACTCTGAAGCAATCAGTGTCAGGGAGAAAGAGAGAGAGAGAGAGAGAGAGAGAGAGAGAGAGAGAGAGAGAGAGAGAGAGAGAGAGAGAGAGAGACAGACAGACAGACGACAGACAGACAGACAGACAGAGACAGAGATAGAGAGAGAGAGAAAGAGAAGTGTCTGTGAATCATTCTCTTGTAGTTACTAGGCAGTGTTGAAACAAATAATTATTTATTTACCAAGACTTTACAAATACAATCCTGTTCCCATTTAAGTCACATCAACAAAAAGTGGTTCGGTTTTAGTGTGTATGGTTTTTGTGTGTTTGTGTGTATGGTTTTTGTGTGTATGGTTTTGTGTGTATGGTTTTTGTGTGTTTGTGTGTATGGTTTTGTGTTTGGTTTTGTGTGTATGGTTTGTGTGTGTATGGTTTGTGTGTGTATGGTTTGTGTGTGTATGGTTTGTGTGTGTATGGTTTTTGTGTGTATGGTTTGTGTGTGTATGGTTTGTGTGTGTATGGTTTGTGTGTGTTTGTGTGTATGGTTTTTGTGTGTATGGTTTGTGTGTGTATGGTTTGTGTGTGTATGGTTTTTGTGTGTACGGTTTTTGTGTGTATGGTTTTTGTGTGTTTGTGTGTGTATGGTTTTTGTGTGTATGGTTTTTGTGTGTTTGTGTGTATGGTTTTTGTGTGTATGGTTTTTGTGTGTATGGTTTTTGTGTGTATGGTTTTTGTCCCCGTTCCTCGGCTAGAGCTCCCACGTTCGCAAATGGTGTGACCTTGCGTCTGCGACTTTTCCCCATTAAGGTAGCCGCATTCCGACTTCGGGGATGATGGCTAAACACGACACCAGTCTGCATGCAGGGTTTTTATAAATAATTTTTTTAAATGTCATCCAATCTTGCCAGGACGACGACTCTACAGAAAGGCGGAACGGGTTTTTCATTTGTGTGCGAGATGTTTAGCGTGCATTCGCATACTGGGCCGTGGTTTTTTTTAGTCTTATCCAGAGAACTTTTGGGGGGAGTAGAGTCGGTGCTGAGGTTAGGTCCTGGGTGAAATGCCCTGACACAGGGGCTGGCCTCCCTGGTGGTTCAATCCCGGGCAGTCAGTCAGATGGCGAGCACACCGCTCTAACCACAGAGCTATGCAGCCCCCCTTCCCCACCTTCCAGAGTCTTTGAAAATTCACTGTAACATAATAATAATAATAATAATAATAATGTATGGGATTTATATAGCGCTGAATCTTGTAAAGTAAACAAATCAAAGCGCTTGCATTCAAATCATTCACACGCATGCAACCGTCCACAAATATCAAGATAAACAAATATCAAATTTATACACACAACACACTTTGGTAGGGTGGTGGAGGTGAAGGTAGCTATTGAAAAGTAGGAACAGATAACAGGGGAAGATCTCAAGTAGAAAACAAGTGCGTTTTGAGGCTAGATTTGAAAGTATCAAATGAAGGCTTTTGGCGAAGTGGAAGAGGGAGGTCGCTCCAATTGGACGGACCAGAAACAGAGAAAGAGCGATGGCCAACAGTGGTTTGTTTAAATCTGGGTGTTCGAAAGCACATCGTATCTGCCGCTGAACGAAGGGAACGGGATGGAGTGTACATGTAAAGGCAGTTACATAGAAAAGAGGGTGCAGATTTGTGGAGACATTTGAAAGAGAGGGTATTAAATCTTGTACTTTATTCTTTGTGAGACAGGCAGCCAGTGAAGTAGATCGCAAAAGAGGAGTGATGTGTTCAGATTTTTTCTTTCTAAGGACTAGTCGAGCTGCAGAGTTTTGTGTGCGTTGAAGGGAGTGGATGGATGATGCTGGTAAACCAGCCAAGAGAGAATTACAGAAGTCCAGAGAGAAAGAATGAGAGATGTGACAAGTTTGGATGTTGCGTCAGTAGACAGATACTTGCGACACACACATGCGTAGTACTCAGCAGGAATATGCGCATATGGAACTGACAGATCTGGTATTGGTGTTTGATGTTTATGTTATGCTGTCTGCGGCGCTAGGTTACAAGTTCTATCAAACACACATACACAGACCGCGCCTGCTTGCATGCGTGCCTGCACGCAGGCACGCGCGTGCGCACACGCACATGCACACACACACACACACACTCACTCACACACGGACACTCACATATACACACATGCGCGCACGCGTGCACGCATGCACACACACACGCACAAACACACATACATACACAAACACACACACACACACAAACTGCCCGTCTCGCTTTTCGAAAGAGAAGGCCATTGTGTGCCGGTGGGAACGGATGACAACATTTATATATCTGCATAAACACGAGGACTAGATGTAAAAAGCACATAAATGCTTATTCCATTATCCTCGAATAAAATAACACACCCAGAGCGGGGGTAATGCAGACGAACAGGCCTGGTTGTCAGAGAACCCTTACACCAAACGCAGAACAAAAGAACCATGCATGCACACACAGCAAGCAAACACCAATCGGCGGCGTACTTGAATAGGCGTAGGTAGCCACCACGTAGTGCGTCCCCAGAGCCTCCACAGGAACAGCCAGGTACCCGTCACCCGTTCTGTAAGGGGTAGCATAGGATGGCCACATGTTAGTTTATCCCGTGTGCATGGGTAAGTAAACACAAAACCTCACATTCACACATGACAAAAATCCTATTCACGTATTTGGTTTTGTTCAAAGGGGCATAATATATCTTTTCCATGTGTGTGTGTGTGTTTTGTTTTATTTTTTTCTTTTATATGGAGGATAATGGATAATGCTTTTTTTACATCCAGTCCCCGTGTGTATGCAGTTTTGTCAATTTTGTCATCTGTTCCCACCGGCACACAATGGCCTACTCTTACGAAAAGCGGAACAGGATTTAACGTGTGCGCAAGATGTTCTGCGTGCGTTCGCACACGTGGCCTCGGTTTATAGTCTCATCCGAAGGACTTTGTGTGTGTGTGTGTGTGTGTGTGTGTGTGTGTGTGTGTGTGTGTATGTGTGTGTGTGTGTACAACGTAATACAAGTACGTTTTCATGATTGTAATTTGTGTGCACATAACACAGTTTAAGAATGTTTTTTGAATATGTAATTTGTGCATAGAACGCAATACAAACAAATATAATATAATAATGCATTACAAATGTATAAATAAATATATAATCTGAACAATCAAATTGTCCTGTATTAATTGATGAAGTCGACAAGATATATGTTTCATTCTCACTTCACCCATTGCCCTTGTGTTTATGTTGTGGAGATGTTAGTTATCTGTTGATATTCTAACTCTATTGATTTATTGATATGTTAGTTGATAGTTGTTTATCTTTTTACAAGGTCAGATAGTGTTTCAAATTTGGAGTTAGTCACATGCAACATGTAACACTTTACTGAACTGTAACTAGTTGTGGGATCTCTCTCTCTCTCTCTCTCTCTCTCTCTCTCTCTCTCTCTCTCTCTCTGTGACACACCCAGTCTAAATATAGACATAATCCTTTTGAAATGTATATCCATGCCGAGCTTGAAATAGTCATTGGCACAATGCAAGCCTATAACTTGGGTATATATTCCAGGTCTATCACTAAATTGTATATGGTCGTTCCATCGTTGCCAATGACAATTAGTGTTAGTCTGAAAACCGTCAATGATTTCTTTTAGATTGCTGACATCTTGTTTTAGCCAAATAGATCTCTACCCAAAACCGTACTGGTGTGAAGAAAGTGCGTATAATTATGTGTGACCCACTTTTTCTTTCCCTTAGCATTTGAAAGACAGCCTGACCTCTTTTATTGTCAACATCTTAAGCCAATATCTAACAAAACATCTTACAGAAAAAGATAGCTGAAAGAGGATAGCTATTTGTCTGACTGTAGATCATGTCAATTGATGTAGGCCTACGTTCCTGAAAGCTGCTGCAGTTCCCACCAGTGCAAACAGACTATAATTGCATTGCAGCTTCATCCAAGCAATGGGTTCGAGAGAGAGAGAGAGAGAGAGAGAGAGAGAGAGAACAATGAACAATGAACAAATTTTATTTATAGAGGGTTATAGAATAAGCATAACAATAGCTTTTTTTTACATCCAGCCCTCTGCGAAAAAAAAATCGAAAGTAATTAACGTGCAATATATAGCATGAAGAATGATATAAAGAAAGAAAAAATACATGCATTGATGATGGACTTTCCATGCAAATTCACCCCAATCTAATTTCATACATAAAAAACACACTGAAAGTAAACATAAACAGGAATAAGCCAAGCAAGGATAGGCACGGCTAATTAATTTCATAAAGAGAGAGAGAGAGAGAGAGAGAGAGAGAGAGAGGAGAGAGAGAGAGGAGAGAGAGGAGGAGAGGATTCCACTGATTATTTTTTTTTTATTGTACCGAAGTTATTGTGCTGTATTGTATTGTATTGTACTGTGTTGTACTGTTTTGCATTTTATTGTACTGTGGTTGTATTCTCACACGTGAAATGCACGCTATTATCTCTTGAAGGAAAAAAAAGTGTGGCCTTTGTATACTACCCAGTTTTTCCTTGTGGTCATGAACATTTCTTTGCTTTGCAAAGTGCTGTTTGTTTGAGTATCAAGAGTGGGTTTCTCTGTAACCGATTGCACCCAGACGACATCTTATGTTGCCCTGGGCTGTTTCACGTCCACAAATGTATATTTTACACAGAATCTCAATTCATCGTTTCATCCAGAGAGGTGCTTTGAGACCCCAACTCAAGATTTAGTGAGTAAGGGAAGAAAAACCATACCCTTCACCCCCCTAAAAAAGAAATCCCCAACAAACAAGGAAACAAAAAACCCACCCCCACCACCCCCAACCACCACCATCCACAACCACCACAACAAACAAACAAAGCTCTTCCACCTTTTGATGCTATTTAAACAACAAACATTGTATTTCGCAGACGGATGATCAAACTTTCAGGCAATAATATATAATAACATATATAATAATAATAATAAGAAGAAGAAGAAGAAGAAGAAGAAGTAGAATAATATATGGAATTTATATAGCGCTGAATCTTGTAAAACAAGCAAATCGAAGCGCTTAAAAATCATTGACGGAGAAGACCAACAAAGTGTGTCTTAAGCTTGAAGGTCTAATGCCCTCTAGAGGCAGGAGTTGATGCATACCGTTATGGACCTTAGGCTCTACTTGCATCAGCACAGGGACAATCAATATGTGCTGTACAAGGAAGAATCGTTGCTGATGTGTCTCCGTCGCCATTTGCTTCTGCTAGGTCTCATTCATTTTTAATGTTTTCCTTTTTGTCTAGTCTAGTTTCCTTGCAAACTGTACCGTAGCTTTGTTTGATTGTTTGGGGGGGGGGGGGGGGGGGGGGTTTGTGTACTTGTTTGCTAGTTGTTGGTTGTTTTTTTTTTAATCAGTTAAAACTTTTCTTCCGAAATGTGGTTGCGGCAAAATCGGGAAAGGTGGTAACAGTACATTTGTGACAGTGGGAATTGCATTGAAATGAATGTTATGCTTCATATGAAGACGTACCTACTAGCAGCCAAATTTTAATTTAGTTCATTGCTTTCTGTGTTAGAGCTTGTTGTAAGTTATCTGATTGTTGGTTTTTTTCTTTTACATCAATTTGTAAGCAACGTCTGGGTTGTTGTTTTCTCCTGAATAAACACTTACTGAAACCAAGAACATGACATATACACCAAACAAGACACAGCCCTTAACCAAAATTGTGCACAGGAACAAAACCTTGTTAATTTCTGAGAAACACCTCCATAAAACATAAACAACAACAACAACAATCTGCAGCAAGAATTAACAAAAAAAGCTTAGATGTGAATATCAATTTCTAGCGCGTAATGAATACAGGAGACAAAAGCTGCAGCCATGACTTCATCATGAGTCCTGCCATGCAAAAACCTCACTCACCTATACTCTATACTAAGGGCGTATACAGAAACCGGATGGGATGCGACAAGAAGGACAGCTTTCTTTTCTGCCACTTGATTGGTCGTTATGACCACGTGGCCAGTCAGTGTCACGTGCAAGGAGTTTCCAGCCAGCACGGTGTATTCCTGGGTGAGGGTGCCTGGGTCGTTAGGATTCTGGATGTACACGGAGGCGTTGTGTTGTGACGTAATGATGATGACGTTCTTCTCGAATCGGGGTTCATAGTTTGGGAAGAAAGTGAGAAGAAAGCTTTTGCCTTGATGGTCCATGTTTAAGGTGCTGGCTGAAATTGAAAGTGATAACGATTTATTGTTGTTGCTGTTTGTTTTTTTATGAACTCAGCAACCTAAACAGGTTATCTTGTTTGTTTGAATTTTTTTTTACAGAATAAACAAAAACAGGTACAAGTATTTGCTTATCTACTACACTCGACAATAACAACAACAACAACAACAACAACAACAACACACACACACACACACACACACACACACACACACACACACACACACACACACACACACACACACACACACACACACACCAGGGAGTGAGACAAAACAAGGTAAAATAAGATTATTTATTTCGAGATTATTAGTTAAGCACTGATATACATGTTTTTTGTTTTTAAAAAAAAGGACTATTCCCTGTCCTTATTTGGGAGTGTAAAAAAGCAGTAAAAAGTTAAAGCATAAACCTTGTAATACAAAAAGATACATTTAAAAAAAAACTGAATGAAGAATAATCTGAATCATATTATATAAAAGTGACGTTTTCATAAACACATTACTAAGTGCTTCCGTGTGTGTGTGTGTGTGTGTGTGTGTGTGTGTGTGTGTGTGTGTGTTTTGTGTGTGTGTGTGTGTTGAGAAAGAGAGAGAGAGAGAGAG
Organism: Rapana venosa; assembly: GCA_028751875.1. Taxonomy (NCBI): domain Eukaryota; kingdom Metazoa; phylum Mollusca; class Gastropoda; order Neogastropoda; family Muricidae; genus Rapana; species Rapana venosa. Next base: position 50,300,187 of record CM054141.1, read on the forward strand.
AGGAGAGAGAGAGAGAGAGAGAGAGAGAGAGAGAGAGAGAGAGAGAGGCAGGCAGGCAAAATAATACCATGAAATTATAGATTTGCAGACCAGTATGAATACTGCTGCAGCAAAGCTTGCGTACCAAGTCTCTTGAAAGTGAATATCATGATGTGTGTGTGTGTGTGTGTGTGTGTGTGTGAGAGAGAGAGAGAAAGAGAGAGAGAGAGAATATGCCTTCAGGTTGCATCAATATCAAACAAATCCAACCCAAAAGATATATATATATATATTTATATATATATATACATATATATGTACAAATATATATATATATATATACATATATATATATATATACATACATATGCATATAAACAATCGCACAAATATATATATATATATATATAAACAATCGCACAAGCCTTTCTTACTTTAAAACAATACTAGGGATAAAACGAACAACAAAAAGCAACCCTCCCCCAAAAAACACAACAACAGAACACAGACAGACAGACAGACAGACTTTTTTTTTAATATCGAGGATAATGGAATAAGCGCTCATGTGCTTTTTTACATCCAGTCCCTCTTGAAAGCGAAGATCATGGTGTGTGTGTGTGTGTGTGTGAAGAGAGAGAGAGGAGAGAGAGAGAGAGAGAGAGAGAGAGAGAGAGAGAGAGAGAGAGAGAATTATACCTTCAGGTTGCATCAATATTCAAACAAATCCAGAGAGGAGAGAGAGAGAGAGAGAGAGGAGTAGAGAGAGAGAGAGAGAGGAGAGAGAGAGAGATCACAAGACAGTACTTACCAGTTAACCGTGTCAATAGGTACATGCAGCCAACCTGTTGAACAGAGGAAAAGATCAAAAGACGAACTACAGAGAAAAAGAGTATAACACCATATGAAACACAGTGACGCTACTTACTACAAAAATCATTAGTAGGCCATTGTGTGCCGGTGGAAACAGATGACAAAATTTACAAAACCGCATACACACGGAGACTGGATGTAAAAAAAAGCACATGAGTGCTTATTCCACTATCCTCGATATAAAAGAATAAATAAATAAATGAGTTGGTCTCATTTCATGTTCACGAACCATTAAAACCGAGAGAAAAAAACACAACAGTGGTAGCAACAACAACAACAACAACAAAAAACAACCAAAAAGCCACAACCAACTCAACAAAACGAAATACTGATCAACAACCAAACACAACTCCAAAAACCAGGATTTGACAGCCTTCACTGACCACGGAGGCCTTATCAGGGTTGCCACTTTTAATGAGTTTCTGTAAATCCAGGAACATTCACCTGAAGTTCAACATCAACACTACTAAATCCCTTGAAATGTCCGACACTGTCAACGGGAGGAAACCTAGCTCCCTAAATGACAAAGAACCTGACTAAATTTCACTACCTACGGCCAATAAAGCCAGGTCGTGCGGATGACAACGGCCACGCGGGTTAATGCATCATCCCCAGGCTACAAAACAGAAACAATAACAACAAATATATTTTTTTTTAAAACAGGAAAAAAACTCAAACGAATTGTTCAAAGTAGTTAAACATACCCTCATCCTCCCCGCAAAACCCCCACAAAAACAACCACCCCAAAACAAAACAAAAAACCAAAACAAAACAAAACAAAAAACCAACAAAAAACCCCTCTTCGAATGAGACTATAAACCGAGGACCCCTGTGCGAACGGACGCAGAACATCTTGCGCACATGTTAAATCCTGTTCCGTTTTTCAGAAGAGTAGGCCACTGTATGCTGATAGCAACGGATGACAAAATTTAGGAAACCGCATGCACACGGGGACAAGATGTAAAAAAAATCCCACCCCACATTCGTGCTTATTCCATTATCCTCGAAATAAAAAACAAACAAACAAAAGAAGACAGAGAAAGAAAATGGTATTATAGGCAAATAACCCTGCAGAGAATGGACAGAGAAGGCAGAAAAGAGAAATGGATCGGTGAACAGTGCCAAGACATTGAAGAGAACATCAAGAAAAACAATAGCAAGAAAGCATATCAGCTGGTGAAAGACCTGACTAGCACGAAACAGAGAAAAGGTTTAACAATCCAAGACAAAAATGGGAAGTGTCTCACTGACGACCAGGATATTCTGAACAGATGGACAGAATACTGCTCCGACCTGTATAACTATAGAACCGCAGGAGATCCAGAAGTCCTTAATGTACCCGAAAGCAAAGACACAGACAGTCACCCTATCCTCCGAGAAGAAGTGGAAACAGCAGTCAGATCGCTGAAAAAGGGGAAGTCAGCAGGGGCTGACAACATTCCAGCTGAGTTGGTCCAAGCTGGAGGGGAAGCCATGATCAGCGCCCTACTAAGAATCTGCAACAAGATCTGGCAGACAGGAAAATGGCCAACACCATGGACGCAGTCACTCATCATCACCCTCCCCAAGAAAGGAAATCTACAACAATGCCATAATTACCGCACAATCAGCCTCATATGTCACCCAAGCAAGGTCATGCTGCAGATAATATTGAATAGACTGAAGCCACAAGCAGAGACCATCATTGCTGAGGAACAAGCAGGTTTCAGAGCAGGGCGCAGCACAACAGAACAGATATTCAACCTCAGAATACTATGTGAGCGGTACCTTCAACATCAACAAGACCTATACCACGTATTTATCGATTTTAAGAAGGCATTTGACAGGGTGTGGCATGCAGCTTTGTGGGCAACCATGAACTTGTACAGCATCAATGCAAACCTGATCAGAGTCATCAAACAGCTGTACAGCGAGGCCACCAGTGCAGTGTACTACAACAACAACATTGGAGAATGGTTTCGAACAACAGTTGGAGTAAGGCAGGGCTGTCTACTCTCACCCACTCTTTTCAACATCTTCCTTGAGAGAATCATGGCTGATGCACTGGAACATCATGAAGGATCAGTCAGCATTGGTGGCAGAACGATCACAAACCTCCGCTTCGCAGATGACATTGATGGAATAGCAGGATCAGAAAAAGAGCTTGCCAGCCTAACAGAACACTTGGATAAGGCCTCCAAAACATACGGCATGGAAATCAGTGCAGAGAAGACCAAACTGATGACTAATAACACCAACGGCATTAGCACTGATATCAGGGTTAATGACCAGAAGCTGGAAACAGTTCAAAGCTTCAAGTACCTGGGAGCCATTGTATCCGACCAGGGATCCAAGCCAGAAGTAGTATGCAGGACTGCACAGACAATAACAGCTTTGTCAAAACTAAACACCATCTGGAGAGATAAGAATATCTCACTTATCTCCAAGATCAGACTAATGCGCTCCCTTGTCATATCCATATTTCTGTATGCCTGTGAATCATGGACCCTGACTGCAGATTTGGAGAGAAGAGTACAGGCAGTGGAGATGAGATGCTTTCGGAGACTCCTTGGCATCTCCTACAAAGACCACATAAGCAACGAAAGCGTGCATAACAGAATCCAGCAAACCATTGGACCCTATGAGAACCTTCTAACGATCGTGAAAAAGCGTAAACTTAAGTGGTATGGGCATGTCACAAGATCCCAAGGAATTACAAAGACAGTTTTGCAAGGCACTGTCCAAGGAGGAAGAAGAAGAGGCAGACCAAGGAAGAGCTGGGAGGATAACATCAGTGAATGGACAGGCCTAGAACTCAACAAAACCCTGAGAAAGGCAGAACAGAGAGAAGAATGGAGGGAACTGGTTGCTGAGTCTTTGAGGGTGCCCCCACGGTCGTCAGACTACGGGACAGATAGATAGAACCCTGCAGAATGAACACCCTGTGCCCATCCCAGTGTTCACACTATCACTATGTGGTCGCCAGAACAACACAATACAGGTAAAGTGTCACACAATGTCTGAAGAGAAATTCATCTTTGTAAGACTTGCTTGAAAAAACGGCAGGAGAATGGACAGAGAAGGCAGAAAAAATAAGCAAGAGAGATGATAGAATGGTTAGAAAAAAATACCGAAGCAAAGAAACTGATAGAAAAGGGGACATTTTCAGCACAGAATTTTCAGGAGGTGGGGATGGTATTTACACTGAAAGAGCAACACCCCCCCCCCCCCCATCCCTTGGGGGAAGGGGGGGGGGGATCTAAAAAATCACCGGCAGCGTCAGCACTGGAAAAAATGATCCTGAAACAACAACACCAACAACGGGTGTAATAATGATTTTTTAAAAATTAGGGTAGTGGTGAAGATGATAATGATTATGATACTTATTCAAATAATGATGATGAACACACATGAATCTAAACGGATCTCTATCAAAGTCTTTTTCTGTATTAGTATCATTTTAGAGTATCATCAATTAATGGGGTGGGAGAGCCTATTGGTTAAGGCATTAAGATCGCGATCTGACCGAGCGGTTTGAGCCACCACCGAGACGCCCGTTCGAAGAACTATATTCCTGAAGTTGACATCAGTACCGACCCCACTGCCCCGAAAGTCCTTCGGATGAGACTATAAACATCGGGGCCGGCATATTGAGGACGGCGCCCATCTCCTCTCCCTCGCTGCTTTACCTTCCCTGACCCTAAGGAGGGCAGGTACCCATTTAAAGCTGGGAGAACTGGGGGACTATACTGAAGCCAAAGCGCTTAAACGGTCACCCATCCACTTGGTAACCAAGCTCACTGCTGCTTGACCTTGGCTTGGGGAAAGCGAGTGCTCGAACCACTGAGCCATTCCGTCCCCAGGACGAAATCCACAGAGGGCTTAATGTAAAGACAGAAGGAGATGGAACACAATTGACTGGGCATGCATAAGCGGCTTGCTTCAATCCAAAGTGAAGTGGCCGACAGTTGAAGGAGTGAGTGGGGTGAGAAATGACACAAGCTGATGTGCCCAGCATGCATTCTGCGCTCTGAAGAGGAATAGGCTCCCAGGTTCTTTTCTGTTGTTGCCCAGGACATAATCAATGTTTGGAAGTTTCAGTACGGTCGTCAATGACCATTTAAGGAGCAAATATAGAAGAAAAGAAAGCCCACCATAAAAGCGGAAACTCCTCCCCCCCTCTCTCTGTATGTGTGTGTGTGTGTGTGTGTGTGTGTGTGCGTGCGCGCGCGCGCGTGCGTGCGTGCGTGCGTGCATGTGTATGCAGGATGAACAATGCTGTATAAACTTAGTCTTTTTACTGTCAGTACAGACCATTTTGGGGACGGGATAGCTCAGTGGTCAGAGCACTCGCTTTCCCTATACTCAGGTAAAGCAGCATTGACCGTGGTTACCAAGTGGAAGGGTGACCGTTTGCGCGCCTTGGTTTCAGTACAGTCCCCCAGTTCACTCTGCAGTGAATGCGTGCCTTCCCTCTTTAGGGTCAGGGTAAAGCAGCGAGGGAGAGGAGATGGGCGCCGCCCTCAAGATGCTGGCCCCTGGAGAAGCTGAGGACTCTGGTGCCTCGCTTCCCAACTACCACATAGGTTATGGAACACCTTTACCTTTTTACCTTAAAAAACATTTTTGCTGGACTTGAGAGAAAGAAAGAGAGAGAGTGAGAGAGAGAGAGAGAGAGAGACAGAGACAGACAGACAGACAGACAGATAGTGATACAGGAAAACAGTGACATAGGCAGATAGACAGACAGACAGACAGAGTCATAAAATAGGCACAGAGAGAATGAATCGATGAATGACTGAATATAGGCTTTTGAAGTAGGTGAAACACTTCCCATCTCACCCATCCCATTGTCAGGAGCACTTACAAGCAGGCCCTGCTATATGAATCATAACACCCTGTCAGACAAAATAGCAGCACAAATAAAAAGCACTAAATTTTTTTTTAAAAGGATGAATGTGTGTGGAGATCGTTTCTATTAATGTCTGACACCAGCCCAGCAATGCAGAAAAGGGAGACAAATATACATTACACTTCGTCTGTCCTTAGTTTCCACTTTGTCCAATTTTACTAGTCAATAGTCTTTATAAGATTGGGTTCATGTATTGGTGTGTGCGTGTGTCTCTATGGGTGTGCGCACATGTGCGAGGGTGAGTGTGCGCGTGCGTGCACGCGTAAATGATAAGTTTATGTGTCTTTTTCAATTAATGGTTTTTACAAAATTGTATTCCTTACATTGGTGTGTGTGGGTATGTGTGTGTGGGTATGTGTGTGTGTATGTGTGTGTGTGTGTGTGTGTGTGTGTGTGTGTGTGTGTGTGTGTGTTGTGTGTGTGTGTGTGGTGTGTGTGCGTACGCCGTGTACGCGCGCACGTGTGTTTGTGTGTGTGATAATTTTTTTAAAACTATCTTGGAATGTTCGTACCAATTTGAAATGTATTTTTCTTGTGTCTTTACGTATCAGTGTGCCTGTCAGTATTGTAATTGCCCTTCATGGAATGATTAAAGTGTTTTTGACTTGACTTGACTTGACTTGTCCTCTTATTTTATTTTATTTTTTCTGTGGGCTCTTTTAGCTTTGAACAACACATGAGTGTTTGATTATGAAACGTTTGTTCTTTCTGTCTCTGTCTTTGTCTCTCTTCTCCCTGTCTCTGTCTCTCTGCTCTGTCTGTCTGTCTCCCTTTCTGTGTCTGTCTCTGTCTGCTTGTCTGTCTGTCTGTCTGTCTGTCTGTCTGTCTGTCTGTCTTCTCTCTCTCTCTCTCTCTCTCTCTCTCTCTCTCTCTCTCTCTCTCTCTCTCTCTCTCTCTCTCTCTCTCTCTCTCTCTCTCTCTCGTGTCTGTAGGATCTATGACAGACTGAACAAAACAGAAATCGTATATCGTTGAATAGACAAGCCATATAATAGAACTGCTCTAGGCAAAGAGGCTTCGTCAGTTATTGATGTACAATAAGTGCCATGGCATACGTTAACATGTTTTTTGTTTGTTGGTTTTTTTGGGGATTGGATAGGGGGGGGGGGGGAGGGGTCGGTGGTATAGCCTAGTTGTTAGAGCATTATGCTCGTGATTTGACGGTCCGGATCAAGCCCGGGTTCAAACCATCACCCAGACGTCTGTTCCAGGAGACTTTCCCCTGGAGTTAACATCAGCACTGACTTCACTCCCCTCCCCAAATCTTTTGGATGAGACTGTAAACCGAGGCCCCGTGTGTCGACACACGCAGATCATCTTGAGCACACGTTAAAACCCGATCTGTCTTTCGGAACCTCAGAGGTCTAAGTGAGAAACGAACAACGACAAAAAAAATGTTGATATACTTGAAACTGTTATTTGGAGATTGACAAGCTCTAGCATAACAACTCACACTCTCTATCCAAATAAAAAAGGAAACAAAATGCTGTAAAGTCGGAGCATGGGTAACTAACAACATGGTGAGGTACTTGAAAACACACACACACACACACACACACACACACACACACACACACACACACACTTCCTATCTGGTATGTACTTGCAGTCTCGCACTGATTCCCAGGTGTGATGAGTGAGACATGAGCGCATAATGTACACAGGCGGAATAGGTTTTAAAATGTGTGCAAGATGTCCTGTGTGCGTTCGCACACGATACCTCAGTTTGCAGTCTCATCCGAAGGACTTTTGGGGGAGTAAAGTTGGCGCTGATGTTAACTCCAGGGGGAAAAAACCCATTGAACAGTGCCTCTGTGGTGCTCGAACCCGAGTATTCAGATGGCGGGAGCAACACTCTAACCACCAGGTTATCCCGTCCCACATCGATAGACACCCCTCCCCCCTTGCCTCCCGATTCCTCGTGGAAAACATGTGGTAAAATAATAATGATCGTAAAAGGGTAGGGGACGACTGGGGGAAAAAAGAAGAACCAGTTTGGTATGCTGGCGCTGCTACTGGGATTCTTGCAATAATGATGATGATGGTGATAGTGATGATGATGATGATGGTGGTGATGCTACTGGGATACTTGCAATAATGATGATGATGATGATGATGATGATGATGACGATGATGATGGTGATGGTGATGATGATGATGATGATGATGATGACCATGATGGTGAGGATGATGATGACCATGATGGTGGTAATGGTGGTGGTGGCAGCGGCGATGACAATAAAGTATTCATGTAGCGTTTTCTTCTCACCAGGCTCCGATAACATTATAGGAGAACTGCCGATGCACTCAGGAGAAGGTGGGCTTAGAGCCATGCATTACCTATGCTGGCAAATCCGGAAGACCGGTCAGTGGCCAGCAGACTGGAAGTCACACGACTTTGTCATGCTCCACAAGAATGGACATGTAAAAGACTGCACTGACCACAGAACAATGGCTCTCATCTGTCACTCAAGCAAGATCTCGTTGACCATAATCTTAAGCAGGATAAAACAACAAGTTCAGTTGGAACTGTCAGACTGTCAGACAGGCTACAGAATAAACAGAGGAATACTGGACATCTTATTCCTGCTCCAAAACATAAAAGAAAAGGTGAAAAGTACGAATGAAGAGCTTATTATCACCTTCATAGACTACAGAAAAGCCTTTGGCCTTGTTTAATCACCAGCATCATTTTGACACAGAGTGTAAAATGAGTTTCTCAAAACACATACTCTCCCTTATTTCCTCCCTTTATGGAGACCAAATGGTAGCAATAGATGGGGCATTCAAAAACGGGAATTTTTCATCTCCAAAGGAGTTCAACAAAGATGAATTCTCTTACCTCACCTTTTCAATATGTACACAGAACAAGTCATGAGAGAGTCTGATATTGATGACATGGTTTTCAAGATAGGTGGCAGAGATATAACAAACAGATCATGAAATAAAGACTGACACAAATCCTATAGAAAATGTCAAAAACGTTAAACATTTCGACTCATTCAAAACAAATAACGCATCAAGTATCTAAGGACATAAAGACAAGCATAGGCTTGGTTAAAAGTAGAATGATCCAGCTAAACACCTTCTGGAAAGATCGCAGCATTCCTTACAAGCTGAAAATGAAAATGATGAATGGTTAGTATGGTCCACCATGCTATAAAAATTATGGCTGTGAATCCCGGACACATTAAAAAAAAAAATCAAAGCATCTGAGATGTAGTTTTTATTTTATTTTAAGAAAGCTGCTCAGAGTCAGTTGGACAGAGAAAAGAGCAAATGAAAGCATAACAATCACACACACTAGGAACAACAAGAACACTTCTTACTTTAATAATAAATGAACCGACTGAGATATGTAGGCCATGCGCAACGAAACCAAGATACGAACCTCATGAAGACTGTCTTTCAAGGCAAGACCGAGGGAGAAAAGAAAAAGGGCAGACCACCAGCTTCTGTCATTGGCATCATCACTAAATCCTGTGGCATGAGAATCCATGAAATCAGCAGGACCAGCAAAGACCAGTGATGATGATGATGATGGTGATGATGATGATGGTGATGATGATGATGACGACGACGACGAT
>CM054141.1:50314513-50322013 GCA_028751875.1 Rapana venosa
AGATAGATAGATAGAAATAGAGAGAGAGAGAGAGAGAGAGAGAGAGAGAGAGAGAGAGAGAGAGAGAGAGAGAGAGAGAGATTTCGGATTCGGAGAGAGAGAGAGAGAGAGAGAGAGAGAGAGAGAGAGAGAGAGAGAGAGAGAGAGGAGAGAGAGAGAGAGAGAGAGAGAAGAGAGAGAGAGAAAGAGAGAGAGAGAGAGAGAGAGAGAGAGAGAGAGAGAGAAAGAGAGAGAGAGAGAGAGAGAGAGAGAGAGGATGAGAGAGAGAGAGAGAGAGATGAGAATGAGAGAGAGAGAGAGACTTGGCTCCGTGCTACAAGTATAAGGGCTGGATGTGCCAGTGATGCATCACTTTGTCCTGAAGCCTCATCCGCTGCAGGGGAACTAACCAGCTCAGTCAGCCCTGCAGGCTTGCAGACCTCCCCCTCCCATCCCCCCCCCCCCCCCCCCCTCTATCTCTTTGAACTGGCGGCACCACAGGAAATTTGTCTGTGGTGAGTTATGTCTTTCATTGTTAATGTTGTAGTGGTGGTGGTGGAGGAGGTAGTGATGGTGACGGTGGTGGTGGTGGTGGTGGTGGTGGTGGTAGTAGTAGTGATAACAACAACAACAACAACAACAATAATGGTGATGACGACGACGACGACGACAACAACAACAACAACAACAACAACAATAATAATAATAATAATAATAATAATAATAATAATAATAGTGATAGTGATGATGATGATGATGATAATAATATTAACAACAGCAATAATAATAACAATAATAATAATAAAGGAAATAAGACTGCAGCAGCAGAGTAGTAGTAGTGTAGTAGTAGTAAAAGTAGTAGAGGTAGCAGCAGCAGCAGCAGCAGCAGCAGCAGCAGCAGCAGCAGCAGCAGCAGCAGCAGCAGCAGCAGCAGCAGCAGTAGTAGTAGTAGTAGTAGTAGTAGTAGTAGTAGTAGTAGTGTAGTGTAGTGTTTAAGGAGAGTTGCATGCCTGTAAGTGATTGAGTGCAAGCGCTTCGATTTGTTTTGTTTTTTTTACAAGATTCAGCGCTATATAAATTCCATATATTATTATTATTATGATTATTATGATTATTATTATTATTATTATTAAAAGTAGTAGAGGTAGCAGCAACAGCAGTAGTAGTAGTAGTAGTAGTAGTAGTATTAGTGTAGTAGTAGTAAAAGTAGTAGAGTAGCAGCAGCAGTAGTAGTAGTAGTGTAGTAGTAAAAGTAGTAGAGGTAGCATTAGTAGTAGTAGTAGTAGTAGTAGTAGTAGTAGTAGTAAAAGTATTAGAGGTAGCAGCAGCAGAAGTAGTAGTAGTGTAGAAGTAGTAAAAGTAGTAGAGGTAGCAGCAGCAGTAGTAGTAGTAGTAGCAGGAGGAGGAGGAGGAGGAGGGGCAGCAGCAGCAGCGTCATCATTATTATTCTTGTTGTTCTTGTTGATCTTGTTGTTGCTGCTGGGAAGGGCAAAAACTCGAGTGCCGATATTTTAGTTTACTCAGATGGTCTCCCTTGTATTTTCAATTCCTTGGGAAGAGGAGTGACCAGAATGAATCGCCTCCCGAATATCCCTCACACCCATTCTTTCCTCCTCCTTCGCTTTCAGTATTGCTCGTCTTCATCTGTTTTATCTTCCACCTGGCTGCCTTCTGTAAGGGGGAGGGGAAGGGGGGGGGGGGGGGGGGGGGGGGGGGGACGGGAGCGTGGGCAGGAAGCATTGCGCTCGCAATTGACGACCGGGTTCGATTCCGTCAAGGGGGATATTTTCCCTTGCATCTACACCCGTTCAGTACGAGAGACTCCACTATCCCCAAAAGTCCTTCGGATGAGACTATAAACCGAGGCCCCGTGTGCGAACGCACGCAGAACATCTTGCGCATACGTTAAATCCTGTTCCGCTTTTCGTAAGAGTAGGCCATTGTGTGCCGGTGGGAACAGATGACAGAATTTACAAAACCGCATACACACGGGGACTGGATGTAAAAAAGCACATGAGTCCTTATTCCATTATTCTCGATATAAAAGAATAATACTAATAAGAAGAAGAAGATGTTATCTCAACCTTTTATTATTATTATCTTCTTTTTTTTTTTTTATATAAAACTACTGGTAACCGCTCAGTTGATTTGTTTTGTCAACTTGTCTTTTCTTTCTTTCATACTTAGCTTTTGTATTTGTTGTTAGTTTTGATTAGAGGAAAGGGTGTGTGTGTGTGTGTGTGTGTGTGTGTGTGTGTGTGTGTGTGTGTGGTGTGAGAGAGAGAGAGAGAGAGAGAGAGAGAGAGAGAGAGAGAGAGAGAGAGAGAGAGAGAGAGAGAGAGAGAGAGAGGAGAGAGAGAGAGAGAGTGTGTGTCTTTGTGTGGTTTTGTTAAATTTCATGTACCCCTTGTGGGGTTTTATTGAAATAAAATCTTGAGTCTTGAAAATCTTGAATCTTGTGTGTATGTGTGTGTTGGGGGCTGGGGTGGGGCTGCGGTCGTATAATACGCGGAAATCTCAACCATGTCACCATTGGTGAAGCCCAGAACTGTTAACAGAGGAAAGAAGAAAAACAAGCTGTCGAAAGATAGGAAAAGACACTGGTTCTGATCACAGTGACACGCATGCAGTCTCTGATGCGGGGAACTGCTACAGAAACTCAAGACTCAAGAATACTTTAATGTCTCAACAAGAGAAATGATGAGCACTGATGAGTATTAAACGCACTGTCCGGAGACACAAGGCATGGACTGATTCATTTGAGTATAGTAATGATTATGTAAGGACAAGTTACCATTAGTTAAGTATGTAGTGAGGAAACCGGTAAGAAAAAAAAGGAGAGACGAGAGGGCAACACACACACACACACACACACACACACACACACAGAGTGCCGATGGGAACAGATGACAATATACAAAACCGCATACACACAGTGACTGGATGTAAAAAAGCACATAAGTCCTTATTCCATTATCCTCGATATAAAAGAATAAAATAAAAATAAAATAAATAAATACACACACACACACGCGCGCGCATCCTCAACATCAACATCATAATAACCAACCATTTATCGTCGGATTAACTTTATTAACTACGACTATAAGGACATAAACTCGCTTAAAGATGACACTCCCCCCCCCCCCAAAAAAAAAAAAAGAAAAAAAAAAGGTTGGAGATACCAAATCAACATAGATATTAAAAAACAAAAAAACATAGAATAAAATCAAACATAAAGTGACTTTAAAATGGGAATTTATATAACACCGCACTGCAGACTAAAAATAACTCTAAGGAGGGCGGGCAAAGACAAAGACAGTGACCACGAAGTGCCACTGTGTGTCCTGACTATGAAGTGCCAGTGTGTCCAGACTATGAAGTGCCAGTGTGTCCAGACTATGAAGTGCCAGTGTGTCCAGACTATGAAGTGCCAGTGTGTCCAGACTATGAAGTGCCACTGTGTGTCCTGACTATGAAGTGCCAGTGTGTCCAGACTATGAAGTGCCAGTGTGTCCAGACTATGAAGTGCCAGTGTGTCCAGACTATGAAGTGCCAGTGTGTGTCTCACATCATGAAGTGCCAGTGTGTGTAAACCATGAAGTGCCAGTGTGTGTCTCACACCATGAAGTGCCAGTGTGTGTCCACACCATGAAGTGCCAGTGTGTGTCCCCACCATGAAGTGCCAGTGTGTGTAAACCATGAAGTGCCAGTATGTGTCCACACCATGAAGTGCCAGTGTGTGTCTCACACTATGAAGTGCCAGTGTGTGTCTCACACCATGAAGTGTCAGTGTGTGTCCCCACCATGAAGTGCCAGTGTGTGTCCCCACCATGAAGTGCCAGTGTGTGTCTCTCATCATGAAGTGCCAGTGTGTGTCCCCACCATGAAGTGCCAGAGTGTGTCCACACCATGAAGTGCCAGTGTGTGTCTCTCATCATGAAGTGCCAGTGTGTGTCTCACTATGAAGTGCCAGTGTGTGTCTCACACCATGAAGTGCCAGTGTGTCCAGACCATGAAGTGCCAGTGTGTGTCTAGACCATGAAGTGCCAGTGTGTGTCTAGACTATGAAGTGCCAGTGTGTGTCCACAGCATGAAGTGCCAGTGTGTGTCCAGAGCTTGGAGTCTTCTTCTTCGTCAAAGGCTCAAACAGTTGCTATTGTCTGATTATATGAGCGAAAATGTGTCACGCTGCCGTTAAGCGCCTGACAAGTCAGGCCCAGCGGATCAGACTTAGGCATAAGAGAGAATTGTGCAATGGGCAAGAAGGAAGTGACAGGAAGAAAAGGAACAAGGCAGAAACAAAGAGAGTGAAAGAAAAGAGGAAAATTCTAGCACAGAATTTCCAGAAGGTGGGGATGTTGTTTATGCTGACAGGCCCCTGGCATCCCCACGGGGGAGAGCTTGGAGTGATATCAGATATCGTGGCTCAGGCGAAAAGCTTTGTCAGATGTTGTATGATGGAAGCAAGGTGCCAAGACCTATACTACAACCTTGTTCTGCTTTGCAGTGGCTATACTGAAATTATATCCATCCATTACAAGCTTTCAGCATAACAACTTGTGCTCATCAAAGGAGAATACAGATAATCCTCTGAAGCCAGAGTATGCCTGCCTGTATGGTGAGATACCTGAAAATACGGAACCTTCTCATTCGGTGTGTTTTTTACGGTTTGGTAGTGATTCCCAAGTGGGACGAGTGAGACTGAGCTCATTCTGGGTGACTCCCAAGGTGTTAAACTGGGGAACACCCCACAGTAGCAGAAGTAACAGCAGCAGCAGCACCAGGAGATATTGTCGTTATTGCTCTGGCAGCAGGATACAACAGTGGTTTTGTCAAAGAAGACAGTCTCTGGCCAGGTACTTGGTGCACAACTTCTCCATTCAAATGTCCAGAACAGTCTGTTTTACCGATTTCCAAAAGTTAGAGACGAGAAGAGTGATTATACAACTTTGTTTTTGAGGTAAAAATATACACATTGGTCGCAACACACACACACGCATGCACGCACGCACGAACGCGCGCGCGCGCACACACACACACACACACACACACACGCACGCACGCACGCACGCACGCACGCACGCACACACACACATCCCTTTGCTATACGTTTCTGAAACAATAAAACTAATTGCAACTCTTGGGGTATGGTAACTTGATCCACCACATATCAGTGTACCTATTTCTTGATTTTAGTTTTCCTTTCTAGAAAATGATTTTTTAAGGTGTTGGTTTGACTGCTTTGGTTGTTTGTGTGTGTTTTTACACAGAGCAGCTTCAAGATGGAACCATACTTACCTTACACACACACGTGACTTCAATACTGATAGACACATGGGCAATAACAAAAAATAATAATCATAAAAAGATAGGCCTTTTACGTACGCCGCTTTAACACAGACACAGTCATGGATAAAAACAGGCCCTATACAGAGCTGGGGACGGAATAGGTCAGTGGTCAGAGTACTCCCTTTCCCCAGCCAAGGTTAAGCAGCATCGAGCATGGTTACCACTTGGATGGGTGACCGTTTGCACGCTTTGGCTTCAGTACAGTCACCCAGTTCACCCAGCTGTAAATGGCTACCTGCCGCTTTAGGGTCAGGGAAGGTAAAGCAGGAGGGAGAGGAGATGGGCGCCACCCTCAATATGCTGGCCTTTAGAGAAGCTGAGGTCTCTGTTGCCTCGCTCCCCTACAACCGTATAGGTTATGGGACACCTTTACCTTTTACCTTTATACAGAGCTGACATCAACACAGACACATGAATAATGGGTTCTAGATCTATACAGAGCCGACATGAACACAAACATGGATACAAACGGGCTTTATTAGGAACCAACCTTAACACAGACAGACATGTGGGTAAAAATAGGCCATATACAGAGCCACCTTCAACACAGACACATGGATAAAAATAGGCCATATACAGAGCCACCTTCAACACAGACACATGGATAAAAATAGGCCATATACAGAGCCGACTTCAACACAGACACATGGATAAAAATAGGCCATATACAGAACTGACTTTAACACAAATATGGATTTTTTTAAAAAGGCCATATACAGAGCCACCTTTAACACAGACACATGGATAAAAATAGGCCATATACAGAGCCAACTTCAACACAGACATATGGATAAAAATAGGCCATATACAGAGCCAACTTCAACACAGACACATGGATAAAAATAGGCCATATACAGAGCCGACATCAACACAGATATGGATAAAAATAGGCCATATAGGGGAGGAAGGAATGGCAACTGACAAACTGTGATTTTCTTCAGATGGCATGGCATGTAAATTGTGTACTGTATAAAATGCCGTTGTGTATGTATGTATGTATGTATGTATGTATGTATGTATGTATGTATGTATGTATGTATGTGTGTATATATGTATGTATGTATGCAGGAATGCTGTATACACGCTATTTCTTTGTATTATTTACAATATTGAAGTGCATTCATGAACATGCCACTATTGCTAGTTAACGTTTATTGATATTGATAATGCTTGTCATGCATATATGTATTTGTAACAACAAAAGGAATCATTTTTTTTTTTAAAATTAAAAGACCATATACAGAGCGGACTTTAACACAGGCATGAATAAAAAATAGGTCATATACAGAGCCGACTTCAACACAGACACATGGATAAAAATAGGCCATGATTATACAGAGCTGACTTGAAAACAGATATGGATAAAAATAGGCCATATACAGAGCCGACTTCAACACAGACATATGAATGAGAATAAGCCTGATGCCTACATGACCTTATACAAACAGACACCAGACACTTGAATTGATAGAAACACCTGGATAAATAGAACAGGCTGTATATGCAGCTAGCTTCAACACAGATGCATGAATAACTATAGGCCTTATATATGTACACAACTTCACACAAATTACCCAATCCTAGCATTTGGATGTTAATTATATGTTTCATCAAAGATTGTACTAGTGTCACAGGGAAAACAACAACAACCACACACACACACAAGACAGTTTTCAAGCCCTAAAACAACAGTTCTTTTACTTTCTTTTGGTACCGTAGCACTTCAAAACCCCATGAACTTCTGTCATTGACTGCTTTTTGCAATATTTTCCCTTTTGACTTAGAAAGACATAAACTCTAAGCTTGTTCATGCTCTAGGTGATATCTCGATCATATAATCAATAACTACCCAGCTATGATACGATTTTGGACTGCAAAAAAGTCAGATGGGGTGGGTTGTTGAAGATAGCATCATAGTCCCAGGGGAGGTCACCCAGTAAGGTGCTGTGGTGTTCAAAAAGCAAGAGTTCCCTCTCACTCACTCAACCAGGCAGTAAACCCAAGCCAACAAAAACATGGCTACCATCAACCACATCGTTCTTACAGGTAAGATGTGTATTAGCCTGGCAAAGAAGACAGAATGTTTGCCTTCATTAAAAATGATCTTTAATCAACAGTCGGAGTTACGACAAAAAAAATGACATTGTAGACTAACAAGTTGTGATCTTG
>CM054141.1:50327013-50329513 GCA_028751875.1 Rapana venosa
AACACAACACAACACAACCCAACCCAACCAAACACAGCACAGTACCCTATGACTTCAGTCATATTCTACACAACTGTCATTTACAAACATGGCCGGTCATCACACCTAAGGATTGCTCCAGACGCTCTGCCGACAGGTGCCATCAACTGACCAGGACTGAAATGGAGAGCAGCGTAAGGTGGGGTCCTGTCCAGTGTAGATGTAGCCAGGCGCACAGGTCACTGCTCCCTCCACTGACCACATCTTTGTGGTCCACGTCACGTTGGTCGTGGTCACATTGATGGGGGCGTCCTTCACTTGACATTGTTCTGAAACCAGCACGGACAGATCGATTGATTGATTGATTGATTGATTGAATGATTGATTGATTGAATGATTGATTGATTGAATGATTGATTGAATGATTTACTTATTTATCTGTTCAATTATTTTTCCTTTGTTTGTACGTTCATCTATCTATCTATCTATCTATCTATCTATCTATCTATCTATCTATCTATCTATCTATCTATCTATCTATCTATCTATCTGTCTGTCTGTCTGTCTGTCTGTCTGTCTGTCTGTCCGTCCGTCCGTCCGTCCGTCCGTCCGTCCGTCCGTCCGTCTATCTATCTATCTATCTATCTATCTATCTATCTATCTATCTATCTATCTATCTATCTGTCTGTCTGTCTGTCTGTCTGTCTGTCTATCTATCTATCCATCTATCTGTCTATCTATGTGTTTATTTATTAATTTGTTCATTTTAAAAAAATTTTTCAAGGATAATGGAATAAGCACTCGTGTGCTTTTTTAAAATCCAGTCCTCGTGTGCATGCTGTTTTGTAAATGTTGTCATCAGTTCCTACCGGCACGCATGGCCTACTATTTTGAAAGTAGAACAGATTTTTAACGTGTGTGCAAGATGTTCTGCCTGGTTTGTGTACATGACCTTTTGTATACATGACCTCGGTTTATAGTTTCATCTGAAAGAGATTAAGCTTTAAGAGAAAATAGGGTGAACTGTTCTGAAGTCTACATACAGACACTGGGGCGTTAAGATTATGGAGGCACCACCCTGAAGTTTACATACAGACATTGTGGCATTGGGGTAGCCTGGTTGGTTAGGGCGTTGCCCATGGCGCTCGTGATCTGCTGACCCCGGTTCAAATCTCCGTTCAAGGGGATATTTCCCCCTGGAGTTAACATCAGTGCCGACTCCACTCCCTCCCCACCCCCCTAAAAAAAATGTTCTTCAGATGAGTCTGTAAACCGAGGTCGGTGTGTCAAACACACAGAGAACATCTTGCGTACACGTTGAATAAACTGTCGCAGAAAATAGCAAAGACAAGAAAGAAAACCACATACACATTTACTCGTATAAACTGTCACAGAAAATAGCAAAGACAAAGAAAACCACATACACATTTACTCGTATAAACTGTCACGGAAAATGGCAACAAACAAACATTTGATTTACTTATAGAAACTGTCATGAATAGCAGCGAACAACAAACACGTTAACTTGTATAACCTGTCAGGGAGACTAGCAAACAACAAAAGAACACATGTACTCGTAAGAACTGTTTGTTGCAAACAACAAAGAAAACCACTTACACATTTACTTGTATAAACGGTAACAGAGAATAACAAAAACAACAAAGGAAACCACATACACATTTACTGGTATAAACGGTAACGGAAAATAACAAAAACAAAGAAAACCACATACTCATTTACTTGTACAAACTGTTACGGAAAGTTGCATACAAGAAAGAAAACCACAAACACATTTACTTGTATAAACTGTCACAGAGAGTCGCAAACAAAACTCAAACACATTTATTTGTACAAACTGTCACAGATAGAAGCAAACAAAAACACAAAGGCATTTAGGCTACTTGTACACACTGCCATGGACAGTAGCAAACACCACACAAACACCACGAAGATGTTTACTTGTATAAACTGCCACAAAAGGTAGCAGCGTTGTAATATTTGCCCCTATGGTCACTTGCAGATAACAGCTGCCAGTGTGGTGGTGGTAACCAAAGACGTCGCACTCTGTTTGCGTCATACATGCCCTCACACACGTCAGCTCTGATGACGTCAGCATTGCAGACACGTAAGAAGTGACCACTTTCATGGGATCAGCCTTCCAGGAGAAATGGACATAATCACAGGTTCCCAGAAGGAGCGTGGTGGGTAGAAAACAAACGAACTTTAATGTAAAAGGCCACATCATCACATTCCGGGTCATATGATAGCAATGATGCTGGTTTTATACGTCACTGTTTCTTTTGTTGCTATTGCCACTATTATTATTGTTGGATTTGTTGCTTTTTCTCCAATTTTTCTCCCCTACATATTGCTTTTTTCTTTTTTGTAAGCGATTCAGTACATAATAATGTGAAAACGAGGAAAGAAGCCTATCTATAGGAGATTCTTTTCTCTCTCGTTGTCGACCTTCTCCTCTTTTATTTCCAAAGTTTGTCTTTCCTATTCTTTAATTTTTTTTAAA
>CM054141.1:50332013-50349513 GCA_028751875.1 Rapana venosa
ATTCAGTCATAGATTTGGCATGGGGAGAGAGAGAGCGAGAGAGAGTGTCTTCTTGAATTTGTGTCAATGTTTGTTTTTGTTGGATACGGTTTCTGCTGTCAGAGCATGACGTATCAATTAAGCTTATTGTTCCTCTAGATTATGCGCTGTGTTGTGTCATCTTGTTTTTTTCCTGAATAAAATATCCTTAAATGAAACCACACTGGTGCAGGTGCGCGCGCGCGCGCGCGCGCGTGTGTGTGTGTGTGCAGTGTGGGTATTGTTGATAGTTACTTGTCCCATACAGACCCGGGCGTGACTGGCAGTACTGAACAGAACTTTTTCATGGGCATAATTTTGATTTCTAGCTTCCTGTGACTGACTGACGCTGATTCAAGGTTCTTTATCCTTACCAGTGCTGCTATTCCGGGGACGGAGTAACCTAGTGGTTAGAGCGTTGAGCTCGGCAATCTGATGGCGGGGGTTTGAACCACCACCGACACACCTGCTTGAGGAGAATCTTTCCCCTGGAGTTAACATCAGCACCGACTCCATTCCCCCGAAAGTCCATCGCATGAGACTTTGAACCGAGGTCCACGTGTATGTATGAACGCACACAGAACATCTTGGTAAAAGGTAAAGGTGTCCCATAACCTATAAGGAAGCGAAGTGTCAGAGACCTCACTTTTCTAGGGGCCAGCATATTGAGCATGAGGGCGGCGCCCATTTCCTCTCCCTCGCTGCTTTACCTTCCCTGACCCTAAAGAGGGCAGGTACCCATTTACATCTGGGTGATTTGGGGGACCGTACTGAAGCCAAGGCACGCAAACGGTCACCCATCCAAGTGGTAACCACGCTCGACGCTGCTTAACTTGGCTGGGGGAAAGCGAGTGCTCCGACCACTGAGCTATCCTGTCCCGAACATCTTGCACACACGTTAAAACTGTGTCCCCTTTCGGAAGAGTAAGCCATTGTGTATTGGTAGGGACAGATGACAACTTTTTCACCCTTCACCTTCACCTACCCCGTGGTCCCGTGGACTGTGTAAGCATCAATGAAGATTTTGCATCCAGCTTCCTCCACTCCCCACAGTCCTACACACACACACACACACACACACACACACACACACACACACACACACACACACACACACACACAAACCCAACCCAAAACAAACAACGCTTGCATACTGTTGTGTTTAGACATCATCTCCGAAGTGGGAATGTGGCTACCTTACAACGGGCAAACGGTCGCACGAGGAACATCTCGCTATTTTGTGAACCTCAGAACCCAAGCCAAAGCAGGGATGGGGAAGTGGGGTAGGGATGCTTTTTTTTTCTTTTCTGTTATGCAAGTATGCTTTGAGGAGATGCAGTGTCAAAGACAGCGTCTTGTGACCAGCATAACGCCGGGAAAGGTTACGGAGGGAATATGCCTTGAATATCCTCCTACGCTGACAATAATAAAATGGACACATGAGTGCTTATTCCGTTATCCTCAAAATGAATTAATAACATAAATAAAGTAACTCTCTCTCTCTCCTCTCTCTCTCTCTCTCTCTCTCTCTCTCTCTCTCTCTCTCTCTCTCTCTCTCTCTCTCTCTCTCTCTCTCTCTCTCTCTCTCTCTCAATCACAGAGTCGGTCACAGATTTTTCTGTCAAAATCTAATAACACAGGTACGTCTACCTGTGCGCTTTGATTTATCTTTGCAAGATATAGCACTATATAAGTTCCATTTATTATTATTATTATTATTGTTATTATTACCTATGAGTCAGTTATGGAAGAGCATCTGTGCAAGAACACAGTTTCAGCTCCTATGCTGTCTTCAGTTTGGGCCACAAATCAGTGAGCCTAGGACTTGCCTCTTTACTGAGACTTATTAAGACTATAAGATGATTTTGTCTATTGATTCTTTATAAAAAAAAGAGAAAAGAAATCTAGATTTATATGACATTGACTCTGGCCCCACTGATCACACACACACACACACACTCTCTCTCTCTCTCTCTCTCTCTCTCTCTCTCTGGAAACAAAAGATCTGCTCTTTGAATGATGATTTTTCCCCTGCTACTAGTCACAAGTAGAACTCAACTTCGAACATTTCTGAAAGAATGAGCAGCTATACAGCACTAGCCTATCTTGACTGCACGCCATACCTTTGCAGGTGAGCCTTCTGACGGCTGCTGCTGAAAGCAGTAAACAAAGGTACCAGTTACTCTGGGAAGAAAACGCTCAGCATCGGCAGGCCAAAACTTATTATTCAGCCGACGGCCGTGGTCAAAATGTTTTTATGGGCGGAGGGAAAGGAGGATGGGGGAGGAGGGTGGAGGAGAACAAGCCTTGGTGATACTTTAAATTTTATGGTTTTGCATGATTATCATTCATTGATTGAAATAGACTTTAACTATTCTGCTAGTTATGACTATCGCTTCATTCAGTGTTATTGTTAATATGCCAATTTTATCGAGTAGACTGCGCGTGGCAGAGGATCTACCTTTAGCCTAGCATCTCAGTTCCAAACCGTTTCAATTAGGTGTGGGTGGGTAAGGCGATTCCATTATGGTATGCAATTTTTTAAAAAGTTGACACAACTAAGTTTATTAAAGAATGTCAGATCGCACTAGGAAATATGGAGACAAAAGCTATCTCCTGATCAGAGAAAGGTAGAGCAGGTAAAGGATGCTTGAAGCAGAACACAACAAAGCGGGGATGGTAGTGCTAGGCTAGCTCGCCTTCTTCAGGTCTCTTGCAGCTGGCAGTCCCATTTTTCAAAGGGGGTGTGCGCTGAGAGAAGCAGCCAGTCAGCCTTATCACCCAACCAAAATGGCGGAGCTTCCAATTTCGCATCATAGGTGAGACAAAATGTTGATGTTTTAGTATTTATTTTCATGGATCGTTTACATCTGGTGCGGTCTCGGATTTAGCAATGGCATCTCCGCCAGTTGTAACTTATTTGATTAGTCTGCAGCTTGATTTGATAACTTTTAGACCTCGAGGAAAATTCTTGAGAGGGTTGTGTTTTGGCTACGGGAGTTGAGGTAGGTCGGCTGTGGAGATGGGATGGAGAAACCAAGTGCATACATTTATTTTTTCTCTGAATTTGCATTTCTTCGTGGATCGACTGCTCGAATTTCGTGTGTATTTTTGTTTGCTTGGACTTTAGAGAAAACCATGTTGCCTCCCGTCTACTTTATGTGTAAAATGTATGGTGATGACTGTTTTGTTATCACCTTGATTCGCATAATGAGCCGTGCGAGCTAATCTGATGCTTGCTCCAAGTCTTCAGGTCAGGTAGGAAGGAAGGAAGGCAGCCTGCAACGTTATGAAAGAGGAGGCAGACTTCGCTGCTCAGTCCGTGTTCCTTTTTCCTCAGAACATGATTTCTTTTTCTTTTCTGAATTTGCCCAGGATGCAGAATGTGCAATAGAAGAAAAAAACAAACCCAACCCAAATGTAGACCTACTTGGGAAATGTAAAGAAAAGGAAAACTGCACACACTAGGTTGCAGAAGTGTTAGGACTGGTTTAGATTTAGAATTCCTATGTTCAATAATTGGACAGATAGATCAAAACCTATAGTATATGCTCTTCCATTTGTGGGCATGTGTCAGGCCTAAAAAGTTCTGCTCCTGCTGATTAAAAATGTTAAGTTTGAAAATGTAATTTAAATTCTGGTTAACTTATTAGATAGATTGATAGACTTGATTTGCAGTTTGTTATTTCAGTTTTCATTCCATTTCTGTTTAGAAGTTTGCATAATTCAATTTTATGTGTTATGAATTTTTGTGACATTTTTATTTGAATAATGGTTTTGATTTAACTACTCAATTTGCAATTAAGTATTCTTACTTCATTTTGTTTTGAAATTTGCATTTTTTCATAATTCTGTATACTATTTCAGTATTTGCATTAGTAATATTTATGGCTGTTGATATGATTGTTAGTACTTAAGTTTTGATATGTTAAGAAACTTCTGTTAGGCCTAGGCCTAACTGTTGTAATGTTTTTTAAGGTATAAATTGTGCAAGCAGACAGGGGTTTGCCCTATTTTAATGCCCTCTCTTTTTCTTATTTTACAAGTTATGCCTATGATAATTTAAGCTAGGCCTATCAGACATATTTTAAAGTTCTTACAAGTATCAGCTTTGGATATAATATAAGCCTAGCCTATATCTTTTGATTTCAAAATATGTATTTTAATTCAGAAGTTTATTTATTAGGTGTTATTCACTTATTGCTGAAATGAACAAAAGAAGGCTGTAATATGAGTAATGATATTAATATATAAAAATTATGTCTCCGCAAACTTTTATTACAGAATAAAAAGTTTTGTATCACAACAACATTTGTGTAGGAAGCTTTTTATGGAATTTTTATTTCTGCTTTGTTTTTGGATTTAAAAAATCACTAACAGAGACTGAGACTGAGGTAAAGCTATATAATGGGAGATAATTAGTACAGTTGTCTCACTTGCCTGTATGCATAGAAGGAAATAAAAAAAACAAAAAACCTAAACCAGATCAGATGTTCTGGAGAAATATATAGTATTACTATTAGTATGCAGATCTTTTGCATTACATAAGGGTAAACATTGGCAAACAGATGAGATACCCAGAAGTTGACACAGATATACAGCTTTTAAACTAAAGATAGATTTTATGACTGTGCTAATACAGTTAATTAAAAAAAAAGGTTTGAATATATAATATATAAGCGTAATTTCCTTAAACAACAAAAAAATTATAGATCTGTAGAATCAATCAAAACGAAGCACAAACTGGTGTGTATTTGAACATCGTTTCATCAACTGAAATTTACAGCTTCAAAAGAAGCAAAACTATTTTGTTGTCTTAGATCAGAAGTTAAAGAAATGTAATCACACAATTGATTGAAAATATCAGAAATCTAATGATTCATTTTCAGTTAAGAATAAACAAAAGTACTGGTCACGGGGACGGGATAGCTCAGTGGTCGGAGCACTGCTTTCCCCCAGCCAAGTTAAGCAGCGTCGAGCGTGGTTACCACTTGGATGGGTGACCGTTTGCGCGCCTTGGCTTCAGTACAGTTCCCCCAGTTCACCCAGCTGTAAATGGGTACCTGTCCTCTTTAGGGTCAGGGAAGGTAAAGCAGCGAGGGAGAGGAGATGGGCGCCGCCCTCAATACGCTGGCCCTAGAAAAGTGAGGTCTCTGACGCCTCGCTCCCCTACGACCTTATAGGTTATGGGACACCTTTACCTTACCTTTTTACTGGTCATGTAAAGTATATACACAGCAGATTGAAAAATGGAAACATGATTGTAGAAAAAGTGTGCAAGTCAAAATTTGGTTTGGATATAAAGTCTACACACTTACACACACACACACACACAAACTCACACTCACACACACAAATATATTATAACACACACACACACAGTCACACACAGACACACACGCACAGACACACACACACACACAGACACACACACACACACACTCACAGTCATGTGCGCACGCACGACACACACACACACACAACACACACACAGAGTCACGTGCACACACACACGCAGTCACATGCATACACACACACATGGTGACATACACATAGAGAGACATACACAGTGACATACACAGTGACACACCCACACACACTCTCTTTTTTTGGAAACTGCATAAACCACACCCACACACACTTACACACACACTCTTTTTTTTGAAACTGCATACACATGGGAACTGGATGTAAAAAAGAAAGTGAGTGCTTATTTCATAATCCTTGAAATAAAAGAATAAATAAATACACACAGAGTGACACTGACAGACACAAGTAAGAGTAGGCCATTGTGTGCCGGTGGGAACATGACAGAATTTACAAAACCGCATACACACGGGGACTGGATGTAAAAAAGCACATAAGTGCTTATTCCATTATCCTCTATATACAAGAATAAATATGTAAAAAATAACACAGAGTGACACACACATAGTGAAACACAGTGACACACAATCACACACACACACACACACACAAACACTGACACACATAGTGACACATATTCACACACACAGTGGCACACATGCACACACACACACGTGTGCGCATGTATGCATGCATGCGCGCATGCACGCATATGTGCGCGCACACACACACACTCACTGACTCACTCACTGACTCACTCACACATGTATACATGTATACCTGTAAAAATTAAAGTAGGCTTTGTAAGAGTTTTTATTTTTGCCTGCTTGATACGGTTTTTTGCGGGTGCTTCAAGTTTGATGAATTATCTAATTCCACAGTGTTGATTATTGACAACCAAGTCAAGTCAGTTAATTATGTAATATAGAATCAAACATGCATGACATTTTGAAAAAATGGGGTATTTTAGGTTGAATTTAATATACCAACCTTTTCTTTGATTTATACATATATTATACATGTGCTCTTGTCTGTATACATTTTTTAGTACTAGTTTCTTTCACCATTCTGGTGGGTTTTGTTTTGTTTTGCTTTTGTGTGTCTTTGTGTTGATTAATGTTTGTCAGTTGTGTAGGAGGAAGGTATTGTACCATTACACAAAAAATATCCCCTTTCATGAAATTCAGTCCCCCCACGCCCCCCCAAAAAAAGAAAAAAAAAAAGAAAAAAAAGATCATGCAGCATGCACAGTGCCTAGGTCAAGCGTCTGCAATGTAATGTAGACGTCTTGGCAAATGTGTTGGAACGCAGTGACACTCTCCTTGAGAAACAACAACTATTTTTGTCTCCTTATCTCTCTCCCTGCATCTTTCAGTCCACAGCTCATTCCCTTAGTTTCTTTTCCCTCTCTGTCTGTCGCTTCGCTGCTCTGTCCCCGTCTGTTTTGAAATTATTGTTGTGCTAATCCCTTGTTTCTTTCCACTTGCTTGGTTAGCATTCTTAACACAGAAAATATGTGTGCCTATGGCTGTCGGTGTCACACACATTTGGTAGAATGGGTCTTCTTCTAAGCAACAATACCATTGCTGGTTTTAGCAGACTGCTTTAGGCGATTAGGGGTTTGTGGGTATGTGGATTGGAATGGGATAATCTTCTGATAAGATCTAATGGTTTGTGTTACAAAACTTGCAGTTGTTCAGTCTCTTCTTGAAAGGATCAGAGTTGTTTTCTGTTTTCACTATTCAGAAAAGAAAAAAGAAATGTTTGAGTGTACTGACTCCGTTTTATGTGGACTGTGCAAGATGCTGGTGTTATGTTTGAATTTGTTTTCAGATTGAATAGTTACAGGTTTCATGGTGTGTTTGTGTGTGTGGTTTCCAGTTATTTTGTTTAAAAAAAAAATTTAGTGGTGTTTGTTAATTTTGGATAAAAGAATTAATATTAAACCGAGATTTTGCCAGTTGTTTCCATGATCAACCTGTCTTTTCTCAAATAGATCTTTGATTGATGAGTTCATCTTCTATCATTAAAGAGTAGCTTTCAGTTGATACTAAATGTGTAAATCCTAATAAATCTACCCCCCCCCCCCTTCCCCAAACAACAACAAAACAACAACAATAGCAAACAACAACAACAAAACAAGTCCCCATTTAGTGCTGGACAATACCTTAGATGGCCTTTTTTCATCAGTATTTGCTTTTATTTACAGTAGACTGCTTTATACTAGAATAATGCATGTTTTTTGCATCATGTTATATGGCATACCACTGACGAAGCAAATGGTCTAGAGGTAACGCATCTGTTTAGAAAGTGAAAAGTCACTGTTTGATTCTTGTTTGAACACTGGGCATTTTCCATACATATAAATTATATGTCCACTAGACCTTGAGTGGCCTGGGTACTAGTGCTATGGATGAGGGGAATTATGTATACAGTACATGTACACTAAAAGAACTCACAGCAACATGAGAGGTATCCCTGACATATTTCTGTACAAGAAAAAACTACTCGCATAGGAAAAGAAAATGCACACGCGAACAGGAAAATGAGAATAAAAAGAAGAAATAATGGGTGGCACAGCTCTTGTGTGACACACTATCCCCAGGAAGAACAGCCTGGGAAACAGAGGAATTTGATTAACTAAACATAGTATACAATGGAGTGTGTGTGTGTGTGTGTGTGTGTGTGAGAGAGAGAGAGAGAGTGTTTGTGTGTGTGTGTGTTTATCATGTGTACGTGTGCGCGTTTGTGTGCAAACACCTACTCATAGTCATATCATGCATTTTGGTGCGTTTTGTCTTTCTGAATCACTCTTTAAGTTTATGTCTTAAAAATGTGCACTGCCAATGCCATTCAAAGTGTATAATAATAATGATAATAATAATAATAATAATAATGTATGGAATTTATATGCGCTGAATATTGTAAAGCAACAAATCAAAGCACTCAGATGTCTTTTTAAAACTTTTATCGAGGATAATGGAATAAGCACTCATGTGCTTTTTTTTTTACATCCAGTCCCCGTGTGTATGCGGTTTTGTAAATTTTGTCATCTGTTCCCACCGGCACACAATGGCCTACTCTTTCGAAAAGCGGAACAGTATTTAACGTGTGCGCAAGATGTTCTGCATGCGTTCGCACACGGGGCCTTGGTTTATAGTCTCATCCGAAGGACTTATAATAAAACACAGAATGACACACACATAGTGTATACTTATATACGTATACTATAGTACTTAATATGTACATCCAACTTTTGTGCAGAATTGATTCTGTTCTGGCATAAACAAACTAACTATTACATCATGGCTTTAACAAAGTTCAGCATGTCCATGGGCTGTCAAGTACCAAACATGGAAAAAGGAGAAGAGTGGTGGACAAGTGGCACTTAGTATTGGCCAAGTAGGTTTGGAGATAAGGCATGTCACTGACCTTTATGCTGCTTGAGCCATATGCTGGTTGTACATTACTTACAGAGATTGATCTATAGGGATTGGTTTAAATCCAAAACTCGTGACTTGAAAGTTGTCTGTCCTTGTCTGTGATAGCATTCTTGTCCATGGCATTGTTTGCATGGAACATCAGTTTAGTTCTGAAGTATTGAAATGAATGCAGTTCAGAAATATGTTATTGCTGCAAGCAAAAGAAGAAAAATGGTATAGACTGTCAGTATTCATGAGTATTGCGATGATGCTGGTTGTTGAATGTTCCTACCTTTAACAAGTAGGGAGTCACCAAGAATGTGCACAGTTTAACTCATAATACCTGGGAATCACTTTGAGGCTGTAAGTATACTCCGAATGAGAAGTTGTGGATAAAGCAGCTTTTAGAAACCTTGCCATATGGGCAGCCATTCTGACTTCAGAGGATTTTGTTTTTCTTCTTTCATGAAGAATGAATGTAGTGTTGCTAGGAGCTTGATATCAGTGGTAGTAGTTCCAACATTACATTAAAAAGTATAACATCATTTTAAAGTAGGCCTTGGTGCTTCGTTTGTTCCTGGCGAAGGTTGGCTAAGGTTGATGTAATGGTAAGCAGAAAGCTTGTAATAATAAACCTGTCAATACGTAAGCTGAAAGCCAAAGATGACCGGGGTGAAACAGATCATCCCAAGACTAACTATTCCAGAGTGGCAAACTATTTCAGGCAACAATATAGTAAGATATAAAGTATTGATAAGCTCTCAATTGATGCAGTATTTAAAATCACAAAACAGTTAACTTGAATTTTTTTTAATGCTAAAAAGATATTAGACTGAATCAACTCATAAATCATTTTCTTATCTGTAGACAGTGTAGTGACACTATTGAAACTGGTTGTGTGTAGTATATGGGGATTTGTATGTTGGAAAAAGCTTTAAAGTGCAGCATAAAGCTAGGAAGTGACAGCCCCGATATGGCCTCTGTGGACTGTGAGGCTATAAGCAACAAGATTAGATTAGATAAGTGTTCAATAAAGAAATGCAAGAACTGCTCTGAGGAATGTGAATGGTAGGGGATGAGTACTGATAGTATTTTGTTCTTTCTCAAGCTTGACTTCAAGTTATTAGCAATTGAAGCTTCTTACAGGAAACCATAGGTGTAAGTTTATAGGGGAAAACCTTACATTGAAAACGTATTTTAACTTTTATTTCACAGGTTGTAAAAATGCATAATATTTGGAAGAGAAATATCTTGAATTAACAATAATTGTCAACATTCCTGCTTGCAAAATTTGATATGACAGTCAGCTGTTTCTAGCATGTAGATGGATAGGTATAGCAGCCACACTTATTTTATGAACTGCCTGAAAAAATTCCACATTGATGACCAATACAATTAGATATATTGTGTTGTGTTGCTTCCCCCCCCCCCTTCCCCCATACACAAATCTGACTACTGCAAAACCTATTGTAATCTAGCAGGTTTAGTGAGCAACAGCCAAAGATAACTGTTGGTTGTTCTTTCAGCCTGTCAAGAGGATATTGTTGCATATGAAATAGCAGATGATGGAGACAAAAATAACAGATGAAGATAAGAGTTTTAAAATCCACCTGGCCAATATTTAGTTTATTATTGCAAGTGCATATCTGTGCCAGTCAACATTTTGTTCCGGATAAAACTTTGTTTTGCTTTTTTTTCAAACTTTGTTTTGCTTTTTTTTCATTAGAATTAATACACTTAAAGCACATTACATGGGTATAACTATAGAGACAGTGACATTAAAATTTGATTTGACATTCAGTGTGTTGCAGATCTCTTTGTATAGTACACAACATTAATTTCCTACATGCTAAAAGACACAACATGAGGCTGGCCTTGTCACCAGTCACTGAAAGTAAAACCGGCAACCTCTTTCCCCTGTTCCCTGCCATCTCCACTCACACTGGCCACATCACTTTCGCACAGACCAACAGTGACACACGTCATGAATAGCAACTACATAACTGAGCAGATCAAACACATACTTGCTTACAAGTCAGGATGCACACCACAGTCACTGAACCCTCTCCTCTGGTCTCCCTTGTTGCCCCCCCCCATCTCTTTTCTTGTCACTGCCCATTTACTCTCATTCCGCCTCTCTCTCTCTCTGTAAAGTGTGTGTGTGTGTGTGTGTGTGTGTGTTTGGTCGCGCGCATGTGCGCGCGTGTGTGTGTGTTTTGTAATGTATCATATGCATACAAGACTGTTTCTCTACCCCTCTCTTCCTCAATCCCTCCCTTCCCCCCTCTCTCCCCCGCCTCTCTCTCTCTCCCCCCCCCAAAAAAAAAAATCCAAACACAAAAACCCAAACAAAAAATACACTCTCTCCCCACCTCTTTCTGTCTGTGCCTTTTTCAGTAAAAGAATGTTGTCGGTATGTGAAGTATTATATCTGTCTGCCTACATATGTGCTGAAGTGTTGTGTATGCCTTTGGTTTTGTTGTTGCTGCTCTGTGAAATATGTATACATGTCATAGTAGTAGTTTTCAGTGTTTACATCTTCCTATGTAAAGTAATAACCAGACAATCCTAATGGGAGAAATCAGAAGGAGGGTGACTGAAATATGTTTTTGTTTGCATGCATGGGGTTATGTGTCATGAATGCTCTCAGTTCATGTTGATGGTGTGTAAAGTATATGATTTTTTGTTGTTGGTGTGTTGAATACATACATGTGTATTAGCATATAGCTGCTCTTGTGAGTTGTGCATGCTCTTAGTTTATGTTGGTGTGTGTGAAGTATATGATTTTTTGCGTAGATGTACATATGTGTGCTTAAGAACTGTGCATGGCTGCAGTTCATGTCGTTGGCGTGTCAAATATATGTGTACAAGTTGTGTGTATTATACACATGAGTATGTATAGGTATGTGTTTGATCTGCTCAGTTATGTAGTTGGCATTCATAATGTATCCACCTGTTCATTGTGTTGTGCATACTTCTGTGCTTGCATACATTGTGTTTATTCATGAGTGCGTGCATGTGTACACAAGTCTGTACAGTATCAGCAATCAAATGTGATATACTGTTTTCTATGTGGCAGAGTACCGATGGGCTGAGGAGAAAGCTCAGCTAGAACTTGGACCCCCATTTTTCAAGATCACCAGTCTCTAGATCCATCTGCACAGCATATTTTGTGGACTTTGTTTCATCTGGAGTAGAAAACAAACAGTTCTTTATCTTATTTAAAAAACAACAAAACAACAACAACCAAACATTGAAACAACAACCTTGTTGGGCAGAGATTTTTTCAGTGATGCTTGAAAATGCATCCAATGAAATGCGTGACATTGAACAATATTCTGACTGCTTTGTGTGGTTGTGATGTGTGGAGATGATGTCTGTGGCATACTCTGATGGTCTGAAGTAAATGTGCTGTTTGAGACAACTACAACAACAGCAGCAACAACAAAAACTGCCTATGATTTGAGCTGGACTCATATGATGCCCTGTCTTTTTAGTTCCTTTCTTCTTTCAGTACAAAAAACCCAAAACAAACCCACTCTTTACAGTCAAAGTCAACATTTTGTTTCCGTTTATTTGAGCATGAATGAAAGTTTGTGAAAGGTCACTTTCAGGATATGAATAATTCTGTTGACTGAGCTGAGTAGCACATATCATTGACTTCAGGTCAACACCAGTAAATCATCAACAACAAGTAACAACCTCTCTTACATATACAGCAGAAGAGTACAGTTTGTGTTCATCAGGCAGTTGATTCTAGCATGGAGGTGAAGAGCAGCGGTGAAGTCAGCGGTGATGGAGATGACAGCAGTGTGCCTGGGTCTCCTCTCACCATCCCCAAGTCTTCTTTCTCACCCAAAGTTGTTCGTCCAAAGTTGCCTGCATGTGCTGGCACACGTTCCCCCTCCCGTTCCAAGACTGACCCAGGGCGAGAGGAGATCAAAGCAATTTTGGAAGACATACAAAACTTAAAGAAAATTGATTTCAGGACTTTTATACGACCGCGGCACTTATCGGGACACCAACATCAGCCTCACCCTGGTGGTTACTCTACATTACCATATAAATCCCAGTCCACAACAACATCACCCAATCAGTCTCCACGTATTGGTTCACCAACAGTGGACGACCCTCGTTTTACCAGAGACCGGTCTCGTAGCTTGAAGATCTTGACAGATCGTCTGAAAAATAAGAGCGGCAAGCTTTTAGGAGAGCAGGCCCTTCAGCGTCATGGTAGTGCCAGTGAACGGGTAGACTTTCGACGTGAGGGGTCTGTTCCCACAGACTTTCTGCGAGTGTCCCATGGGCCGAGTCCGGACCGTTGTTCTGTAGAGCGCGTGGATGAAGAGGAAGAAGAGGCAGCAGAACCGACTGAACCTGTCAATCCAGTCAATCGGAAAGTCAGTCCTGCTACCTTGCTAACAGTGTCTCCTCAGCACAGTGATGATAGTTTAGACAGCAAAGATGCCTATGCACATAACCGCAACGACACACCCGACCTCCGACCAGTGTCTCCCAGTCATGAGAGAACGCCTGACAGTGACACTCCTTTGGGGACCAGAGAAAAATCCCCAGAAAGTCACTCTGAGGAGAGTGATCAGGCTGCTCATCCCAAAATAGCCCAAGAGCGGGTACTAGAGGATGAGGGTGTGAGTGAGATCTCGGATGCCCCAAGACCTATAGTCAGCAGCATCACCCACACCTTCCACCCTACCATAGGCCGCAACAAGAAGTTTCTGGAGTTGGTGGCCAAAGCCCCTTGTCCCAAGAGGCGGACTGGTATAACCACCCTGGCCACGTTGGGTCATGTTCAGGCCATGTATGGGCGGGGCCCTGCAGAAGAGCAAGGATATGGACAAGCTGAAGACTTTGGCAGTAGAGCACGTCACCAGCGCCGCAGTGAAGTCAGTCCTGTGGGCAATCAGAAGGTAACTGACCTGCCTGGGTCACTGTAGGAATGTCATCTTTTGGATATCTTCTTTTTTTTTTCTTTTTTTTTTTGTATTATTTTTTTAAATAATCATTTTTTGAATACCTCTCCTTTTTTAAAGTTGCTTTTTGGGGAATTTGTGGTTGAATTAATAAGTATTTCAAAATTGTTCTTGTTCAGCTTAATAATGAAGTACTGTTGGCTTTATCAGGATGTCTGGATTTCAGAACACTTTTCGTCACCAGATTTAATTTTTTTTTAAACAATAATTGATGAGTCAGAACTTGAATTATTCTGACTACATGATTAAAATTATGAGGATGTCAAGGAGTTAAGGCTGATGTGAACTTAGTAAGTGTCAAGCTCACTGTTGACACTCCCTCATGCTTATTCAAGCTATTATAGAGCAAAATCCTGATTTGTGTAATGGTATTGATGGCCTCTTCATTTACATTGCAAAAATTGTAATGCAACCAATGGTTTTCTAAAGGGATTAAAGTAAGATGACATTATGATTACATATGCAGGATATGTATTTGAACTATATAATATTAAATACACTTGTTAAAACTCACACACACACACACTTACTCCTTAATATCTGGTACAAATTGCCTTGCTCTTCATTCTAGTTTCATAACATACTTATGAAGTAATAAGCAAGCAGAATATAACTTTAGACGGTTTAGTGTGAAACAGACAGATCTCTATCTTTAACCTGGTGATCATTACCAAATCCATTCATCCATCATGACATCGGGAGTTATAGGTGCAAGGGAATTTGCAGTCTTCCAGCTTGTTCTACTTTTGACATAGGCCCAGGCCAAAAGCTTTGTCAGTTATTGATGCGAGCTAAGTCACAGTATATGCCAAGACCTTCGTTAAGATGTTGTGGTGTTTTGTAGATATTGCCTTTAGTCATGACAAGTTCTTAGCATAACAGACTGTACTCTTCCCCAAAAGATTCATGAAAATGCTCTGAAGTCAGAATATGGCTGCCTATATGGTGAGGTACTTGAAAAGTCATGAATACACGCAAACTTCTCATCCACTGATCCAGTGTGTAAATGGTCTCACAGTGATTCTGAGGTGGGATGAGTGAGACAGATATAGAGTGTAGATTCTGGGTGACTTCCAGGGTATTGAGCTATGGAATGCATAGCAACAACTTTTGACATGTATTACATGTTGGGGGATGGGGGATGGGGTTGGGCTGGTTTGGCTCAGGGTGTAGGTTTGATAAAGTCTGATTCCACAATTATCTGTAGGTATTTGCTGTTATTGCCAGCAGTGTGATTTGACTATGAATAGTAAGTGGTACCCCATGAAAGTTATTGTACAGGGCACTACCAGACATCACTATATTGTACCAACAGTAGTTGGTGGCTTCTGTAGCCTTTAAGTTTAGCCTTAAACATTATTCAAGTTATTGTTGCTCAGCCCAAAGTTGAGCGTGTGGAAGCTGCTGTGGTTGAGATCATGTCAACAGCTGAATCATCTGTAATAAATTGAAAGTATAGTGGAAGGAGAATAGATGAAAGTGTAGATTGCTGTTGGCAGCAAAAGGAGTGTATTTCACTGTCTAGGCAAGTAGGATGAATGCCATGGGAGGAGTAAAGCAGTTATCCAGTCACAAAAATCTTTGGGGGGTAAAACTAAAAGCAAGTAGTAATTACATTGGCACCTGGCACTTGTTTAGAGGGTATGTGGTCAACCTTTTGTGCCACAGGATATCAGCAAAAATGTTGAGAATTTTTCATTAAGAGCACCTTTTCAAGAAATCTAGATTGAAGGGATTTGAACTTGTTGATTATACAACCAGAATGCCCAGCATTTTTCTGTAGAAATTGTAGAATATATCCTTGTCATATAGGGGATGCTGTGTAATAAGTGGTTGACACTTAAGTCATATCAGTCTTGCGCTTATGGAAGTGCAAACCACTAACTGAATTTTTCTTTGAAGTAAAAGTGTAAAGTCTAAATAAGTGAAATGTGTTCTTTTGATACAAATGACTGCAAATATAGTATGTGCTTAAATTTCCCCAGGTGTAGTAACAATGGTCATTCCTCTGGTTTCAGGGAGGTCCTCGATTTATCACTCACCCTCCCCACAAAAAAGGATGTGCACGAGAAGAGGGTTCAGTGGATAGCAACGGCTTCTCTGCTCTGAAGATGTCCTCAGGTGACAGTGACGAGGAGTCCAAACAACAGTCACAGTCATCTTTGGCCGATTCTCAGCTAGCATCTGAAGGGGGAGACCACCTCACTTACCCAGATGTGGTGGAGAGTGTGATGGGGGGCCTTGGGTCTGATGCCTCGGATTCGGAGAAGCAGGAGAAGAAGAATGGTAAAAGTGGAAAACAGAAATCACGGTCAGATCCTAATGGGGACCGGTCACGTGAGAGTTTGGACATTGCCCCTAACCTGGACACCAGTCAGTCCCAGAGTGCCCCACTACTGAACAAGGATGAGGAAGATGATTCGGTGATAGAGGAAGAGGAATATCACTTGACCCGTTCCGATAACACGCTGTCACCCCCTCCTCACGGGCTGGCAGAGGAGAGTGGTGGGGAAAGGACTTCTGATGATGAAGATGACCTGGACATGGAGGGAAGTGCGGAGAGTGGTGATGTATTAGCTCTTCCTCCTAGCAACATCCCCTTCAGTTCAGCACCCCCCACTCCCCACAGTCACTCCCCAACCAGCTCTCTCGAGCGCCCATCTTCCCATGTGCCTCCCAGCCTCCTCACCGTCCCATCGGCATCGATGCCGAAGAAGCCGATATCGAGGTCTGCCAGTTCAGCCAGTGTTTTGCCCAGTCGCAAACAGATGCTGTTGAACAATCGAGGTGAGCGAGAAGCCCGGAAGTACAGCATTACCACAGATGAGGCCATGACGCCGTCACGTTCTGCTACTCACCTTGTTCCGGACTTCACTCCCTTGGCGGACAGCAGTGCTGCCACCAGTATGCCAGTGGTGTGGAAGGACCGCCTGTCCAGCACTGATTCTCCAGAGAGGGAGCCAGGATTTATCAAGGTCAGTGGAAGGGATTTTATTTTGTTCTTGGTTTTGTTTTTCATAGGTTTTCTTTTGTTTGTGTGTGCTATCTTAGTCGTTTGTTTTTTAAAGCTTTTTTTTTTCTTCACTAAATTCTTTTCTTTGAATTGTGTGGCAGTGAAATACCAGAGCACATAGTAAGCTTGTTTGGGTTTAAAGCAGACAAGCGGTAGTGATGATGTATTAATATGTGTAGAATATTGTATGGTGTGGTACTGTATTGTGTTGTGAGTTGCTATCATGACAGATTCCTCTGTGTGGAGGTCACACTTCTCTCTGTCATGAAGAGGACTCCAGCACATCTGTAATAAGCCATTTAAATCAAATGACTTAGTAAACTTTTCCATAGGGTTATGTTCTATGATGCTAAGTCAAACACCAGTGTAATGCTTTGTTGGTTTTAATTTGGCTTCTCTTTTATTGGTATTTGAAGGTAACCCCATAAATATTTCAAAAGTAGTGTAGACTGTCTCTTCAGGCATCAAGTTTGATGATTCTGCAGCAGTAGTTTGGAATACTTGTTTTCTAGTTGATGCTTTAAGTGGCCTAATATAATCTTGGATGGCTCCTTGTAGATAGCTGGCTCCAACAATAACTAATAAGACAAAATTGTAATGTTAAATCTAAATTAAGTTGATTTGTGGAAGTGTAAGGCATGCACTGGAGCTTTGCAGAAAATCTGAGCATGTTGATTATGTGATGGTGC
>CM054141.1:50354513-50399513 GCA_028751875.1 Rapana venosa
AGCTTATAAATCATGGTCAGCTGTTTTTGTGTTTACTAGCTATTATTCAGCTTTGATCTCTTCACACTCACAGTCGTAAGGCAACACAAACTAGCAGTACAAGTAGTTTGATATGTCAAACTAATTCGATTTGCCTTTTTGAAACTAAGTTCCTGTTTGCAATTGGTTGAAAGTAGATCCATTGAACTTGAAGGACTATTGGTTTGTAAGGAATGGTTTAGGTAAAAATCAAGTGTTTTCTTTACATTAGTTTATTCAGATGTTTTATGCAAATCTGCAGTCTTAGTTATGTTTTTGAATGTCTTTTGAAAAGGGGAGAAAAAAGAAAGTTTTCTGGTTTATTCGTGTTCACATTTTTACCTCACATCCAGGGGAAACATTGGGATGGAGATGTTAGCTGGTGGAACTGTATTGCTGCAGAATGTTACTTTTTAAGTTAATTTCTTCTGCTTGTTAATACCAGTGATCTAGATATTTGAATAGTTCTTTGAACAACATTATTTGCTTGTTAATACCAGTGATCTAGATATTTGAATAGTTCTTTGAACAACATTATGAATCTGAAGCAGGCAGGCAGGCAGGCAGGTGGGCAGGCAGGCCTGAAGTTTTTACTCCTTTTTCATAAGTTTTGTTCCTCAAGTTAATGTAGTAATTGTTCGTGAATAAGCTACATGATCAGTAATGTAATCATATAATAGACGAATAAATTATGTAGTTTTTATATGAATTGACAACAGCAAAAACAAACAATATAACTAAGAAACTTGTAATAAAAATTTACTCGAACATAATTTGCGATACACTTGACTTAAAAAAATAATTAATTCCCTGATTGAAACTAGCTTAACACAGAGAGAGAGAGAGAGAGAGAGAGAGAGAGAGAGAGAGAGAGAGAGAGAGACACACACACAACACACACACACACACACACACACACACACACACACACACACACACATACACACACACACACACACACACACACACACACATACACATGCACACACACACACACAAGAAGGGGGGGGAGGAGAACGAGAGCAAGAACAGAATTTACCCAGGTTAGTTTTTGTCATTGAACCAAAAGGGCTTTGTTATAAATCCACATTACCATATTGGCAAAAACTACAATATTTTCTGTAAAGTTTAAATTTGGTGGATGGTTAGAATCAATCAAAGCATTTTCCCGTGCACCAGTTTTAACAAAATTTAAATAAGAATTTATATATATATATATGATACTGTGATACTGTTTTAACCGTGTACTTAACATGCTCATCAAGAAACTGAATGTGGTGTCTTCTGTTGTAATACAGACTGTTTGCAATATATCCTAACACAGAATTTTGTGGTAAAGTTGATTGGATACTGTTTTGGTTATCTGTCTTCTCATCATCTGCAGAAGCTATTCAGTGTAATTCACACTGAGCTTGGTATGTTTTACATGGTGTATGTGTGTGTGTGTCTGTGTGTCTGTGTATTTTTATTTTTTTTATTCTTTCATTTCAAGGATAATGGAATGAGCAGTCATGTGCTTTTTTATGTCCAGTCCCTGTGTATGCAGTTTTGTAGATTGTGTATGTGAGTGTGTGTGTGTGTGTGTGCGTGTGCGCGTGTATGTGTGTGTATGTGCACACATGTGTTTGTGTTGGGGAGGGGGGGGGGGGGGGAGGAGGGAAAAGGAAGTGAAGAGGGGGTTGCACCCATGCCTTTATGTTGATATGCTTTCCTTGCATTGTGAAAAAGTTATAGTTTTTATTACTTAAGTATTTAAAAAAAAATTTTTTTACAGATCCGTGTCATAAATTTTATTTATAATGATACAGTTCGGTTACAGTTTTAGCATAGGAATCTTTTTTCAAACAAGATGTTAATGTTATTGGTTAACTTTCAGTGGTCTTTTCATCAGCTGAATTGAATAAAGTGAATATAATGTAATTTTAAATCAGAACTTAATAAATAGAGCAACTGATACTGTAGCAGACAGCTTATTTTCATTTATATTGAATTGGTGTTTTGTTTGTCACACTCACAAGTGTTTAAATCACTTTAAATGTTCCTTTAAAAACAACAACTTTGAAACTGATTAATTATTTTTGTTTTTTACAATTTTGATCTGGGTTATTGTTAAAATTGGTATTTCATTTGCTACCTTGGTATTTTTTGGTAACTTAAGACTTGCAGCTTTATGGGTATGTTTGCTGCTCAAGTTTGTTTTCCCTCCCTTTCTTCATGTGTTCAAAGTTTTCAAGACAGTGTGGCATCTTTATTTTTCTGTATTTTGTTTGTGGTCACAGGGAGATGAATCGTTTAATTTCCTGTGTAATTCAGTTACTCCAAGTTTGGAAGACTGGTAGACCTGTTGTGAGTGTTGAATGTGACATTTGCTGCTTTTCCAAAATGTGGACAAGTGATGTAAGCTCGTTTCAGTTAATGGACTTTTTTGTTTCTTCATTTAAATCCGTAGTTGAAAAGAATGTGTGTGTATGTGTGTGTGTGTGTGTGTGTGTGTGTGTGTGGTGTGTGCGCATGTGTATATGTGTGTGTGTGTGTGTGTGTCTGTCTGTGTGTGTGTTTCACACAAAAGTAAGTTCTTGCAGTCTTGTTAATACTCTTATGTGAATGAAAGAAATAGCAAGAAAGACCTAAGGGCTACAGGAAAATATTTCCGTGTTGTTGATATTTGTGTTGAAGGTAGCTCTAGAAGAATGGAGAGGGTTGGTTGTTGAGTCATCAGCATAGGGTGGAGAACACTGGGATGTATGTTTACAATGTAAATGACATCAGTAGAGTGGGGTAGACCTTTGCTGAGTTTATTTTTTTGTAGTTACCAAGACAGTAAGTACCACATAATGCAGAGAATTTCTTATCTGTCAATCCCCTTCTCAGGAACTAAAGTTGCAGCATTAACTAGGAACCATTTGTAACCCAAGCTCTCAGAGGCAATCATCGCAAGTCTGTAGAACATGCCAGAAATAGCTGGAAAAGGGTATGTGTTCAGATGTTTGTTGCTGAGCTAGCTTTACATTGTCTTGCAGACTGTCCATGTGATTTGCCATATATCTACATTGTTTGCTCACAGATGCTGTTGTGAAATGAAAGGCATGGCACATCAGTCTGTAACTATTTTATACATATGCTTTTTTCTGATGTTCTTGTCTTACAAGGTGTTTTGTGTTTCTGTTTTCAGGACAAGCGGTATCATATAGTGGAGGAGTTGTACAGAAATGAGAGAGAATATGTCGAAGCTTTACGGGTTCTTAAAGAGGTAAGGCGTTTGTCATGATGTCCTTACAATGGTGTATTCTTGTGGTGACTTCTTTTTGGGTTGGATAAGTGCCTGGAGAGGGATGGGCTCTGCCAGGTTTGGCTTGCCCATGAGGCATGGCTTGGAAATTTAGTGCCATGTCCCAACAACTCCTCAGGAAGACACAGACACACACAGACACACAGACACAAACACAGACTCGCACACTCACTCACACTCACACACACGCACGCACACACACACGCACGTGCACGCACACACACACTCACTTGCGCGCACACACACACACACACACACACACACTGGAGTTAACATCAGTGCAGACTCCACTCTTCCCAAAGTCCTTCGGATGAGACTTTAAACCGAGGCCCCGTGTGCGAACGCACGCAGAACATCTTGCGCACATGTTAAATCCTGTTCCACTTTTCAGAAGAGTAGGCCATTGTGTGCCGGTGGGAACAGATGACAGAGTTTACAAAACCGCATACACATGGGGACTGGATGTAAAAAAGTGCATAAGTGCTTATTCCATTATCCTCGATATAAAAGAATGAAATAAAATAAAAATAAATAAATAAATAAAACACACACACACACACACACAAAGAGTATTTGAATGGTGCAGTTTACATGTATACATTTTGATTGTTAAGGGGATTTGATAGATTAATCCAAAGCACGCAATGAAAAAGATCTCTGTTTTATTAATATTTGTCAAAAGAGATTCAGGATCAAAGTTAGGAGGACAAGGCATGAGATGGACAAAAGATGTACAGTATAGCATTTTGTTGTTGTCTTGGGCTGCATTCTTTACTATTCAGCTATGTCCAGCAGAGAGATGTTGAGCAGTTGAAGAGATTGCTTTTTTGCTGATAGATGTTTTGAATAACACAAATTTAGAAGAGGGGATAGTTACATTTACTCTTGGTTTTCATTTTGCTAATTTACGAGATCAAGGAGGAAAAGATACAACAGGAGGACCAAATTACATTTGACCTAAATGGATATAAACATACATGTGTGTCTCTGTTTGTGGACCACAGTTTCATAGTAACTGCTGGACTTGGATCTAAGGATACAACATTCATCTTTCACTATTCATTGACATTGATTTTAGTTCAAGGTTAAAGTGTAAAAAAATAAACAACCAAAACCAACCTCCTTCACCTCCAACAAAAAAAAACATACAACAAAGCCCCACCCATCATAATGCCATTTATCACTTCTTTTTCAGGAACAGCTGAGACGCATCATACACTAGGGCTTTTTAGTTAGGCATGCAGTTACATCACTAAGTCTCAGGGCCAACTCAGTGAAACTTCATACAAAGGCTTGCGTAAATTGACATTAGTAAGTTTTCAAGTTGAGACCTTTGCAAATGATCCAGGAAAGATTATGGCCACAGAGACATTTTCCTCTTCCCTTGTTTGCAGCCATTCCTCCTGCAGCTCTGCATTTGTTCTTAAAATATTGAAAATGACCCTGCACTGATAGGTTTGCTTTATTGAATGGATAGAAAGTCTGGTTTAAAACAAACAATATGAATAGAGTTTGTTGCTCAGCATAAGCAGTCAGACGTAAATGGGTACCTGCCTTCTTTAGGGTCAGGGAAGGTAAAGCAGCAAGGGAGAGGAGATGGGCGCTGTCCTCAATATGCTGGCCTCTGGAGAAGCTGAGATCTCTGACATCTAGCACCCCATTGACTGCATAGATTATGGGAACATCGTTATATTTATAAGCAGCATTTTGGAAACTTTTTTGATAAGACATTAGTGTGAGTAGTCATGTGTATATGTGTAACGTTAAGCCACTGGAATTCTTGTTGATGTTGCTGCTTCTGTTCCAGAAATACATGGCACCATTGAAAAATTCAAGTAACGTGGATGATGCAATTGTGGACAACATTTTCTACATGATTCCTGAGATTTTGATGCACCACTCAGTTTATTTGGACTTGCTGGACAAGGTCTGGAAAAACTGGGATTCCAAGTCATCCACTGTTGGTGATCTTATTCTTGCCATTGTGAGTGTTCTTTTACATTGAACCACTAAATCTTTGTAGTGTTCTTTAAAGATTAGGATTTTTATAATTATTTCTTCTTGAACTTGTTTTGTTGTCACATTGATGTATACTGGCTGCTCTGTATCTGAGAGAAAAATCTGTCATGGAAAGAAGTAGGGTAGGGGGAATATTGCAACGTTTTTTCCTTTTAAAATGGAATAGCTTGTTATACATCAGATTTGTAATGTCTTGTCATTAGTGGGTTAACCCACCATGCAGACAGGGAACAGGTTAAAGAGATTGCCATCGGATGGAATGTAGAAGAGGGTTGATATGTGGATTTGGAACAATGAAAAGAAAGCTGTACTGTAGCATGCTTTTGAACTTTCTGTTGTCTAGACAGAAAGCACGCACCACATCAAGCTAAAAGGGATAATAATTCTTTAAGATAGGACAAGAATTCAGGCAAGAGTTTTTGTGGCAAAAAAGTTGGATAGAACTGCTTCTGCTTACTGTTAATTTCAGGTAGCAGGTTTGGCATTAGAAGAATTCCACCCTTCAAGTGAAAGGGGTATGTTTGGGGAAAACGCCAATGTTGCAGATAGTTTTTGAAGGAGGAATGCTGCGTCTATGCGTCTATATGGACATGAAGAGTCACAAAGTCTGACAGATAGAGATGCTTTGGAACAACAAAAATTGTTCCACTCTTGTGGACAGCAAACATTTCAGTCTTGCGAACAGCAAACAATTTTTCAATCTTGTGAACAGCAAAAATCGTTTCAACCTTGGGACCATCAAAAACTGATTTAGGCTCTTTGTCATGTAGGTGGGTTTTTTTTCCTTTGTCATGCATGGTTTTATGTCACCAATAGCTGATGCACTCTTTGCTGATTCTTGGGTGAAAATTGTTTGAAAAGCAAAGAGAAGTAGTTTGTCAGATAGGGGATAGCTTTTTTAATGGGCAGGACTGGATGTTTTCTGTTGCTGACAAGGTCAGAGTTCAAGTCTGATGAGCCCACCAGAGTGAAAACACACTGTGTTGTACTTTTGGTTTTATCTCCCGAATACCTGTCAATTGTCAGATTGAAAAGTTATGAAGTTTATTGATTCAGAGCAAAAGCATTAAGATAAACTAATGTCCAAGTGTAGAGGTATTAGCTGGTGAGAATAAGCCTTTGTAGGTTTTTCTGTTGACTGCATTTTCTGTGATTTGAATTTGCTGTCAGCTATGTAGTTATCTGTTACTGTTTTCTTTTGTGGGAAGTGCCTGTACTGTATTATCTCTGTTACAGTTTTCCAAGCAGACAATTGTGGAGAGCTACTTGTCTTTTGTGGAGAACTACAACACTTCAGGCAAAGTGATAGAAAATGCTCTCACCACCAAGTCTTCTATGCAAAAATTCATTGAGGTTTGTTCGTCCAAGTTGTTGGCATTAACACATGAAATCCATTGCTACCTTCTCCTACCTTTTGTTGTTGTTGAACAAAATGATTCATTATGAACAGTGATGTTTTTATAGGAAAAAGAAACCAGGACATGAATTTTATTTATTTATTTTTATTTATCTATTTATTTTACTCTTTTATTTCGAAGATAATGGAATAAGCACTTGTGTGCTTTTTTTCATCCAGTCCCCGGTGTATGCAGTTTTGTCAATTTTGTCATCCGTTTCCACCGGCACACAATGGCCTACTCTTCCGAAAAGCGGAGCGGGTTTTAACGTGTGCGCAAGATGTGTGTGTGTGTGTGCATTTGTGTGTGCATTTGTGTATGTGTGTGTGTTTGCACGTGTGTGTGTATGTGCATGTGTGTGTGTGTGTGTGTGCATCCCAGCTTAACTTTTTGACTTAGGGACTGAAGTTTCCTTGGTGCGTGTGTGTGTTTGTGTGTTCGTGTATGTGTGTGTGTGTATGTGTGCATCCCAGCTTAGTTTTTTTGACTTTGGCACTGAAATTTGCATCCACGCAAGGGGCTTATCACATTTATTTAAAAATTCATGTATCACGTCTTAGTCATAATTGTTGTAATTCATAAAAGTTGTCATTAACCTTAGTGTTGAATTTCATTGAACTGAAAAATCTAGGTTATTTGTTACTATTTGCTGTTTAATATTATCAAAATTTTAAGTTCACATGTAGATTCAGGGAATTTATTGTAACAGTTTGTGTTTGCAGCAATGTCAGAGGGACAGCGGCAGCAAACTTTCGATGAAAGATCTGATCGTCAGGCCCATTCAGCGAATTCCTCGTTATGAGCTTTTGATACAGGTGAGCTTGCTTTTTGAACTTTCTTTTTATTTACTTTTGTTTTGTTTTTTTGGTACCTGTATTCAGAATTTTGTTAGCTTGTCAATTACCATAGATTCTGACTGTTGTGATTGTGTGAATAGATTGGCAGGAGTTACAGGAAGACAGAATTAATTTTATACATGTTATACTGTAAGAATGTTTGGCTTGAGAATGAGAGAAGATCAGATGTATTTTACTAGGACAGTGTCTGACATAAAAGTGTTAGAACGACTGACTGAATGGTGAATAATTCTTGTGATAGCATGGTGTTGGAAACAAAGAAGCAGCAGAAGGAAAGAATTGTTTAGAACATATTTCACTGTGAAAACACAGAGGCAATAGAGCAAGATCATATAATGGTAGTTTTCTGTGACAACATATAACAAAGGAGTTGTAGAAAGAAACAACAAATGATGACAGAAGTTACTGCAACAGCATTAAGCAAAAGAATAATATAAAGACAGAATGAATT
Organism: Rapana venosa; assembly: GCA_028751875.1. NCBI lineage: Eukaryota > Metazoa > Mollusca > Gastropoda > Neogastropoda > Muricidae > Rapana > Rapana venosa. The sequence continues at coordinate 50,362,545 of CM054141.1, forward strand.
ATGAATAACTTTTTTGTTGGTGACAGCGTTTGTTGGACAATACCCCGGTGGACCACCCCGATTATGCACTGCTTCAGCGAGCATGTCGCACCATGCATGAACTGGCCATGAAAATCGGCACCGTCACTGACTCACAGCAAGAGGAGGACATGCAGGAGACTCTGAAGAAACTCGAACTACTTCTGATCACAGATGTGAGTAGGGGGTGGGGAGTTACTGCTAGTCAGGCCTTGTTACATAGTCACAAGTATGGCTACAAGATCCTCTCATCTGTCCTGAGTTTTATATTGTGATGTATAGATTTCCATAACTGGCCTGAGGCGTTTTTAGCATATTAAAAACAGGTACGACATTTGGTCAGTTCCCAGTTCTCAAATCCTTGTAGGGCACAGTGCCCCCAAATGGTCTGTCTTGCCATGGGCAAAATGGCCACTAACATTCAGTGATCTTTGGCATGTTTCAAACATTGAAATTTTTGCCAATCTTGCTTTAAATCTCCTGAAAATGAAAAGGATAAGACTTCTCATGATTCTGCTCACATGCATTTTGAATGGGGATGAATGGAGTGAGTTTGGGGCACATTTTTAAGGGAAATTTTTTTCAAAGATGGATGCTATCATCAAATACGATATTTCTTATAATTTTTAATGGATTTCATGCCAAAAATATCATGTTGTGAGATGTGCATCCAGGCGCAGATATCAGTGTAATCTATCTTCCTAGCATGTGCACTGACTTTGGTGATTGAAGTGAGAAAGATGAGTTTGACGATGATGATACTCGTCTAAAGCAGGACATTTTCCTCATTCATTTGACCATCAGTGGTGGTCTGGGCACTAGTCTTCTAGAAGAGACAATGAAATTATATCCTGTGTGCAACATACAAAGCACATGTAAAACAACCTATGGTATCAAGAAAGTTGTCCCTGGTAGATATTACTCTAGGAAAAGAAAATGCTCACATTTGAATACAAATACAGTTACACAGGAAAAAGTCAAGGAAAAAAAGGGGTGGGGTTACACTAGGGATGACATGTTCTTTTGTGGGAGAGCAGCCTTAGTTTCCAGCAGAGTAGTCCCAATGTGACTGTAGATGATAAACAGTATGACTCAATACAGTATTTTGTTTAAAGATGGATCATCTTGCATGATCTCCAATGCTTTTCTGGCTTTTCCCTGATATTGACTTCTGTGGTCAAGTTTTGCAGCCTTCAGAAAGTCCCTTCAGTGTTCCTCTGTAATTGTTAAAGGGGAAATCACATTGTAATTTATGCATCGTTATGCAGTTTGTATCAGTTCAATGAATCATATTTGACTTTGGTCCCAGTCACTCTTTTGAGTCCATGACTTTCAAGTTTCAGTTAGAACCATAAAGCTTCCACAATTATGTACTTATTTATTATTGTTTGTTTGTTTAATTTTTGTTGTTGTTGTATGTGCGATATTTATTATAAATAAGTCATGCATTTCTTTGTACATTGTGTTGCTTGTGTTGACAGTTGGTGGCTCCGGAAAGATCGTATATTCGCCATGATTTGGTTCAGCTGTTGGTAAGTGGGGTACGTGTCATCCTTTTTCCATTTCTTTCATGTAGGAAGTTTGTAGTTAAGATCTTGTGTGAGTATTCATTGACAGTCCTTGATGACAGCATATAGTGCATGGTGCTTGGTAAAGATAGTCACGTTTCCTCTGTGTGTTTCTATGTTTCTACCAGGCCTAGATAGTCACGTTTCTTCTTTGTGTTTCTATGTGTCTACCAGGCCTAGATAGTCACGTTTCTTCTTTGTGTTTCTATGTATCTACCAGGCCTAGATAGTCACATTTCTTCTGTGTGTTTCTATGTATCTACCAGGCCTAGATAGTCACATTTCTTCTTTGTGTTTCTATGTATCTACCAGGCCTAGATAGACACATTTCTTCTTTGTGTTTCTATGTATCTACCAGGCCTAGATAGTCACATTTCTTCTTTGTGTTTCTATGTATCTACCAGGCCTAGATAGTCACATTTTTTCTTTGTGTTTCTATGTATCTACCAGGCCTAGATAGTCACATTTCCTCTGTGTGTTTCTATGTATCTACCAGGCCTAGATAGTCACATTTCCTCTGTGTGTTTCTATGTTTCCACCAGGTCTGTTTTTCCAGCCTGTGGTTTTCATTTGGTACTCTGTTGTGGAATGTACTTGACCATGGCATGAACATGCAACTTCTTCCTCAAGTTTTATTAAAATTTGGAATGCTTTTGCCTTTTCTTAATAACCCTCTCCTACCATCCCTTTTGTTTAAAAAGAGAAAAAAAAAGAAACAAATCCCTACTCACACACACTCGCATGCATACATCATTGTTATTAATAAGGATCCCCCCCACCCCCTCTTTGACCATTTCCCTTCTCCATCCCCACTTCTTTCCCTCTAATATCACAGATTGTGAAGAGACATTAAATGAAATTGAACACACACATACACATGCGGGAAAGTAACACTTGGCACCTGTAAAAAAGTGGGCATTTTCCTTCTGATGATATGAGTTCACCAGTCCTTTTTTTGGGTAGTGGACATGCTTGTTTTTGGAGATCTCAGGTATTGTTTTTATCCCGTTGCTTGATTTTAATCTGACCTAACAATCATTGAGGTGACAACCCTGATATATTGTGGCCTCTGTGGTCAGTGGGGCTATAAACAATATGATTAGATTGGAAGTATGGAGTTAGTTTAGAGCCAGTAAAAACGTTCAACAGAAGTTCTGGCAAAGACTTTCTCTGATTTGACTCGCTTATTTTAGCAGACAGATGGAAACAAACCTTTGATGATATGAAGGTGTTAGCTGACCAGAATAATCACAAGACTTTTCAGAAAAAAATGTGTTCAAGCTATCATCCACACTTTAATCCAACAGTTCAAGTCATTGAGGTCACAGATTATAAACTATTTAAAAATTTTTTTTCCATGATGTTAAATTTGAATTTGAAATGGATATTAATTTGTTAGTGCTATATGCGCAGAACAAGTATATAGTTGTTAGTTAGTGTTGTATGTGCAGAAGAAGATTATGGTTACGACTTTGTTATTGCTGTATGTGCAGAACAAGAATAAATTATTGTGGTTGTTAATTTGTTATTGTTGCATGTACAGAAGAAGAATATGATTGTTGATTTGTTATTGTTGTTTGAGCAGAAAAGAATATGGTTGTTAATTTATTATTGTTGTCACACAGAACAGGAATGTGATTGTTAATGTGTTAATGTTGTATGTGCAGAACAAGAAGGACCAATGCTGTATCTGGCTGTTTTCGGACCTCATCATCCTCAGCAGTGTCAAACGCAAAAGTGGGCCAGTTACGCGGAAAGTGTCCATCATTCTGTGAGTTGGATTCAATCAGCAGGTTGTCACTACAATTATCTCTGTAGAAGCTGCTGAATAAAAGCCCACTATATCCTGTAAATTAAAAACTTCTGGCGGAGATCGAACCTACAGCCTCACTGTTGAGTGATCATGGCATAAACTTCTAATGCAGAGACACCTGATTGGAGAAAATATCTTTTTGATGAGATTTTCTTTTTTTTTAAGGGTGGGGGTGGGGGGGGGGGAGGGTGCGTGGGGGGGTGTGGGAGGGGGTGATGGGGGTGGAAGTTGGCAGTTGCTTGTTTTTTATTTTTGAGAAAAAATAACTATTTAGAGTTATTGTACATGTTTGTCTGCTTAGTGGGGGTTTTTTATGTTTGTATTTTTGTTTATTTTTGTTTTAAAAAATAGAAATCAACCAAGATTCAAGCTGGTTAGAAAAAATAGCTCTAACTGGAGTAATAGTTTTGTGAAATTTTCTTTCTGTGAAGCTTTGTTTACTCTTTCTTTACATTTATTATTATTATTATTATTATTATTATTATTTGGTGCAATCTTATGGTGGTTTAAAGTTGACTATACTTAATGTATTTATAGTGTTCTTTGGAGTTAAAAGGCTGTTCAACTCCTACCTGAAGCATTCTGCCTTCATTTTTTTAATAAAAAAGCATCAAAGGAAATATTCCCCCCCCCCCCCCCCCCCCCCCCTTCCCCCTTTTTCTTTTTAAGAATGAAAGTTTCAGTGAAGATGTTCTAAAACTGTATACTTGTTTTTGATTTATGTCCCTGTAGGATGTGTTAACTAACACCATGTTCACTGACGGACGTTGTTCTGTGCAGGAAAACGCCAGGAGGACAGGATTTCACAGAGAACATCAAGCACAAGGTGTGGCTGAAAGTGGGGCTGGACTGCCTGGAGATTGTCAAAAGTGAGTGGTCTGTTGTGTCAGGTTTAAGTAGAGTGTACGTTCTTTATCAGAAGTGAGTGGTCTGTTGTGTCAGGCTGAAATAGAGTGTAGGTTCTTTATCAGAAATTAGTGGTCTGTTGTGTGAGGCTGAAATAGAGTGTGTGTTCTTGATCAGAAATGAGTGGTCTTTTATGTCAGGTTGAAATAGAGTGTATTTTTGGGGGGTCAGAAATGAGTGGTCTTTTATGTCAGGTTGAAATAGAGTGTATGTTCTTTATCAGAAATGAGTGGTCTGTTGTGTCAGGTTGAAAGAGAGTGTACGTTCTTTATCGGAAATGAGTAGTCTGTTATGTGAGGCTGAAAGAGAGTGTACGTTCTTTATCGGAAATGAGTGGTCTGTTTTGTGTGAGGTTGAAATAGAGTGTACGTTCTTTATCGGAAATGAGTAGTCTGTTATGTGAGGCTGAAAGAGAGTGTACGTTCTTTATCAGAAATGAGTGGTCTGTTGTTTCAGGTTGAAATAGAGTGTAGGTTCTTGATCAGAAATGAGTGGTCTGTTGTGTGAGGTTGAAATAGAGTGTACGTTCTTTATCGGAAATGAGTGGTCTGTTTTGTGAGGTTGAAATAGAGAGTACGTTCTTTATTAGAAATGAGTGGTCTGTTGTGTCAGGTTGAAATAGAGTGTACGTTCTTTATCATTGGTCTGTTGTGTGAGGCTGAAAGAGAGTGTACGTTCTTTATCAGAAATGAGTGGTCTGTTGTGTGAGGCTGAAATAGAGTGTACGTTCTTTATCAGAAATGAGTGGTCTGTTGTGTCAGGTTGAAATAGAGTGTACGTTCTTTATCAGAAATGAGTAGTCTGTTTTGTGTGAGGTTGAAATAGAGTGTACGTTCTTTATCAGAAATGAGTGGTCTGTTTTGTGAGGTTGAAATAGAGTGTACGTTCTTTATCAGAAATGAGTGGTCTGTTGTGTGAGGTTGAAGTAGAGTGTACCTTCTTTATCAGAAGTGAGTGGTCTGTTGTGTGAGGTTGAAATAGAGTGTACGTTCTTGATCAGAAACAAGTGGTCTGTTGTCTGAGGTTGAAGTAGAGTGTACCTTCTTTATCAGAAGTGAGTGGTCTGTTGTGTCAGGCTGAAAGAGAGTGTACGTTCTTTATCAGAAATGAGTGGTCTGTTGTGTCAGGCTGAAAGAGAGTGTACGTTCTTTATCAGAAGTGAGTGGTCTTTTATGTCAGGTTGAAATAGAGTGTATTATTTTTTTTGGTCAGAAATGAATATCTGTTATGTCAGGTTGAAATTGAGTGCATGTTCTGCTATAAGTGTACCCCTCCTTTTCAGTATATTTTGCCCTCTCAGTGAGGATCAAAATGTTGACACCAAGTTATGCCCTGATCTGCTGGCCATGAGTGGTGGTGTGGATTGGATCATTTGGATGAGACGATGAAACTGTATGCAACATGCATGTAGCTCATGTGAAAGAATCAGGGGACAGGATAGCTCAGTGGTCAGAGCACTCGCTTTCCCCTAGCCAAGTTAAGCAGCATCGAGCATGGTCACCACTTGGATGGGTGACCGTTTGTGCGCCCTGTCTTCAGTACAGTCCCCCAGTTCGCCCAGCTGTAAATGGGTACCTGCCTCTTTAGGGTCAGGGAAGGTAAAGCAGTGAGGGAGAGTAGATGGGCGCCGCCCTCAATATGCTGGCCCTAGAGAAGTGAGGTCTCTGACGCCTCGCTCCCCTACGACCTTACAGGTTATGGGACTCCTTTACCTTTTAAAAGAACCCTCAGCAGTAACAATGTTTTCCCTGGCAAAATTTATAGAAAGTATACTCTTAATAGGCAAATACACACAGGCATGAATAAAAAATGCAGTGTTAAGGGAACACACCCATCCTTGGAAGAAAATGACTGAAATTTCAGGCAGAGAAGTTTTGTTGCATGGAACACACAGTACATGCTTAGTATGATACAAAGACTATGTAGCTGGCAGGGGAACGAGGAGACTCACCATAAAACTGCCTACTAGTACAGCTGTATGTTTTAAACTGATGGTTAAAAAAAACCAAACAAGCAAAAAGACTGATGGTATGCAATTGCATTGGGCCTTAGGTGTGGTGATGATGAGTGGGCAGAGGGCAGGGGTAATGTTCTTTGATGAAGGCAGCCTGTATACAGTGGGCAGGGGTAATGTTCTTTGATGAAGGCAGCCTGTATACAGTGGGCAGGAGTAATGTTCTTTGATCAAGGCAGCCTGTATACAGAGGGAAGGGGTAATGTTCTTTGATCAAGGCAGCCTGTATACAGTGGGCAAGGGTAATGTTCTTTGATCAAGGCAGCCTGTATACAGTGGGCAAGGGTAATGTTCTTTGATCAAGGCAGCCTGTATACAGTGGGCAGGGGTAATGTTCTTTGATGAAGGCAGCCTGTATACAGTGGGCAGGGGTAATGTTCTTTGATGAAGGCAGCCTGCATACAGTGGGCAGGGGTAATGTTCTTTGATGAAGGCAGCCTGTGTACAGAGGGCAGGGGTAATGTTCTTTGATGAAGGCAGCCTGTATACAGTGGGCAGGGGTAATGTTCTTTGATCAAGGCAGCCTGTATACAGTGGGCAGGGGTAATGTTCTTTGATCAAGGCAGCCTGTATACAGTGGGCAGAGGGCAGGGGTAATGTTCTTTGATCAAGGCAGCCTGTGTGCAGAGGGCAGGGGTAATGTTCTTTGATGAAGGCAGCCTGTATACAGTGGGCAGGGGTAATGTTCTTTGATCAAGGCAGCCTGTATACAGTGGGCAGAGGGCAGGGGTAATGTTCATTTGATGAAGGCAGCCTGTATACAGTGGGCAGGGGTAATGTTCTTTGATGAAGGCAGCCTGTGTACAGTGGGCAGGGGTAATGTTCTTTGATCAAGGCAGCCTGTATACAGTGGGCAGAGGGCAGGGGTAATGTTCTTTGATCAAGGCAGCCTGTATACAGTGGGCAGGGGTAATGTTTTTTGATCAAGGCAGCCTGTATACAGAGGGCAGGGGTAATGTTCTTTGATCAAGGCAGGCATCCTGTGTACAGTGGGCAGGGGTAATGTTCTTTGATCAAGGCAGCCTGTGTACAGTGGGCAGAGGGCAGGGGTAATGTTCTTTGATCAAGGTAGCCTGTGTGCAGAGGGCAGGGGTAATGTTCTTTGATCAAGGTAGCCTGTGTGCAGAGGGAAGGGGTAATGTTCTTTGATCAAGGCAGGCAGCCTGTATACAGAGGGCAGGGGTAATGTTCTTTGATCAAGGCAGGCAGCCTGTATACAGAGGGCAGGGGTAATGTTCTTTGATCAAGGCAGGCAGCCTGTATACAGAGGGCAGGGGTAATGTTCTTTGATCAAGGTAGCCTGTGTGCAGAGGGCAGGGGTAATGTTCTTTGATCAAGGCATGTTCTTTGATCAAGGTAGCCTGTATACTCTTGAAACCAATGCTCCAAGACAAGGATCCAACACTGCTTTAGATGGTAGGCTGCTAGAATCCCTTGCCTCCCCAAAAGTTCAGTCTTCAGTCTTCTCTGCAAGAAATACATTCAAAAGTCTCCAGGTGCACAGAAAACATACACATGGGTGAAGCATCACCTGTGTGTTTCTTGGGTGTTGCAGGTCATTCCAGTACTCTGAGTCGCAAGCCGACCATTGACAGGGAGCAGGTGGAGGACGATCTTCAGACCCTCAGTCACATCACCGACCTCTGCGCCCGTCTGTCTGTAGCACACCAGGTACTCTTCATCAAGGACTGCATGAGTCTTACTCTTAAGAATTTGGGAAATCACCATATAGATATGAATGAGTGTTTATTCTGTTTGGGTGAATCTGTTCTGACAATGAATAAAATGAGATAATGATGGCTTTTGTTCTTTTAGGAAAAAAATCAGAGTGCACTTCAGCTCGAGTTTTTGCTCGTACTTGAATGTGGATTACGTTTCTGTAGGTAATGTTCAGCATAAAAAAATCTAAATTTGGATCGCAGCATATATTACAATGGAAACAACTAGAAGTAGTTGATATGATGATGTTCTTGTTGAGTCAAGTCAAAGGGTGTGTTGCCTGACACAGTCATGTGATCGACTATGACTCTCTGACTAGGAGGCTTGACTTGCACAGTCCTTTTGTGCTGCAGCCCTGGGGGCTGGTTGGCCTTTGGAGAACATCTCCAACGCTGACTGTCCTTATGCCCACTTGGCCGAGAGAGTGGAGATGTACTGTGGGCAAGGCGTCTCCACTATAATCAAATTTCTGCCCAGTTTCCAAAACAGCAGCTGCCTCCTCTGCTGTTTTGGAGGTCATCGTCGGACACGACGGACAAACAAAACATGGAGTGGTGTGGTTTCAGGGTTTGGAGGATGCAGTCAAGGAGCTGGGTGGCAGCCTGTCCAAACAGCTGGCTGAAGCCGCAATGCGCTCTCTGGCATCCGATTCCAACAAACTGGAACTTCTGGTGACAACCCAGTAAGTGTTTAGCTTCTGCGTTTGATGCACAAAATGTATGTGTTTGTGTTTTACTGGAATTGATTTGTAGTTTCATTCCTCTTCATTTTGGGGGTATACATGTGTGTGTGTGTGTTTGTTTGTGTGTGTGTGTGTGTGTTTGTGTGTGTGGTGTGTGTGTGTGCATGTGTATTAGGAGTGGGGGAGGGATCTGGAAGGGGTTGGGATCAACATACTACATCATCATTCTTCCTTCTTCTTTCGCAATATATTGCTGGTTTTGTTGCTTTCAGTATCAAAATGGAAGAAAAAGGACATTGACAAGATCTAAATTGTCCGTCTTCAGTGACTTTTAAACAATTCTACCTGTCAAAGTTTTCGTCTGATAAGAGATTTGTTGTTTAGTTGTTGCACAACAGGACACGCTGATCAAATGTGTCGCTTGCAGGGAGGGAGTGCTCCACCTGGAGATCACCTTCACGTCGGCAGAGAAGCGTGCCACCTGGGAGCTGGCCTTCACAGATGCCAAGAACAAACTCTGTACGTATGGAACATCTGACCGCTGTTTGTTTTGTGTTTTAAGCAGGCTTCTTTTTGTGAAAGTGATTTATAACTTCCATGTGTTTTGGAAATCTGAACATTTTTTTAAAGCAATTTTGTGTGTGTGAAAGTGATTTGTAAAATGTCTAATTTGTTATCACTCTTGAGTTTCATTTCATTTATCAGTGTGTAAGTTTGAGTCAATTATATTGTCTTGAACAAATTTTCCAGCTTATTGTTGCTCTAAATATGAACTATAGTTACACTTTATTAAAAATAAATCATGTACAAGAAAAAAAGAATTAGAAAGGAAATGCTTATTGTCATGAGCAAAGTATAAACAGTTTGCTTGAGCTTTTTATACATGTTACTGAATGAAAGTCAAATTTGTGTCTTACTAACAGTAAGGATGCTCTCATGTGTTCAATAATACTTGTTGGAAACCAAGCTAAAGGGATTGATTTATTGATTGTCTGCGTATACCAAGTTTTCAGGATTCATGCATTTGTGTGCATGGAAGTGTGTGTGCGTGCTTGTGTAAGTAGGGAGGGAAGGCACTTTTTAAAGAATATGTATTGTTACCTTGTGTCCTGTGCTTTGAGCACTATGATAAAAAAAAACCCATTACAATTGACTGATTATTACTTTTATTAAGGTAAGGTAAAAAAAGGTCAAGTTGTCCCATAACCTATAAGGTCGTAGGGGAGTGAGGCGTCAGAGACCTCACTTCTCTAGGGCCAGCATATTGAGGGTGGCGCCCATCTCCTCTCCCTCGCTGCTTTACCTTCCCTGACCCTAAAGAGGGCAGGTACCCATTTACAGCTGGGTGAACTGGGGGAACTGTACTGAAGCCAAGGCGCGCAAACGGTCACCCATCCAAGTGGTAACCACGCTCGACGCTGCTTAACTTGGCTGGGGGAAAGCGAGTGCTCCGACCACTGAGCTATCCCGTCCCCCTTATTAAAACAACACAAAAATGTTGATCTGAAATAGAAACTGTGTTCTAGAACATGTCAGTGCTGTTTATTATTGTGCTGTTTGGCCTTACTGTCAAAAGTAGGAATCACATCACGCCATTTTATCTTTCAGCTCTTCTCACTGACAAGAGAGCTCCAGAATTCCTGCAGCCTCTGCAGATCACCAAGACCAGAGCTGGCATGCAGGTAAAGGCTTTGAAGTCCCCCCTCCCCCCTCTCTCTGTGTCTGTCTGTGTCTGTCTCTCATCAAGTCAAGTCAAAGTCAGGTCAAAAACACTTTAATCATCCCATGAAGGGCAAATTCTATTATTAAGATGTATCCCTATAGGCGGGGACTGGATGTAAAAAAGCACATTAGTGCTTATTCATTATCCTCGAAAGAAAAGAATTTGTCATTGCCATTCTCTCTCTCTCTCTCTCTCTCTCTCTCTCTCTCCTCTCTCTCTCTCTCTCTCTCTCTCTCTCTCTCTCTCTCTCTCTCTCCACCTTTTCTCCCTAGTCTCCAGTCTCATGGACTAACTTATGTGTGAATACTTTCAAATGCACGCACATCCACAAGATTTGCTTCTACAATACAGATCTTTATATACTTTCATGCCAAGAAATTGGAACTTATGCAGTCACAGAAGTGTAGTAGCTTACATCCTGTTCTGGCACCCGAGACCTTAGCACTAAAGTTTCATTGTGTCCAGGTTTTGTCCTGTAGGAGCAGATGTAGGTATGGAAGAAAGAAAAGAGAAGGAGGCAAGGAGAGACAGACACAGAGGAGGGAGAGAGAGAGGGGGAGAGAGAGAGAGGGAGGGGGGAAGACGGAGAGAGTGAGGGGGGGATAGAGGGAAAGGAAGTAGAGACAGAAACAGAAGAGAGAAAGAGGGAGGGAAAGAGGGAAGGGAAGAGAGAGAGAGAATATATATATTTTAGTAAAAGTTTATTATTGTGATTTAAAAAAACACCTTATGCATCATTATGTTTGTGGACACAGTTCTCCTGCGCTGCACCCATTGATGGTCTGAACGCCAGTGGCTACAGAGACGTGTGGGTGTGCAACAGCGATGGCTACGTTGGTCACATGTGTCTGCTGAGCCTGCAGCCAGAGCCCATTGTCACCCTCAACACCCCTGTCCCTGGCTGCAATGCACGCATCCTCTGTATATGTGCTGTGCCTGCCTACAGTGGCGCCTTTAGACGGTAAGAGATGGACAAGGGTCATGTGATGTTAGCATTTGAACTTGCCTGTAGAAAGTAAGAGCATTTGCCTTTAGAGGGTAAGAGAAGAAAATTGGTTATGTGATGACAGTATTTACATTTGCCTTTAGACAGTAAGAAAAGGAAAACAGTTTTAGCATATGAATTTGCCTTTAGATGGTAAGAAAATGAAACTGTATGTAATACATACCTTTAAACACAACATTATAGGCATGGTTAAAACGAAAACTTTCTCAGCATAGTGTCATGGTAAACATATGAAGAGCTACATATTTGACAATGACAAAAGCCACAGTATTCTCAATATAGAGTGGCGATGATAAACATGAACAAATGTTGGATTCTGGTTGTCTCGCAGTCGTAGCAGCCAGAAAGGCCGCACCCATCGACTGGCGGGGGAGCGGGAGCAGCGCCCCCTCATCCAGGTGGAGTGTCCGGAGCAGGAAGAGGCGGAGGAAGAGGAAAAAGCCGTTGTGTCGGAGCGTAGGGGCCGAGCCTCTCGAGGCGGCAGCCGGTCTCGGGAAAGGTCCGGAAAGAGAGACGAAGAGAGAGCTGCTGCCAAGAGAGAGGAGGACAGAGAGGAGGAGGAGCTGGACAACATTGAGGAGGGGTATCAGTCAGACTCGGAGACCAGTGATGAGGATGACGACGATGCAATGCCCTTCATGAGAAACAACGAGCTGTTTGTGGGTAAGTAGCTTTGTGGTGGGTTGTTTTTAATGCTCACTGGTTTTCTTTTATCTGTAATTAAAAATATTTTTTGGGGGTGGGGGGTGGGGGGGGGGAGGGGGGAGGGGGGTTGTGGATGGTTTGTTTTAAGTTGTGGCCTTTGGAACTTTGATTATGTTGACTATTGTGAATTTTGTGAGTGTGGAGTTATTCTCAGATGTGTTTTTTTCAAAGACTTGTCTTTTTGCCAGTTTCTGTTTTCATGTGTTTATGAATTAAAACAATGGACATATCTTTGTATAAAAGTTTGATCAGGAATGGGTTGTGATATGTGATAGTAGTTCTGCTTATACAATGTAATGAACAAAAGTCATCATCAGTAATAGTAAACACTGCGTGGTTGTCTTTTGGTTTTTGGTTTAGTGTGAAGACCCTTTTGAGTGATCAGAATGAGGCAGATGAGTACCAGAAATGTACATAACAGCACTGCCTCACCAAAACATTACGTAAAGCAGACCTGCACTTTTTAAGGAGCATTCATCAAGTAGGCATAAGCTCCTGTTATAGGCTCCATATACATAACTATGAATTCGCATCAGCAGACCTGCAGTCAGACGAAGAAGTGCATCGTCCCAAAGTGTCAGAACTGACCCAGAGTTCTCCAGACCCCATCACAACGTCGGGTAGCTGGCAGCAAGACCCTGTCAAGTCCACCATGTGGCTGGGCACCGAGGATGGGTGGTGAGTGGATGGATCTGGTCACTGCTGCGTGAGTGGGCAGAGTATTGTGTGTGATTATGAGTGGGCAGAGTATTGTGTGTGATGATGAGTGCGCAGATTATTGTGTGTGATTATGAGTGGGCAGAGTATTGTGTGTGATTATGAGTGGGCAGAGTATTGTGTGATGATGAGTGGGCAGAGTATTGTGTGATGATGAGTGGGCAGAGTATTGTGTGTGATGATGAGTGGGATGATCACTATATTAAGGTAAGAGTGGGCAGTTTATTATGTTGATGTATGAGTGGGCAGATTATTATGTTGATGTAAGAGTGGGCAGTTTATTATGTTGATGTATGAGTGGGCAGATTATTATGTTGATGCATGAGTGGGCAGTTTATTATGTTGATGTAAGAGTGGGCAGATTATTATGTTGATGTATGAGTGGGCAGATTATTATGTTGATGTAAGAGTGGGCAGATTATTATGTTGATGTAAGAGTGGGCAGATTATTATGTTGATGTAAGAGTGGGCAGTTTATTATGTTGATGTATGAGTGGGCAGATTATTATGTTGGTGTAAGAGTGGGCTGATAATGACACTAATGCTTGAGCAACATTATTGTTCATATGCAGTTTGTGCTGCTTTTTAAATTTTTTTTATGTCAGACTGGGTAAAGTAGAGATGAACATTGTAGGGCTCACTTTTTGGTTTCTGTTGGAATCAAACTACAGTTAGTCAGTGCCCCTGATCTCCTTCATTATGAATGTCTGTGATATTTACAAATGACTTCAACAGAGCCATGTTTCAACTACTCAGGAGAAACAGGAAAGGCCAGGTACTGAAGACAAAGGATGTATCTCTGCTTACTGTTTGTACAACATCAGGGATGAGCACACAGCTTGAACCAGGAGTAATGTTGATATCATTTGGATGTATAGTAACAGAAATCTTACCAGTCTCTTTTATATTTTGTTTCTTAAAAACTTACTGTTGTGTGTTATCAGAAACATTGCATTGTAAATAAATGTGTTTGTGATAAAAATCTTTTTTGTAAACTTCACCATATTGAAATGTGTACTTCATATTCTCTTTTCCATTTCTTGGCTGAACGTTTTTATGTTGAGTGTTGTGATGATCTGATTGTACCGTTTGTTTCAGCATTCACATTTTCCAGTGCACAGACAACATCAAGACAACGAAAAACAAATTGAAGATTCAGCATGGGTCGCCTGTGTACTGCATTATGTAAGTTTTTCCTTTTCTTGATATGGCATACCATGGTGCCATTTCTGTCCAAGCTTGTCACTTCCATGGTATAAAATACAATGTAAGTCAGTTAGCTCATGGAATTTAAAATAATGTTGATTTCTGTGTATGTTCTGAGATGGCAGGGAGACAATACAAAAGAGGAAAATATAGAAACATGCTTCTATATGAGTTTATAGAAACGTGCTTCTGAAAGAACTTATTCTTAACAAGTAAAAGCTGTTCATATTTTTCAGATACCTGGACAACAAAGTCTTTGCCGCTCTGGTGAATGGGGACTTGATTGTGTATAAAAGAGATTCAGGTAAAATCTTGATATTGCTTGTTTTTTGTTTTGTTTTGAATATCACTTTGAGGATCAGAGCAGGTAATATTTTTGTGTTGGTAAGTAATGTGGAAGATTATGTTGTTAAAAGACAGCCAAGGACATAAATATTGCTTTGTTGTTTCAAAGAATGTTTTTCGCTATATCATCTGAAAAAAAAAAAGTTTATGATTACATTTGATAACTTTTATTTTGAAAATATACAGTATGTCTGAAGATTGAGGGGTTCATATTTGGGTATATCTGAGTTCTTTTCTGTTGATTAATATTGTTCATTTTATTAAGACTTTGTCTTCGTGAAGGTGACGATGATGAAATGTGGATAGCAGCAAACATGCATTATTAAATCTTCTTCTTCTTCCTTTTTTGTCATGTTTCTCCCAGGGGAGGTTTGACATTGATGAGCCTTCTCCATCTCTCACTGTTTTGAGCTTCCTCCTTATTTATGCCCCTTTCTCTAAGATCACCTGCAATACAGGTAGCCCAGGTCTTGCTAGGTCTTCCCTTTGGTCTCTTTCCATCCACTACGAAGTTCATTGCTCCTTTTATGATGTGGTGGTCTGCTTTCCGTTGAACATGCCCAAACCAGCGCAGTCTATTGGTACTAGCTACAGACTTCAGATCATCAACTTTGCACATTCTCCATAGTTCTTCATTCGTGATCCTGTCTTCCCATTTGATCTTTGTCATGTAGCGTAGCATTCAGTTTTCACAGCTTTTCAGCAAACGTTCGACGGTTTTTGTGAAAACCCACGTCTCCGAACCATACAGGAGAACAGGTCTGATGCAGGCCATATATTTCAGACAGCATCTCTCCAGTGGGATTTTCTGATTTCCGAGCAGACTTGCCAATTCTTTCCATTTCTTCCAAGCACTCGAAATCCTGGTTCTGACAGCTAACTCAGATTTTGCTTCGCAGCTCATATGCATTATTAATTTTTTTATTTTTTTTTAAAAGATAGGGGGGGGGGGGGGGGGAGAGAGAGAGAGAGAGAGAGAGAGAGAGAGAGAGAGAGATTGATTGATTGATTGATTTACCTTACTTCTTTTGTTGCTAGTGTAAGTTCAGCTGTATTTGGCTGTTTATTTGTTTTTATTTGTTTGTTTTGGACGTGTGTATTTCGGGACCGTTAATATATTTTTTTCAGCAGTATTTTGGGAAAGAGCAAGGAGTTAAAAAAGGACCTTCCTTTTGCTTTGTATGTACAAAAGCTTACACAGGCTAACACACACACACACACACACATGCACACACACACACGCACACACACACACTTACACACACACACACATGCATGAACACACACACTTTCTTTCTCTCAATCCCTCTCCCTCCTCTCCCTCTTTCCTCCCTTTCCTCCCTTTCTCTTTTCCACACTTCTCTCTTCCTTTTCCCATCTCCCTCCTTCTCCTCCCCCCCTCCCCCCATCCCCCCCTCTCTCTCTCTGTGACACTCTCTGTCTCCGTCTTCCCCCCTCTCTTTCTCTTCCCTCTCTCTCCCCCCTCTCTTCTCCCCCCTCTCTCCCCCCTCTCTTTCTCTCTCTCTCCCTCTCTCCCTCCACACTCCACCCTCACCCCCTCTCCCTCCCCCTTCCCCCCCTCTCCTCCACCCCCCTCTCCCCTTCTCTCTCTCTCTCACACACAAACAACACACACAACACCACCAACACACCAATGATCACCACCACCACCACCACGTTCATGCTGTGCACGCAGAGGGCATGTGGGACACGGAGCACCCCTACACCCGCACCATAGGCTCGGCCTCCTCCCCCATCACCCGCATGCTGGCCGTGGCCGGGAAGCTGTGGTGCGGCTGCCAGAACACCGTGCACGTCATCAACCCCTTGGCCCTCAACATTGAGGTAAGCAAGCAAGCAAGGAAGCAAGGATGGAAGCAAGTAGGAAGGAAGGAAGGAAGGCAGTGTGAACGAAGGCCTGTGTAGTCTCTGGTCCAAAAAAGAGATCTTTACGTAGTCGGTGTGGTTTAATGGAGCAGTAGGCAGATTTTTCTGTAGGTTGGTTGGTAGGTGTGTGTTTACGCAGGAGGTGCTAGTAGGCATGTAATAAAAATAAAAAAATAAAAAAAATAAAAAAATAATAATAATAATAATGTATGGAATTTATATAGCGCTGAATCTTGTAAAGCAACAAATCAAAGCGCTCAGATGAAATTTTTTTTATATAAAAAATATTGAGGATAATGGAATAAGCACTCATGTGCTTTTTTTTTTTTAACATTCAGTCCCCGTGTGTATGCGGTTTTGTAAATTTTGTCATCTGTTCCCACCGGCACACAATGGCCTACTCTTTCGAAAAGGGGAACAGGATTTAACGTGTGCGCAAGATGTTCTGAATGCGTTCGCACACGGGGCCTCGGTTTATAGTCTCATCCAAAGGTCCAACAAAGAGATCTTTATATAGGTGGTGTGGTTGATGAAGTGGTTTGTATGTAGGTAGGTGGGACTTTACGTAGATGCAAGTAGGTATGTGGGCGCTTGCATGCGTACACACACAGACACGTGCAAGACACCCATGCATGCATGCATGCATGCATACAAACACACTTACACACACACATGTGCACGCACGATTGCACACACACACACATACTTGCACATACTCACACAACTCCATCGTTTATATGTATACATGCATGCACTCACACATTCTCTCCTGCTGTCTGTCTCTCTCTGAACTTGCCTACACACACAAACACACACACATGCAAAAACACACACACACGCACACACGCGCACGCATGCAAAATCTCTGTCTTTTTCTCCAGTTTCTTATCTTAGGGTTGTCTGGTATCACTTAAAGTGAAAAGACATTAAAATTGAAGACTTAACTAACTAACTAAACACACACACACACACTCTCTCTCTATGTCTGTGTCTCTCTCTGTGTGTCTCTGTCTGTCTGTCTCTATCTGTCTGTGTCTCTGTCTGTCTGTCTGTCTCTCTCTGTGTCTGCCTAAAGACAAAGAACCTGTGTGTGTTTCAGCGCTCTTTCCAAGTGGTTTCGGACCCCAGTCGCACCGTGCAGTGCATGGTGTGTTCGGGGCAAGGGGTGTGGGTGGCCTGTCAGCAGAGTTCAAAGGTCAGCCTCTTCCACGCCACCACCTACGAGTTTCTGCTGGAGGTCAGCGTGGCTCAGGCCGTGTCGCAGAAACTGCAGTGTGAGTGTCTAGGGGGTTTACTTATTTGTTTGTTTGTTTATAAATTATCTATTTATTTATTGTTACCACTTTTAAGTCGTGGCAGATTTCTCTGTATGAAATTCAGGCTGTGGGGAGAGTGCGTCACCTCAAGAGCAGCGCCACCTATTGTTTTTATTTGAATGTTTTTGTTTGAGTGGCTTTTTTTCACAGAATTTTGCCTGGGACAACTCTCTTGTTGCCGTAGGTTGTTGTTGTTTGGGTGAAAGAGCATTGGTGACACTATCTGTATTACTAGTATTGGTGTGCAGCTGAAAACTGTTGCTTAGGAGTGTGTGTAGTCTGTTGAAATTTTTATTTTTTTAAATTTTAACTTGTTTGTGAGAGTAGATTATCAGTGTGTGTATTCTGTTGAATTTTTGTCGTTGTTGACTTGTTTGTGAAAGTGATTTTTAAAAAGTGCAACCTGCATTAGCATGCTGTTAACACTTTTTGTTGTAAGTGTACATCTTGAAAGATGGTGGTGGGGGGAGGGGGGGTCTTGTAAAAATACTATTGTTCATAATGTGAATCATAAAACAATGTTCATTAACATTTTGATAACTCGAGCTATGAATGTAAATCTTGAAATGATTAAGGATAGGGTTTTTTTGTTTTTGTTATTTGTGTTTTTATTTAGAGGATTAAATTTTTTTTTTTTTTTAGTGATGAAGGTTGTACTGTGACTGTTTTGAATACAATACAGAACTTGTTCGGTTTATTTATATTTAAAGTAAAAAGTTACATATAACCTGTTCCTGTATCAGAGTACATAATCATACATTGCAGTTCAAGTCATTGCTAAGTGACAACTGTAATAGAAAATTAAAAAAAACAAACCTTCAGTATCCTTTGACTAAACATACACACACACACTACACACACACACACACAACTACACACACACACACACACACCACACACACACTAACACACACACTACACACATTATCACACTCCCTCAACACCCACACACACAACACACACACACACACACACACACACCACACACACACACACACACACCACACACACACACACACACACAACACCACACACACACACACACACACTACACACACCACACACACACACACACACACACACACACACACACACCACACACACACACACACACACACACACACACACTACACACATACTTGCACACTCCCTCAACACCCCCCCCCCCCCACACACACACACACTACACACACACTACACACACACCCACATTATACACACTCCCTCAACACCCACCACACACCCTCCACACACACACACACACACACACACACACACACACACCACACACACACACACACACACACACACACACACACACACACCCCCACCACCCAACCCCCCCCCCCCCCCCCCCCCCCCCCCCCCTCCCCCCCCCCCCCCCCGACAACCCTCCCCCCCCCCCCCCCCCCCCCCCCCCAACCCTCCCCCACACACCCAAACTTCCCCCCAAAAATGACTCTCTCTTTCTTTTACCTCCGTACCCTCCACCCAAACGTGTTAATGGACCCCCGTCTTCCCTGTGTGTGTGTGTCTGTCTGTGTGTCTGTGTGTCTGTGTCATGGGCTTTGCGCTGCTCAGCGGCAGACGACATAATCCGGCAGCACAAGGCGGCCTGTCTGCGCATCACCGCCCTGCTGGTCTGCAAGGATCTGCTGTGGGTGGGCACCAGTGCCGGCGTCATCCTCACCATCCCCATCCCCAAGATCACCTCCACCACCACTCACGGAGCCCTGGCCACCCCCTGCGTGACGGGTAAGGAAGGATTTGTGGGGTGGGTTGGGTTGGTGGTGGGAGGGAGGGGGTGGGGGGATGGGGTGGGGTGGGGGGGGGTGGGTGGGGTGGGTGGATGGGGGTTATTGGAGAGAGGGAGGGGTTGGGAGGAAGGGGAGGGTTGGATGTGAGAGAGAGAGAGGGGGGAGGGATGGAGGGTATGGGAGGAGAGAGAGGTGGAAGGGATGGGAGGAGTGGGAGAGGGGGGTGAGAGAGGGTGAGAGAGGTGGAGGGTATGGGAGGAGTGGGAGGGGGGGTGAGAGAGGGGGAGTGGTGAACAATGAACAAATTTTATTTATAGAGGGTTATAGAATAAGCATAACAATAGCTTTTTTACATGAAGGGGATGGGAGGAGGGGGAGGGGGGGTGAGAGAGGGGGAGAGGTGAAGGGGATGGGAGGAGTGGGGGGGGGGTGAGAGAGGGGAGAGATGGAGGGGATGAGAGGGGGAGTGGGGGGGGTGAAAGAAGGGGAGAGGTGGAGGGGATGGGAGGTCAGGGGGGTGAGAAAGAAGGGGAGAGTTGGGTTTATAGGAAGTTTAGGGCGTGGGAAGAGGAAATGTGAGTGAATTTTGTGGAAGAATGTAGAAGAGTTTACAAAAAAAACCCAAAAGTGGTGGTAGGTGGTGGGTGGGTGGTGGTGGAGAGAGGGAGGGGTTGGGAAGAGGGGGAGGGTTGGATGTGTGAGAGAGAGGAGAGATGGAGGGTATGGGAGGAGTGGGAGGGGGGGGGAGGGGGGGTGAGAGAGGGGAGAGGTGGAGTGGATGAGAGGAGGGGAGGTCAGGGGGGTGAGAGAGAAGGGGAGAGATTGGGTTTATAGAAAGTTTAGGGTGTGGGAAGAGGAAATATGGGTGAATTTTGTGGAGGAATGTAGAAGAGTTTACCAAAAAAAAAAGTTGTAAGGGGGGGTGAATGGGGGGGGGGGGGGGGGGGGGGGGGGGGTTATTGGAGAGAGGGAGGGGTTTGGGGGAGGGTTGGAGGAGAGAGAGGGGGGGCAGGGATGGAGGGTTATGGGAGGAGTGGGAGGGAGGGTGAAAGAGGGGGAGAGGTGGAAGGGATGGGAGGAATGGAAGGGGGGATGAGAGAGGGGAAGAGATGGAGGGTATGGGAGTAGTGGGAGGGGGGGGGGGGTGAGAGAGGGGGAGAGGTGGAGGGGATGGGAGGAGGGGGAGGTCAGGGGGGTGAGAGAGAAGGGGAGAGTTGGGTTTATAGGAAGTTTAGGGTGTGGGAAGAGGAAATATGGGTGAATTTTGTGGAGGAATGTAGAATAGTTTACACACACACACACAAAAAGTGGTAGTAGTGTCTATTTTTGTGGTGGTGATATTTATGATGATGACTTTTAAAAAACACTGTGTGTGTGTGTATGTATGTGTGTGAGTGTGAGTGTGTATGTGTATGTGTGTGTGTGTGTAAGTATGTATGTAAGTATGTATGTATGCATATATGTAAGTTTCTGTCTCTGTGTGTGTGCATGCAAGAACATGTAAGTGTAAGTTTGTGTGTGTGTGTGTGTTTCAATAACTTACATAAAAACACTTTTGCTTTTCTGAGCTAGTACACTGGTTCACATGCATATGATCTAAACTCTGTTATAATTAATGCAGATATATATATATATAGTTAATGATGTAACCATGATTTGAATACTTAATCTTGCACGCACATACACACAGAAACACACACACACATATTCAGAGCTACACACACCAACATGAACAAGAGCATCAAAAACCAGTAGAACCAAAATGTCAAAAAAACCCGCATCACTGGCCCTAACAAACCCTCACTGGCCCTAACAAACCCTGGCTGACCCTAACAAACCCTGGCTGGCCCTAACAAACCCTCACTGGCCCTAACAAACCCTCACTGACCCTAACAAACCCTCACTGGCCCTAACAAACCCTCACTGGCCCTAACAAACCCTCACTGGCCCTAACAAACCCTCACTGACCCTAACAAACCCTCACTGGCCCTAACAAACCCTCACTGACCCTAACAAACCCTCACTGACCCTAACAAACCCTCACTGGCAACTCGGCAATACATCGGTCCCTCTGTCCACTGCTGTGAAGTATCTAGGAGTTGTTATTGACAACACACTCTATGCAAAAATTCATCACCCAGACCTACCAGTCGTGCTACTATCAATTACGGCGTATCAGTGCAATTCAAAAGTACCTGTCCACTGATGCAACATCCAAACTTGTTGCGTCTCTCATTCTCTTGCGTCTGGACTATTGCAATTCTCTTTTAGCTGGTCTGCCAGCAACATCTATCCACTCCCTTCAATGTATACAAAACTCTGCAGCTCGCCTAGTCCTCAGAAAGATAAAATCTGAACACATTACTCCTCTCTTGCGATCTCTCCACTGGTTGCCTGTGCCACAGAGAGTAAACTATAAGATCAGTACCCTCTGTTACAAATGTCTCCACCAAACAGCACCCTCCTACCTCTGTGAATGTCTTCACCTGTACACTCCTTCTCGTTCCCTCCGCTCTGCTGCAGATACCTTGTGCTTACGAATACCTAGATTCAACCAGTTCACCGTTGGTCGTCGCTCTTTCTCTATTTCTGGTCCATCCATCTGGAACAACCTTCCTCTCTCTCTTCGACAGAGGCCTACATATGACACATATAAATCCAGCCTCAAGACATATTTGTTTCAAACCTAACTTTTTCCCTCTTTCATCTCAAAACTGCCCCTGCCTTCAACAGCCCAAATCCCATTACCCTGCCAAAGCCTACAACCTGTGTGTGTGTGTGTGTGTACATTTGAATTTTGTTTAAGCTTTTGATAGTTATTGGCTGCATGACTCTGTAAGAATATGTTGAATGCAAGCGCTCTGATTTGTCTTTGCAAGATATAGCGCTATACAAATTTCATTATTATTATTATTACTGGCCCTAACAAACCCTCACTGACCCTAACAAACCCTCACTGACCCTAACAAACCCTCATCACTGACCCTAACAAACCCTCATCACTGACCCTAACAAACCCTCACTGACCCTAACAAACCCTCACTGGCCCTAACAAACCCTCACTGACCCTAACAAACCCGCATCACTGACCCTAACAAACCCGCATCACTGACCCAAACAAACCCTCACTGACCCTAACAAACCCTCACTGACCCTAACAAACCCTAACAAACCCTCACTGGCCCTAACAAACCCTCACTGACCCTAACAAACCCTCACTGACCCTAACAACCTGCATCACTGACCCTAACAAACCCTCATCACTGACCCTAACAAACCCTCATCACTGACCCTAACAAACCCGCATCACTGACCCTAACAAACCCTCATCACTGACCCTAACAAACCCTCATCACTGACCCTAACCCTCACTGACCCTAACAAACCCTCATCACTGACCCTAACAAACGCTCACTGACCCTAACAAACCCTCACTGGCCCTAACAAACCCTCACTGGCCCCAACAAACCCTCATCACTGACCCTAACAAACCCTCATCACTGACCCTAACAAACAAACCAGCATCACTGACCCTAACAAACCCTCATCACTGACCCTAACAAACAAACCCGCATCACTGACCCTAACAAACAAACCCGCATCACTGACCCTAACAAACCCTCATCACTGACCATAACAAACGGTCACTGATCCTAACAAACCCTCACTGACCCTAACAAACCCTCACTGACCCTAACAAACCCTCACTGACCTAACAAACCCTCATCACTGACCCTAACAAACCCTCATCACTGACCCTAACAAACCCTCACTGACCCTAACAAACCCTCACTGGCCCTAACAAACCCTCACTGGCCCCAACAAACCCTCATCACTGACCCTAACAAACCATCACTGGCCCTAACAAACCCTCACTGACCCTAACAAACCCGCACTGACCCTAACAAACAAACCCGCACTGACCCTAACAAACAAACCCTCATCACTGACCCTAACAAAACCCTTATCACTGACCCTAACAAACGCTCATCACTGACCCTAACAAACAAACCCGCACTGACCCTAACAAACAAACCTGCATCACTGACCCTAACAAACCCTCATCACTGACCCTAACAAACCCTCACTGACCCTAACAAACCCTCACTGACCCTAACAAACCCTCACTGACCCTAACAAACCCTCACTGACCCTAACAAACCCTCATCACTGACCCTAACAAACCCTCATCACTGACCCTAACAAACCCTCATCACTGACCCTAACAAACCCTCACTGGCCCTAACAAACCCTCATCACTGACCCTAACAAACCCTCACTGGCCCAACCCTCACTGACCCTAACAAACCCTCACTGACCCTAACAAACCCTCACTGGCCCTAACAAACCCTCACTGGCCCCAACAAACCCTCATCACTGACCCTAACAAACCCTCACTGGCCCAACCCTCACTGGCCCTAACAAACCCTCACTGGCCCTAACAAACCCTCATCACTGACCCTAACAAACCCGCATCACTGGCCCTAACAAACCCGCATCACTGACCCTAACAAACCCTCATCACTGACCCTAACAAACCCGCATCACTGACCCTAACAAACCCTCATCACTGACCCTGACAAACCCTCATCACTGACCCTAACAAACCCTCACCACTGACCCTAACAAACCCTCATCACTGACCCTAACAAACCCTCATCACTGACCCTAACAAACCCTCATCACTGACCCTAACAAACCCGCATCACTGACCCAAACAAACCCTCGCCACTGACCCTAACAAACCCACATCACTGACCCTAACAAACAACCCGCATCACTGACCCAAACAAACCCTCACCACTGACCCTAACAAACCCTCATCACTGACCCTAACAAACCCACATCACTGACCCAAACAAACCCTCACCACTGACCCTAACAAACCCACATCACTGACCCTAACAAACAAACCCGCATCACTGACCCTAACAAACCCTCACTCACTGACCCTAACAAACCCTCATCACTGACCCTAACAAACCCTCACTCACTGACCCTAACAAACCCTCATCACTGACCCTAACAAACCCTCACTGGCCCAACCCTCACTGGCCCTAACAAACCCTCACTGGCCCAACCCTCACTGACCCTGACAAACCCTCACTGGCCCAACCCTCACTGACCCTAACAAACCCTCACTGACCCTAACAAACCCTCACTGGCCCAACCCTCACTGACCCTAACAAACCCTCATCACTGACCCCAACAAACGCTGGCTGCCCGCAGGTCTGGTGTACGGGCACACAGGCCACGTGCGGTTCCTCACGGCCGTGGAACTCTGGAGCCTGAACGCCGCCGGTCAGAAGGGGGAGGGCAGCAGCGGCAGCGCGGGGGTGCGGGAGAGCCACAGCAGCGAGGGGGTGGTCATCCCCGACATCCACCGCCGCTCCTCCATGGCCGCCACCACGGCCACCATGGCCACACGCATGCTGGTCATCAGCGGCGGGGACGGGTACGAGGATTTCCGCAACAACTCCTCCAACGAGTCTGCGGGCCGCGACGACAGCACCAACCACCTCCTCCTGTGGCAGGTCTGATGAGCCGTGTGCCGGGCTGCTGCTGAGGGGTAGATAGGGGATGGGGGAAGAGGCTTCAGTGTTATGGTTAAAGTTGGGGGGGTGAGAGAGCGCCGTGTGGTGTTGCTGCCTTCCCAGCGCTGAAGCCATGACCATCATCGCCTTGTCCCTGCCAGCCAGCCAGAGGAAGGGTGGAGAGTTTCTTCCCCTTCTGAACGATCGATCTCAGGACTAAAGGAGACAGACAGACAGACAAGACAGGACAGGACAAGACAAGCATGTGGTGGAGCCTGGCAGTTGGAGCACAAGCCAACATGGATCCCACGTCAAGAGAATGGAACGAACTCAGCTTTAATATACACTGAACATCGTGGACAGTGGTGTCGGGCAGGGAGGGAGGGAGGGGGGGAGGGTTCACCATTTTGTATGGGACTGGAGACATTAAATTTTGAGGAATTCCAAATTTTTGCCCCCCGCCCCCGTTTCTGGAAATGGGGGTCGTGTTCCAGATGTAGTACTGAGCCTGTTGAACTGTTTAGTGAATTGTAAATAAACGGTGGCTTGAATCTTGAGGAGCTTAAATATTTGGTAGAGTATGGGGGGGGGGATATAGCTTGATGTATGGCTGAAGAAAAGGATGTATGGCTTGAAAGAGTGAACAGTGTTTCTCATGATACTCAGAATTGTTAAATGGAATATAATGAAGATTGTGACACAAGTATCATAAGAATTGAAGTACTAAAGGGAAACAATTGTTATATTGCAATGCTTTTTTATGACAAAGTTCAATTTGGGAGGGAAGGAGTACTTTTCAAAAGTGGAATTTGATGTAAACAGTCATAGAAAAGTATCTTGTGATATTGATCCGTGGGCTGTAGTGATTAAAAAAACATAATTTAAAAGTTAAGCGAGAGTTATCTGTTATGTAATACAGAATAGAATTTCTTTTACTGCTGCTGGTCCACTAGTAAATGAATGTGCTGAATTCCTGATTTTTTTTTAAATGGAAGGGTTTGTCAACTGAGAAAGCTCAAAGTGATACATGGAGCTTTTCCACATTGTGATGTTTTCCCTGGGATATCAGGATTTTTTTTTCTGCCATATCTCCAGATTTTTCGATGAAAAACAAACAAAAACTTGCTGCATTCATCAGCTTTTGCAGAAAGCTGAGAGTTCTCAGATATACAGACATCTCGGATTGACTGTGCCACGTCTATGTGATAAATGTTCGCACCATTATTGATACGTGTAAATCCAGTGGTGAGACTGCTGACTTGAACGGACTGGTTTCAGGTCCCGCATCATGGAACATGTGTTCAGTTTTTGTCCCCAGTTCACATTACCAGTCTCCAAAGGCTGCTCGTGCTGATCAGATATTGGTCACACTTTCTCTGAGAATCCAGTGAGTGAGCAAGGCAAGGTGTACATATTTTGACCTCTTTTTGCAGTACCGGGTATATCTGATCTGATTTACATTTCGTGCCGACAGAGTCGAGTTGTACGTACTGACTTGTTTTTAGCAAGAGACAACGTGTATATATGTTTGTATCAAGATTGCGATATTAGCTTGTGTTGATCTATTTATTGTACTGGAGAAGCTTTACTAACAACGGTTGATGAGTAGTGAGAGTAGTTGTTGTTGTTGGGTGTGGTGTGAAGAACCGCAGCCCTAAGTGCTGTGGAGCGACATGTGATTCTGTTGTGATTATCGTAACTTAGTGCTGACTTTTGTTTACTCGGTAGTACACCCTGTTCAAAGGGCTTTGTGTTCAGATTGGCAAAGGTGTCTGCTATCAGAAAGCATGAGAATCTGTTGACAAACAAAAAAAGCATCAATCTGTAAAAAGCTGCAGGCCGTACCTCCTTTAGCATGCAAAGCATGAAAATCTATATGTAAACATGTTAACAAGTGAGGGCTGATGTTATTGCCAAGGTAAATGATGGAAAAATAATTTTCCAGCAGAGCTGTGTGGTGGCTTTCGCAAGCAGTCATTTCCATCATGGAATCTCCTCAGCCAACTTGAACCAGCTAGTCCTCGGTTTAAAGCTAAGACTCTGCTTTCTTCTGTTGGGTAATTTAATCTACATGAAAAGGTATATGCACTGTTGTACGTGTATAAGCATGTGTGTGTGTGTGAGTGTGTGTGTGTGTGTGTGCGCATGCTTGCATGTATGCGCGCTTGCATGTATTCACATTTGGGCTGTCTCAGATACGCACATGCATAGGCTGTCTCAGATATGCATGTGCTAGCAGGCATACTTAAATGTTTGTGTCCTGCACACACACACCACACACACAAGTGTGCATGCGCATACACATACACACACACATGCGCATGTTTGCATGAACACACACGTGCATTATTGTTTTTGTTCAACAGCGTTTTCTGACCTTACTTTCAGTTGTTTTAAGTTTTCTTGTCACTTTAAAATTCCAAACTGCAGTTTATAGACCTTCTTTTGCCCTTCTCTCTCTTTTATCTTCTTTTTTTTTTAAAGTCTAAAAGCGCTAGATGTGAAGAGACTTTAAACCTAAGATATCACACACACTCATGCACGCACGCGCATGTGTGCACACACAGAGGTACAGATGTACACATGCACACACATACTTATACACACTCATTTAAAAGTCTAACACAGAGCTTCTTAGCAGTGCAGCTTGTCTGTAAAATCGGAGCTGCATGAGCCACCACAAGCTTGCTGGTTTTGAAAATGGAGAAAGTTAATATGGTGTATCTGTTGGCTATCATATGATCATTTCATGAGATCACTTTTTGCTACAGGCTTGTGCAATCAATGTTTATTCATGCTGTTTTAGGTTTTGTGTGCGTGTTTGGGTTTATGGTGGTTTTGTTTTGCTTTTGATGTGTTTTTTTTAAAACTCTTAAGTGGATTTACTTTTTTTTAAAATTTGGTTTATGGCTGGAATTTTTATTTTTTGGTAGTAATTTCTTCCATTTACCACTTTGTCATCTCTTTCTGTTTCTTTTTCTGTCTCTCATCTCTCTCTCTGTCTCTGTCTCTGTATCTGAGACAGTCTGTCTGTCTTTCTGTCCTGACTGCTGTAGGCACAGTTCAGGTAACAGCTAAGTGTAACTCTCTTTAAAACAGCCATTAATTTAATCAGTTTTTTTTTTTTTTAAGAAATGAGAAATGCTCCCCAAAAGGTGTGTGAAATATAATGTTCAAAAAGGTGAACAATAAATAAAGTGAACATTTAGAAATTTATATCAAACAAAAATATATATTTTAAAAAATAAATTAAAAGTCACTTCATTTATTACAGGAGTTGTTGAAAACAGTTTTGCCACTGTACACTTGATCATTCAGACTTTAAAAATTTTATTTGCAGTGGTGGAAAGTATTAGTACTGTGTTAAAAATGATTACTAATAAGTACTAGTGATAATCAATACAGTTATAAATTGAGTTCCTGTAGAAGTTTCTCTTCAAAGATACAGTGCACCTTTTTTCTTTCTCCAATGGAAAAAGGTGTGCTTTGTTTACTTTTAAATTAATACTATGTACATGCTCAGTTATTCTGAAGGGAGGTGTAATGTACAAGTATGTCTTTTTTCATATAGGTATTCTTCTTTCTCAGCCATGTGCTTTGTGTCCTTTTGATCTCTCTCTCTCTCTCTCTCTCTCTCTCTCTCTCTCTCTCTCTCTCTCTCTCTCTCTCTCTCTCTCTCTCTCTCTCTCTCTCTCTCTCTTTGTCTCTTCTTTCTCTCTGAAATTTTGTCTTTGAGTTATTTTTCTCTTCTTTTGTTTGCTTTTACAGTTTTCCTCAAAGCATTGAGTATGGGTAGAGTGGGGAGTTAGGGATCAGATTGAAAGTGAACGAGGGGGATGAGAGGTTGTTGTGTTTGTTCATTCTGTGAAGTCTGTCAGCAAATTGAAGGAAGGTGCTACAATGTGAGACAGCTTCTGGTGAGGTTAGCTGAATGATTTTCAATTGTATAAGTTTGCTTCTCCAGCTGTCCAGTGAGTGTTTATGATTTAATCCATTGTATGATGAAGCAGGCTTTGAAAGCTGTTGAGGTTTAGTTTTATTTGTAAATTGTGTAGTGGCTTGCTTTCAGATTATCAAGTTTGTACAGTTGTTATGTTGTTGGTTTCTTTTTGAAAGTTGGTTCATTATGCATTTTTGTTTGTAAATTATTGCTGATTTACACTTTCAATCCAATCAAAATGGGTTCACCGTATGTTTTCTTTTGTAAATTATTACAACAGGGTTACCGCCGTTACTGCTTTATTCAACAAGTGCAATGATTCTTTTTTTGGTCCATTTTTGACAGTCATGCATGTTGTATTGCTCTGTATGTGTGTGTATGCATGTGGGCTGGTGAAGCTGAAGCGATATAATCATGCGTTTATTACTGTTATCACTTCACTCCGTTCGTTGTTCATCTGTTTTTCTCCCCTCCTTTTTTGTGTAGTATAGTAAGAGTTACGTGCATGTTTTCGATTTATTTGGTGTTTGCTGTGTAGACTATGTCGATGAAAAAGAAACAGTATTGAAGTTTCTTCCACCTGCTCTGCCCACAACATTGAAATCCAAACACTGTTATTTCATTTGAAGTAATGACTATGATGATAAAGTGCTGGTATTTGTGTTTGTGAAGCCTCAGTAGTGAACTGGAATGGTGGCAGTAAGTTTTCACATGTGTCAGATTCATTCAGTGTTGTTGCTCTTTATTTGATTCATTTGTTGTCTGAGAACAGCACCACCAGCTTGTGACCATTTCTCTCATTATTGGAGGCTTTTATCAAGCCTCTGTTCTGGGTTGTTTTGTTTTTTTGCATTAGTTTTCCAGCAGGACTGAAAGTATTCACTGAGAATAGTAGACTCCAAAAAGTCGATCAGATGAAATTGTGCAATATACTGTTATCACTGTGTTCTTTATTTCGTTCAGGTGCATTATTTATATAAGCTGTTATCGCTGCGTTCTTCATGTTGATTTTCAGGTGCATTATTTGCATACCGTTTTCGCTGTGTTCATTATTTCAGGTGCATTATTTATATACTGTTGTTACTGTGTTTTTCATTATTTTAGGTGTGTTATTTTATCCACTGTACATTCTTAAGATATGTTTTCATCATATCTAAATTTCAAGCAACCTCACCAAATTATTCACAGTCTTTTGTCTCAGTGAATAATCTCTATTGTTTGTTTTTTCTGCTGATATCTTTTTTTGTTTATCTATCTATACTTTCCCTTTTTATTTATAAATGTCTTTTTGGTATTGTAGTTACCAGTAAATTTTGGTAGCGTATTTTTTTTTTTCCACATCGAGTTGTAACTGCTCGCAATATTGCAGACAGACCTTTTACATTTTGTTAATTCTTATTTCAAGACAAAAAAATATCTCTTTTAGAATCTCTTGTGGTCATTCTCGTGAGCTTACAAGTCCATGTTATGTGAGGGAACAGAAAAGAAAACTGTCAAATCTGTGTCACAGAGCAAGGTGAAAAAAGGAGAGTTTTTTTGTTTTTTTTAACCTGGTAAGAGACACATTTTTTTGTTTATTTTCATCCTTCAGGGTAAACTGGCGTTTGCCAGATGTGCATTTAGTCGTTATTGCGCCTAGCATTTTGGTGATATTATAGATTTTCTTTTCACTTCTTGCTTTTTATTTTCACTGTTTTGGTTTGTGTTTTATGTGTCAGAGAAGTGTTTTATTGAAGAAAATACAGCATTTAAAGTTAAGACTGTTCACGTTGGATGAAGAGGACGATGAGGACTAATTTAAGATGCTGAAGAGCAGTGCAGGCATGTTGTTGATGGTTTTTAAAAACATATTTTTTATGTTTTGCTGCAAATTGAAATAATTTTTCTCTTCTGCTGCATTCTCTGCACCCCTTTAGCTCACCCTGTATTGATTTTGCTTTGAAGCGCAAGGTGAGAGCTGCATGATGTTAGTGGTTTGTGGAAATGGTGTTGGAAGAGTTGAAAAGATTTGCTTGTTGTCAGGGTTAATGTGGACAAAGCTTTCATCATAGTGTACTTTACTAGTTCAGGCTTTACACTTTGTGTGAGTGTGTGTGTGTGCATGCTTACATGTGTGTGTATGTGTGCATGCTTACATGTGTGTGTGTGTGCGCATGCACATACGCACGTACATGTGTGCACCCACACCCATGCATGTATGCATATGTGAGTGCATGTATGTACTTGGAATATATTTTGCTATGCAGGATATCACAGGTTTTCTCACTTCCTCGCTAGTGGCTGATTGATTATGGATTACATCGAGATCGACAATGCACTGTGTAAAGGCCAGCTTTGACAGGAAGAAAACCACAACCAATAACTTTTATTAGTGCAGAATAAGTATTCCATTGATCTGAGTTTAAGATATGAGGCTTTTGTGTACAATACCAAGGTAGTAAGCATGTATGCATTTTCAAAATGCAGCCTGTACATTTTCTAGGTGTCAAAAAGTTTGTATGTACTATTTCAAACACCCAAAGAAAAGGTGAATCGTTATGTTATTCAGTTTTTACAGGAGACTTATTGTCTTGAGCATGTTGCTAGTATTGCTGCTGAAAAAACACTATGAAGTATGATGTACATTTTGTAAATGTGACTGTGGAAAGGTGTTGTCTGTGACAGGATGGTCCAGTAAAGGGATTATGATATCTCTACTTGAAAAGGATGACAAGTTTTATGACAGTGATCACGCTGCCTTTTTTTTTCCGCTCTCCCTGTTTCCCCCTTTATCTGTACCTGTGTCTTTTGTGTTCTGTATGAGTAAAGCATCTTGTTTCAACTGAATTGCAAGAGAGGCTTTTTTAACACCCCCCCCCCCCCCCCCCCTTCAAACCCTTTCTGTTTTTCGACTTTGTTAACTTTTATTTTACAGTGTAGATTAGGAGTAGTGTATCTCTGTAACAGGGGGACATCTGTGTATCAAACAAAAACAGTATATGTGAGTGGATCCAAGGACAAAAGTGACTTCATGATTTTATTTCAAGAAACGCTCCTGGTTACACATGAAAAAATAATTTGATTGTGATTATCTGCGGCTATCTAACATATAGCTTCCAGCCATGAGGAAAAAAAAAGAAGAAGACAAAAAGCCAGAAAGTGGCTTCTTTCGCTTGCAGCCCCAGGCCCAAAGCCATGTCGGTTATTGATGGAAGCAGAGTGCTAGAAGCTGCTTCAATTAAAATATACAGACTTCTTAAACCTTTTGTATAAATTGTTTTCTAAGTCATTTTATTACATAAGCCACATACATCAAATTCCTGAACAGAAATTCGATGTGAAATGTTGTAGTTATACAGCTGTAAGGGTTGAAAAAAAACACCCAAGCAACCAAAGCAGTTCCCCCCTCCCTGTTGTTGTCTAAATTGATAAGAAGTCTATCTCAAAGATAAGACAAAAGACATTGCTCCTCTGTGCCAGATGGCCTGTTCTACTCAAGAAAGCAGTTTTACATGGGGGCAGGGTGTGCAACCAAACAGTCAGAGCATTTTATAATAATAATAATAAATGGAATTTGTATCTTGCACAGACTTGTGAACAGATGATAATCAGCAGTTTCTGCATGTCTTTCAGCTTAAAGTCCTGGTTTAGCGTGCAAAAGTTGATTATACTTTTTTTTTCTGCCTTACACAATGTAAGCATTGCTTTGTTATTTATGTTTTATATGTAAGCAATATTGTTAGGTTTTATTTTCACTCTTATGTGTATGGAATGGTTATTTTGCTCTTTGGTGATGAATGTGAATTTTTGGTTATTGTCAGTGCATGAAAAGCTTTTACTCATTGTTGGTGTATGTTAGATATGATCATAAGATGACAGTATTTTTCAGAAATATGAACTTTTCATCCTTCTTTATGGGTGCAGGCATATCTGATTTTGTTTACAGCGTGGTTTACATGCTGAAGTTCTTTTTTATAATCAGTTTATATAGAGGAGGAAGAGCTTTATGGCAGTTTGTAATCCAATGTGTATGATGCATATGAAATCCAAAGTAATGCTGATTGAAACATTTTTTTATCCATATGGTATTCATTGTTTAGAATTAAACTGGTTTTTGTTTGTTGTTGAAAGAATGGGAAACAATAATGTTGTAGAGGAGAAGAAAAAAAACAAATGCTCAGCTTGTAAACTAGAATCAAAAGCAAAAATCACGTCCATGTTTACATTTTTGAATTTTGGGAGTTAATTACAAACACTCTATTGCTTGGGTTCCTGTGGCTTCTTGTTCCTCTGATCACTTCTACAGATATTCGCAATGACTGTAGGAGCATATTTTTAATTAGGTTTTTAAGAAAAATAACATCATCCATCTTTTTTGCTCTTCCTATCAAGTTTTATTGGAATACTGTTGATATTCATATATATATATATATATATATATATATATATATATATATATATATATATTTTTTAAAATATATATGTGAAAAACCATGTGGCATTGAAATGTTTTAAATTGAAAGGTTGGGGGGTGGAGGTAGAGTGAGGGGTGGGGTGGTTGTACAGTTGATCCTTTTGTGCTTTTTAAAAAATATTGTTTTAAAGCAACCTTGTTACATGTGATATTAGTATAACTTATTAAAAAAAAAGGAACACATGTGCTGCAATTTCACATTTACAAAAAAGGGATTTTATCAGCTACTTTTTCTTTTCTTTTTTTTCCCAAAATACCAATATTTATTCATATTACTTGCAATCAAATCACTTGTGTTTTTTTGTTTTTTTTGTTTTGTATTTGCACATCATTTTTTTTTTTTTAAAGAGTGAGGCTGTTAGATTTTTGTGTTGCAAACATCATCCCCTCCCTGCTCCAATTCCCCTCTCCCTGCTAAAATGTTTCCTGCATATTTTTTTTGTTTCGAATCATTGTTTTTATTTATTATTTATTTATTTATTTGTTTGTTGTGTGTAAGTTTGTTCCTGTGAAGAAAAAAAAAAAGAAAGAAGAAAGAAACCCAACAGCCTTAGCGCCTTGTGGGTGAGAGGTGTGGTATGAAATGAATGTCTTGCCGCCACCACTACCACCACTGGGGTAAACTAGCTGGCCTGCAGAGAGTGTGTTGGCTGAAACCATCTTTCTGGTGCTGACGGTGCTAGCTTTGTGTATGCCGTGATCATCATCGACAATAGTCACACCGCTTCATTTGTGACTGGAATAAACTGTAAACTGTTGGGTTGTTGTTGTTTTTTGTGTGTGTGTGTGCTGTGTTGTTTTGTATTTTTTGGTTGGTTTGTTGTTTTTGGGGCGTGATTTTGTGTGTGTGTGTGTGGTGTGAATGAGTGTGTGTGTGTGTGTTCTAGAGAGATAAAAAAGATAGAGATTTCCAGTTTGTATTCTATTGGTGAAAACCGCACTGTAGAACACACACACACACACACGTACGCATGCATGCATGTATGCATGCACGCACGCACGCGCGCGCACACACACATGCACACACACACATACACACTTGAATTATTTATACTTGATCTATTATGTACGATTATGAACACACACTTACACACACACACACACACGCACGCGCACACACGCACACTTGTATTATTTATACTTAACCATATTGTAGGATAAGAAACACACACACACACACCACATTCACTCTCTCTCTCTTTGTCTGCCTCTGTCTCGCTCTGTCACTGTCTCTGTCTATCTGTCTGTCTGTCTGTCTGTATCTCTCATTTATACTTAACGATTATACACAATCACGAACCATAGGGAAACAGATCAAGGCTTTGACAGAAGCAGATGGACTCATAAAAGTATTTACAGATGACTGGAGAGGCGACCAGAAATGTTCAAGGTAACAAGCGCCTGTGTTAAGATGTGATAATATGAAAAAAAAACTGACTGACACTTTAGGCCTGAATGGATGAAAGCGTTTAGGTTCCACCCCGTGTGTCCATGAATCTCGACAACGACGTTCGATGAATTCTTTTTCTTCGTCATCGAACGCTCACACAGCAACTAATGTTGTCTGTCATATGAGCGAAAATGCGTTGCGCTGCCGTTAAGCGCCTGATAAGTCAGGCCCACCACATTCGACTGGCATGGGAGAAAATTAAAATATGTTTGAGGTCTTTCTGGTAAAAATTAAGGCTGGAGAATAGACCAAGAAGGCAGAAAATGGACTTGAAAGAGGTACCAAGAAGAAAAAGAACAAGGCAGAAACAAAGAGAGGGATAGAAAAGGGGGAATTCGTAGCACAGAAGTTCCAGAAGGCTGGGATGCTCTTTATACTGACAGGCCCCTGGCATCCCCACGGGGAAGTGTGATAAATTAAAAGAAGAGGGTTTGGGTTTTTTTGTTGTTGCGATCTCCAAGGTTGACTTAAAACGCAGACCCACCATTGCCTTGACTCACTTCGTGCACACACGCAAGTAGAAGATCAAAATATGCACATTAACGATATCGTATTTCATGCCAGTGCTCGGTGCGTTACGGGAACACGGACATACCCAGCATGCACCCTACACCTGGAGAGGGTGGGCTCTGCCAGCTTCAACTTGCCCAAGAGACACGGCCTGGAAGAATTCGGGGACGTGCCCTCACGACTCTTTGGGGGTTTAATGTAAGGGAGAAGGGAAGATGTGTGTAGGGGTGGTGGTTTGTTGATGATGGTGCAGTCTCGGAATTGGATAGCTCTGCTGGGACTCTAATATAAACCAAATCAAAGAACTGAGAGAGAGAAGAAGGAGAATAACAAGAATATAGGAAACAGGCACTTTTAACTATCAATTGATAATGTGATATCCTCAGTACAGTACAGGTGACGAAGAACGGAGAAATTTCAAGTCACTTCAACAAGGATGACTTAAGTGGTTTATCACCTCACAATGCTGTCATCACATAGTCTATCCTATCGACAGTGACCCAGATTTCTCATTCGCCTGATAGGCTAGATAACAAGGTAGACCTAATGAAACCCACGTACAAAGGGCAGGTGGCTCATCTCGCCTATTCTACTAAGACCTCTTTGTAAAACGCCACCTCACTCAGAATTTGTCCCCCTTCCGTTAGCGTGAGTGAGTTAATGGTGGTCGCAGCAGTCTGACTTCTGTGCGAAACTCAAGGCAATAATGTGGAAAGACAAGAACATGGAGCTCCGCACAGAAGTCAGACTGCTGCGACCGCCAGTGATCTCAATCATCTCCCTTTACGCTAACTTTGGATACTGACAGCCGAGTCGACCCCCCCCGACCCACCCACCCCCCCCCAACCAAAACAGTAAACAAAAGAACTAATAGACCCCCCTCCCCCTACACACTCACACACAGATACTTAATACCAACAGCTTTCAGAATCTCACTTTCAAGAACACACAACACATAACGAAATGAGGGTAAGAATAATCCAGGCTAATGTAGGCTACCTCATGTGGACCTGCTAGCAACTGGACTGAGAAGGAAACTGAAATAGTTTGGGCATATTATCACAAGAAGTTTCGGCCTAGAAAAGACAAAATTCAACAAAGCACATAAGAGTAGAGGGTAGGCGAAAGCAAGACAGACAAAAGCGATGAGCATGCAACATCAAAGAATGGACAGGCCCTGACTTTGCTGGCTCACAGAGGACAGAGAGAAGTGGCCGAAACTGGTAGTGAAGTAGACTACTGATGACTGCCCCATCCACCACTGGGTCAGAAGATGGGTGAGACAGGTCAGTTTACACTGGCTCTGGCTGATTCGACCACTCTCCTAACAATCCTTGGAAGAGATAGAAACAGAGGTCTCATGGCAGATGCAGGCATAACACCTTCCGTCCGTCATAGAAGAGCAGACTATCTATGGCTGGTGGCATTTGCAGATGACACGAACGTACCCAGCATGCAATCCGTGCTTTGGCGAGGCATGGGCCTCCTTGGGTTCAACTAGCACTAAAACACACTGCCTGAAAAATTCAATGCTTTGCTTGATTAATTCCTTAAGCAGTTAAGTGAAAAGTCGCCAGATAAGTCGTGATATGAAATAATTTTATCATGACAGCCTTAGTGAAAGCAAGCTTAAAAGGCTGAAGGAAGACCTTCTGGAAAAAACTGTCAACGAACACGTCCGTCATGTCATCCCGACGACC
>CM054141.1:50404513-50417013 GCA_028751875.1 Rapana venosa
CAGCTAGCCAAACACCGTCAGTGCCAGCTCACGTATACAGAAATTTTAAGTATACACATGTGTATGCGCGCACGCACGCGGGTGCACACACACACACGCTCACACACAGAAACACACACATACCCACACGCGCACGCACGCACAGACAAAATACACACACAGACACAGACACACAGACACACAGACACACAGACACACAGACACACACAACACACACACACACACACACACACACACACACACACACACACGAACTCACGCACGCACACGCGCACATGCACGCACGTACATACAAGCATCAGAAAGAATACACAGACACACAGACAGACAGACAGACAGACAGACAGACAGACACACACACACACACACACACACACACACACACACACACACACACACACACACACAACACACACACACACACACACACACACACACACACACAACACACCCTCCCCACCTCACACACAGAATCACCCATCTTCCCGTTCTCAACTGCTGCTCCCCCCTCCCCATAACACCCAAAACTAATACACAATTTTAATACTTAAAAAATATCAAAGCAACAATATTAAAAAAAATCAATGTGTATTCGTGACATTAATATTTAATACGTTAATTTACCTAACATTACATTGTTTTACAGTACATTACCTTTCTTATACTTGCCCATACTATTTATTTTTCATTTTATTTTATTTTATTCTTTTATTTAGAAGATAATGAAATAAGCACTCATGAGATTTTTTTTACATCCAGTCCCTGTGTGTATGCAGTTTTGTAAATGTTGTCATCCGTTCACACAGGCAACAATGGCCTACTCTTCCGAAAAGCGGAACGGGTTTTAACGTGTGCGCAAGATGTTCTGCGTGCGTTCGCACACGGGGCCTCGGTTTATAGTCTCATCCGAAGGACTAAATCGACTCTGTGTGGTCTCCTCCCCCCCCCCCCCCTCCACACACACACACTCCCCAGCACTGACACACCTTTCTAAGCCTTGCCCACCTGTGTGCAGACGGAAGCAGGCGGAGCGTCAGAAGAGGGTGCAGCTGCGGATGTCCACCACAGACAACGCCGGAGTCTACGTGGACCTCAGTCCCCCCGAGCCTGGCGCCCACTCCTCCAAACGCCGATCCCAGGAATTGTAAGATTCCCGACAGAGATTCCCTGGAATTTGCAGGATCGCAGGACAGCGATTCCCAGGAATTTGCAGGATCGCTGGAAACAGATTCCCAGGAATTTTCAGGATCACAGAACAGCGATTACCAGGAATTTGCAGGATCGCTGGAAACAGATTCCCAGGAATTTTCAGGATCACAGAACAGCGATTACCAGGAATTTGCAGGATCGCAGGAAACAGAGTCCCAGGAGTTGTAGGATTAGTGACAGTGATTCCCGGGAATCGGAACATCAGGAAAAGAGATTCCCAAGAATTGCAGGGTCAGAAGGGGAACTCTTTGCCTATGTGCTGTCCTCGTAGAATCGTCATCTTCAAGACAACAGACGATTATTTTTTATTCAAGCAAACAAACAAGCAATCAGCCAACCAACTTCTTAGCTAAACAGTCAACCAGCCAACCAGCCAACCAACCACCTAAGCATCCAACGAGCCAACCAACCGAAGGTCAAGACTACTTAATAATAATAAATAATGGCAAGTAGGCAGCATAATGGATTCATCACAGATGTATTGATCATTTTGATGCTACACTCAGTCGACATACTGTTACATTGATATGGTACAGTTGCTGATGCTTTGTTATCATTGCCAGGTCCCCAGCTTAACACCCTGGGAAAGGAGGGGGGGGGGGGGGGGGGGGGGGGGGGGGGGGGGGGGGGGGGGGGGGGGGTCACCCAGAATATGCTCTTTATCTCACTCGC
This sequence comes from Rapana venosa, assembly GCA_028751875.1. Classification (NCBI taxonomy): domain Eukaryota; kingdom Metazoa; phylum Mollusca; class Gastropoda; order Neogastropoda; family Muricidae; genus Rapana; species Rapana venosa. The sequence continues at coordinate 50,406,395 of CM054141.1, forward strand.
CCACCCGAGTATCACTGTGAGACTGTAAGTACTCACGGAATGAGAGGTTTGCGTGTATGACTGTTTTCAAATACCAACCCCCCCCCCCCCCCCCCCTCCGACCCCAACTACCCCGTTATTGCCCACTGTTTTTCATTGTCGTGATTCAGATTCAGAATATTTTATTGCCATTTAAGTCATGTAGACTTATTTGACACAACAAAACAAAACATCAGTAACAATGATCCCCCTGGCTCAAAATGATGTACAATAAAACATGTTGCATTCTACTTCTCTTTTTATCATTTCTCAAAACATTCCTACACATATCTGATGTTATTTGCTTGAAAGACATCAACCGTGATTATGTCGCTTTACCTGTCTTTTATTATTTATCGTGTGTGTTTATAAGGATGCAGCACACAGTGATGCAGTGTTCGTGTGAGTGTCTGCGTACTATTAATGAAACTGAATAACTGGAGGATGATTTTTCTTTCGTTCCCTTTTACTCACAATGGCATTTTTACAATAAAAACTTATATTTTCAACCTTGCATGTATATCGAGGAAAGTGTGAGTGAGTGTGTGTGGGGTGTGTGTGTTTGTGTGTTGAGAGAGAGAGAGAGAGAGAGAGAGAGAGAGAGGGTTGATTTTGTAGTAAATGAGGTGGACTGTTGCGTGTAGTTATGATGGTATGTATTGAAGCCTGTTTCATGATTTCTTGGAATAGATAAAATTTTATGAAATACAGTATTTGATTTCCTAGTGTGAGTAAAGGGTTATTTGTGTGTGTGTGTGTGTGTGTGTGTGAGAGAGAGATAGAGAGAGAGAGAAGAGAGAAGAGAGAGAGAGAGACAATACAACAATGCAGTTTTAGTTTTCCCCTCGCGTAAATAGAATGCAATAATTGCCAGGTGCTCATAAAACCTTTCCAGACAAATATTTCAAAATAAATCTACGATTCTATCCCATTAATGCATGTTATTTAAATTTGATTGAAAGAAAAAAAGAATGATTTAACGTAATAAGATAAGTTGGATTGCATGCGTTATCGATAAATGCTTCACCGGAAAGAAGATTCTTCAATGAAGGGAAATAACTCATCTTTCAACATTTGAAGGTAAATTATATCCCTTGATATAATGCTTTCGTCTTGTAGCCTGATCCATGATGTTGATGTTTTATACAGTTACTGGCTCATTTCTTCTGTAGTTTATGTAACTTTTGTTGCCTTTCTCCCTCTTCCATCACTCCAGACACCCGTGTACTTCCTGAAACTACATGAATAATTTGCCATCCCTTCAGGGTGCATCAACCCTAACAGTGTAAAACCACGTTTATTAATTCAGTATAATCACTATTGTTCTTTGTATACCCGTCATTTGCTCTTCCTCTTTACACCCGTCATTCATTTATGCTTTTTGTTTCGCTATAGCAGAAAAAGAGTTAATGAGAATAAACTATTGGGAGTTGTGGAACAAAATTGTGACTATATAATTATTCTTAAAGCGGGGTACTTTATATCATCGATCGCGCGCTTGCAGTCTTCATGTAGACACACACAGCGCGCATAAGGCATGCCGAATAAGTTCATATCTTGCCCATACAACCGGCCATAACTAGATTGGCGGGGAAGGGGGTGGGAGAGTCTGGATACAGGTGTTCTTGACTGCATGGAATCTCAGTTTATAACAATCTCATTCGACCCGCCCCCCCCCCCCCTCCAAAAAAAAAACCAACCAAAAAAAACCGAGAAAAAACCCCCCACCCCAACTAAACTGGTAGCAACTCTGTCCACTTTACCAACAGAAAGGAAACTCGCGCAAAAATTTGATCAAAACAAGTGAAATGAAAAGAAGAGTACAGGATGCACTACAGCAACAACAAAAAGCAGGCTGATGCAGCCGTCGCTACACCTTGCTTTAATAGCAGTCAAAAAATTATGAACGTCGGAGAACGCGTCTTAGACATTAACGCAGAAGGCTTTCCTGTAAAAAAACACACAGAAGCACAACCCATACTTTAAAATGTCGGCTAAAATGAAAGTAAGTGTGTGTGTGTGTGTGAACAGAAAAAATTATAAAAAACAAAACATCCCGCCACACCATTACTTTGATCTGCACAATATTTTTTTTTTAGAGCAGGAGATAGTGATTTTTAGTGTGAAAAAAAAAGAAAATGAAAAATGATGATTAAGTTATGATAAACTTCTTTTCTAGCAGCAGCAGCAGCAGCAGCAACAACAACAAATATTAATGATGATGATGATGATGATGACGACGACGACGACGACGACGATACTACTACTACTACTACTACTACTTCCACTACTAACAATGATAAAGAAAAGGATGATAAAGATGATGATAATGATGATCATAATGATGAGGGTAGCAACAATTACACTAGCCGAGTCAATACTGGAATGAAATAAAAAACAGCAACAAACCAGTCTGAAGTCTAGAGACCCTTTACTGTGGCATGAATCTTCACGTTTTCACCGTTCTCTTCTTCCGTAAGTCATTTTCCAATCATCACACTGCCATTCTGCAGAACACGAACTTTCTTCGTCTTTGGACACAAGCAGTCTGTCATAGAAAGCGTTTTGTTTCATGACGCCTACAGTTCCCCATAGACACGCTGGCTATGTCTCCTGGTTTTCCTATTGAACAAGTGGGTATTTTCGCCGCTGCTTATCACTCTCCTGCTCACCAAGTGCTTATCCATCTTCCCTCTAATCCATCAGCTATCTTAGTGATCAACTATGACTCTCTACTCTCTTGCTCCTTATTCTCAGCCTCTGTTGCCTTTGACAATATCTCACTACTCTTTACGCACTGCGATATTTCTTAAGGCATCTCCACTATAATCAATTTCGCCAGTTTCCGAACAGCAGCTGCTCCTCTCTTTTGAGGTCATGTCGACACGACGGAAAACATAAATATATATATACGCCAGTCCTTACAAAGGACATTATACAGTACACACAAATAATTGTCTTTACCTTGGCTTTATCTTGGCTTCAGTACAATCCCCCAGTTCACCCAGCTGTAAATATGTACCTGCCTTCCTCTTTACGGTCAGGGAAGGTAAAGTACCGAGGGAGAGGAGATGGGCGCCGCCCTCAATATGCTGGCCCCTGGAGAAGCTGAGGTCTCTGATGCCTGACTCCCCTACGACCACATAGGTTATGGGACACCTTTACCTTTTACCTTTTGATACAAAACAACCCACCACAGAAAGCGTTTTGTTTGTGACACCCACAGGTCGTGATACACTCACTGTAGACAGCCTCACCCTGTAGTCTTCCTATTGAACGGGTGCGGTGTCGCTAAGTGGGTCTCTTGTCGCTAACTGGTACAAGATGTTTTACTATCCTAACCCACCTCTTAACTAACCAGAAATTATCTTTTCACCGCTCAGCACAATGTCTTTATATTAACACAGATATAAACACGATCCACAATACGGCAACAACAAAAGTATCAACTGACTAAAAACTCGGTCGAGACTATGAACTTCAAAAAAGAGTAGGCTTAATCCCGAACTTCACCGGGAAAATCCGTCTGGGTTGGACTGGAATCAAAGATATTACTTGCTCGAATGTCATCAATTATCAGCAAAAGGTAATTGATATAGTCGAGAGTGACGCATTTCGAACCGATCGCATATCTTTCTTTACAAAAAATGCGCTACACAGCATTTCATACGAAGTTTCAAAACTGGGTAAAGCAGTTCTTATCACGGTCGAGCTTTTTTCATTTTCATTTTTCATACCACTGTAAGTGACGGCAGATTTCTCTGCGTGAAACGCGGGCTGCTTTCTCCGGGGAGAGCGCGTCGCCACAAGAGCAGCGCCACCCTATTTTTTTCTTTTCCTGTCTGCAGCTGTATTTGTTTCCCTATCAGAGCGGCTTTTTTTTTCTACAGAATTTCACCAGGAACAACTACCTTGTTAGCATGGGTTCTTTTACATGCGTCAAATAGTCATGCGTAACACACGGGACCTCGGTTTATCGTCTCATCCGAAAGAGCAGGACCATTTCACGAATAGTACCACTTAACGACACCACTCACACAAAAAACCAAACAAACACAAACAAACCGAGCGCGTGTACATACATGTATGGATGCCGGGCTGTAGGCATACACGGAAGCGTCTCCACCTGGCGCGTTGCCATGGTTTCCAGAAACAAAGCCCTGGTTCTCAGGCCAGCCGTGAACAAGAGAGGAAGGCATGTCAGGTGGGACGTTGCGCTTCAAATTACAGGAGTTTTAAACAGGTAAAGAAAAGCTTTCGCTGGATCCTCTCTCTCTCTCTCTCTCTCTCTCTCTCTCTCTCTCTCTCTCTCTCTCTCTCTCTCTCTCTCTCTCCTCTCTCTCTCTCTCTCTCTCTCCCCCTCTCTCCCCCCTCTCTCTCCCTCCCTTCATCTTCCTCCCTCCCCCCTCTCCACCCCCTCTCTCTCCCCCCTCCCTCTCTCTCCCCCTCCTCTCTCCCTCCCTCCCCCTTTCCCTCCCCCCCTCTCCTCCCCCCCTCTCTCTCTCCCCCTCCCTCCCTATTCCCCCCTCTCTTTCTCTCCACCTCCATCCCTCTCTCTCCGTCCCTCTCTCTCCGTCCCTCCCCTCCCTCTCTCTCTCTCCCCTTTAGTGTGTGTGTGTGGTGTGTGTGTGTGGTGTGTGTTGTGTGTGTGTGTGTGTGTGTGTGGTTCACGAGCGCATTTGCTAAGATTGTCTGTGGACGTACGGGAATTGAGACAGGCGTGGTTAATAATGTGAATAGGGTACCCGAAAGCTTAAAGGGGGTGGGGGGTGAGGGTATTAAAGGTGGTGATGGCGGGGACAGGGACGGGGATGGGGATGGGATGGGGGCAGGGGCTGGGGATGTATGTGCGGAATACGCACTTGCTCGCATGCACACAAGCGCCCACGAGATGTATGTGTTATCTTCTTTGTGTCCCATCAGTCTACAGCACACCCCACCACCCACCCACCCCCGTCAGTCTAAAAAAATAACCTCACCACCACCTTCCATTAAATTTGAGTCTTTCCTCTGATTTTTTATCTATTTATTTATTCTTTTATTTATTTATTTATTCTTTTATTTAGAGGATATTCGAATAAGCGCTCAGGTACTTTTTCATCCAGTCCCCGTGTGTATGCAGTTTTGTAACTATTGTCATCCTTTCCCATCGGTACACAATGGCCTACTCTTCCTCTTTACTACGAATGCACATCACATGTTCGCACAATGTTTGTTGTCTTCTACATCGAACGCTCAGACAGCGAACTATTGTTGTCTGTTATATGAGCAAAAATGCGTCACGCTGCCGTTAAGCGCCTGACCAGTCAGGTCCCAGCGCATCCGACTATCCTGTCTCTGTCTGTCTGCTTGCCTGTCCCTCTACTCCGTTATTCCATCTTCCCTAAACCACTCTGCATCCCCCCCTCCCTCCCACCTTTCTCTGTGGCATCCTTTTCGGTCTCATCATCTTAAAGTTAAAAACAACAGCAAAATCCAAACAAAGGAAGAACCTGCCTTTGTCAGATCAATAACACCTGTCAATACCCGTCTTTGTCAGATCACATCGTGGTAAGAGCTTCTCAAACAAACATTGTGCGAACACGTGATCATGCATCCGTAATACAGAAGCAAAGACCGAATGGGTGGTGGGGTATGTTGTAGATTGAAAGGGGTGGGTGGTGGGGTATGTTGTAGTCTGAAAGGGGTGGGTGGTGGGGTATGTTGTAGACTGAAAGGGGTGGGTGGTGGGGTATGTTGTAGATTGAAAGGGGTGGGTGGTGGGGTATGTTGTAGATTGAAAGGGGTGGGTGGTGGGGTATGTTGTAGACTGAAAGGGGTGGGTGGTGGGGTATGTTGTAGACTGAAAGGGGTGGGGGTGGGGTATGTTGTAGATTGAAAGGGTGGGTGGTGTGGGTTACTTAATAGATTGAAAGGGGTGGGTGGTGGGGTACTTAATAGATTGAAAGAGGTGGGTGGTGGGTCACCTTCTAGATTGAAAGGGTGGGTGGTCGAGTATACTGTAGATTGATGTGGGTGGATAGTGGTGTATTATTGTAAACTGATGTGGGTGGCTATCTATCTATCTATCTATCTATCTATCTATCTATCTATCTATCTATCTATCTATCTATCTATCTATCTATCTATCTATCTATCTATCTATCTATCTATCTATCTATCTATCTAAAACATCATACACTGCTGGTTTAAACACAAAGTCATATCATCATCATCATCATCATCATCATCATCATCATCATCATCATCATCATCATCATCATCATGCAGCAGCAGCAGCAGCAGCAGCAGCAGCAGCAAAGGTGACGGCGTCATCGTCATCGTCATTGTCATCGTCACCACCACCACCACCACCACCACCACCATGGCGTCATGTTTGCGGTGCCGATGCAGTGTTAATAATAAACAGACTCCCACCCTCGCACATCTCTCCTTCTGACTAACGCGTACCTCACAAGTCAGTCAGTCACTAACCCTGTAATTATCTACCCCAGTGCCGACATCAACCCGCACCTCCACCTAACCATCCCTGCCTGCCGCCTAGCAACCATAACACAACCTTCGACTCTCACAACGTGGCACACAGATGAGTCTTGTACTACAGAACCAAAAAAGAAAAAAAAATGACTGTCAGGCACAGAATCCTATAATTATACACACAGTTATTTTAATTTTCTCTCTCTCTGTCTAAACATGGACTGGATCGGATGTCGAGCAGTTGTGCACGTGAGAATCGCTCTTTTCTCACGACCTGGATGCGGCAGCAGAAAGGACACTGCGGCATTGTCTTGGTGCCAGGGATCAGGAAACGCTCGGGCGAGCGACTCTTGTCGGGGTAAAGAGAAGAGGAGATTAGCCTAGCCTAGCCTAGCCTAGCATCCCTTTATCTGGGTGTGGTGGTGGTGGTGGTGGTAAGAAACTGACTGGCTGGCTGGCTGGCTGGCTGACTGGCTCCGCGACTTGAGTGTCTTGTTATGTTACCTGTCAGTGCTGGTTTGAATGATGCGAATCATGACACAACCTTAAGTTTCTGAACCAGTGCCAGAGGTTTTATTTGTTTTATATATTTTATCAAACACCCTTGTTCTTTGATTGTTGGTGGAGTAGTTTTATACTTATACATACGAGGGGGAAAAAAAACAAGCACTCACTGTCAGATTCAGTGTTGTTATCAATACGACATTAAACAGCTGATAGCTTCGATCCGTGTGTGAGAAAGCGCGTGTACAGGTTTATACGTCATTATGTGAAGCGCAAGCCTGCAACAGGTGTGATGAAGTTTTGTACAGAAAAAGATAAGAGAGAAGAAGCACGTTCTTAGGCAATGCAGGCAGTGATTCTAAGTTGATTTTTCTCCCCTGTGGCATGCGATTGTACGATGAGGAAAGAAGAAGAGGAAGGCTTACATGTGTGTAGAACCGATGTCTGGGATTTAAAAAACAAATTCCCGGATCGATGTCCGAGTGCAGTGTTAAAGTACGTGAGGATAGTCATGTTAGTGAGAAGTTAGCGATGGTTGTGTGTGTGTTGTGGTGTGTGTGTGTGTGTGTGTGTTTGTATGTGAGTGAGTTAGTGAATGAGTGAGTGTTTGAGTGTGTGTGTGTGTGTGTGTGGTTGTGTGTAGTGTGGTGAGTGTGTTGTGTGTGTGTGTGGTGTTGTGTGTGTGTGTGTGAGTGGTGTGGGGTGTGTGTGTGTGTGTGTGAGTGTGTGTGTGTGTGTGTGTGTGTGTGTGTGTGTGTGTGTGTGTTTGTGTGTGTGTGTTTGTGTGTGTGGTGTGTGTGTGTGTGTGTGTGTGTGTGTGTGTGTGTGTGTGTGTGTGTGTGTGTGTGTGTGTGTGTGTGTGGTAGTCGTTGTTGTGTTGTGTTGTGTGTTGTGTTTGTGTGTGTGTGGTGTGTGTGGTTGCGTTGTGTTGTGGTGTGTGTGTTGTGTTGTTGGTTGTGTTTGTGTTGTGTTGTTGTGTTGTGGTGTTGTTGTTTGTGTTGTTGTGTGTGTTGTGTGTTGTGTGTGTTGTTGTGTGTGTGTGTGTGTGTGTGTGTGTGTGTGGTGTGTGTGTGTGTGTTGGTGTGTTGTATTGTGTTGTTTTGTGCGTGTTGTGTTGTTGTTGTTGTTGTTGTGGGTGGTGGTGGTGGTGTGGTGGTGTGTCTGTCTGTGTGTGTGTGTGTGTGTGTGTGTGTGTGTACGCGCGAGCGTGTGTGTGTGTGTTGCGTTGCGTTGTGTTGTGTTGTTTCTTTTTTTCTTTTTCTTTCTTTTATTCTTTTATATCGAGGATAAGGGAATAAGCACTTATGTGCTTGTTTTCACATCCAGTCCCCGTCTGTATGTGGTTTTGTAAATTTTGTCATCTGTTCCCGCTGGCACACAATGGTCTATTCTTTCGAAAAGCGGAACAGGATTTAACATGTACGCAAGATGTTCTGCGTGCGTTCGCACACGGGCCTCGGTTTATAGTCTCTCATCCGAAGGACCTTAAAACATGTGGTTTGTGTGTGTGTGGTGTGTGTTGTGTGTGTGTGCGCGCGGCGCGCACGCGCGCGCGCTGTGTGTGTGTGTGTGTGTGTGTGTGGTTGTGTGTGTGTTGTATTGTGTTGTGTTGTGTGTTGTGTGTGTTTATTTCTTTTTTTTTATATTATTTTTATTTATTATTTTATTTCGAGGATAATGGAATAAGCACTCATGTGCTTTTTAAAATCCAGTCCCCGTGTGTATGCAGTTTTGTAAATTTTGTCATCCGTCATCATGTGTGTGTGTGTGTGTGTGTGTGTGTGTGTGTGTGTGTGTGTGTGTGTGGTGTGTGTGGGTTTAGTGTTAACGTTAATGTGTGTATGTGTGTGTGTGTCGTTCTGTGGAGGTCTTGATTTATCGTGTTTATTGTTTGATTGTGAGGACTCTAAAAGTGGGATTCTTTGTCAGTGTGTTTTCTCTTTGTCTCGTCCTCTCTGTGTAGCTCTGATTGTTTGTTTTGGTCTGCATTGAGCTGCCTGTGTGTGTGTTGTGTGTGTGTGTGTGTGTGTGTGTGTGTGTGTGTGTGTGTGTGTTGTGTGTGTGTGTGTTGTTCTAACGCCTTTTTATGTGGAATAAAGTTACATACAAGAAGACAAATGATCACAAAAGGTTAGCACTATTGTAGTCGTGATTCAATCAAATAAGTTATTATACATTGTGAAATAACTGTTTGATTAATGTAACGACAACAAATAAATGTTTCAAAATGTGTGTGTGTGTGTGTGTGTGTGTGTGTGTGTGTGTGTGTGTGGGGTGTGTGCGCGCACGCGCCCGTGCGAGAAGGGGTTGGGGTCAAGTCAAATCAAATCAATCAAAATGATCCTTTCTGGGAGTAAAAGATTCAGTTGACACAGCTTGATCCTGCCCTCACACACCAAAAAATCATGAAAAATGACTTATAAACAATGTTAACATATGTTGAAAAAAACTAGAAATTGAAAATGAGGAAAAAAATCACTTACAATATAAAATAACCTAAAACAAGACCAGTACGACATGCACTCAATTCAGACAGACGAATAAGGGAAGAAAACAAAATAACGGAAGTAAAAATAATGATTTAAAAAGCAAGCCATAGTTGTAACATAATTTCGAGCATAAAGAAAAGTATTTACGATTTATCCATTCAATGTTTCTTGAAAAGTTTCTTCAACTTTTGTTTTGAAGGAGCAGATTTAAAAAAAAAAGGAAGGTTAACCATTTCATAATGTTCCTACTGAATAAGGAAATGCTTGATTTATAAATATTATGATTGTTTGTCCGTCGTGTTCGTCGATGACCTCCAAAACAGCAGAAATTTGATTATAGTAGAGATGCCTTGCCCACAGTACATCCCCACTCTCTCGGCCAAGTGGGCATAAGGACAGTCAGCGTTGGAGATGTTCTCCAAAGGCCAACCAGCCCCCAGGGCTGCAGCACATAGAGACTGTGCGAGTCAAGCCTCCTAGTCAGAGTCATAGTCGATCACTAAAGACTAAGCTGTAAAGTAGAATGGCGCCTGAGCAAAAACTGTCTATTATTATGCCTGTCTGTATTGATAACCTTGTTGCCAGCTCGTTCACAATTTTCTTTGGGGCATTTCCATTCATTGCTTTGTACACACATAGACACTTGTTGAAATGTAGACTGTTTTTGAGCGGAAGAATATCTAACGGTTTGTAGTTGGTCTTGGTCAATATATTAGGATTCAATGTGATTAGTTTGACAGCTCTTTTATGCAGGCGGCTTATAGGCTTTATTGGGTTTGTTTCACTGGCGCTATCCAATGAAGTAGAAGCATAATTTATAAAAGAAGAAAATGTGCATGAAAGAATAGTTTTCGTGACTGTAGATATAGAAAATTCTTGATTTTTCGTGCTTGCAAGCGTACCTACACACTTGCATACAATGGTGCATACGAACTAGCGCGTGTGTATACACACAAGCTTGTGTGCGTGCGTATGTACCCATGCGCGCCTCTAAACGGAAACATGAATGCATGTGTACACACAAGAACAACCACAAGCGCACGTATTTCTGCGTGTGTCTTCACATACACTGGCACACGCGCTGTAACAGGCGTACGTAAACCCAATCATTACAAACAAGTTTTCTGTGAC
>CM054141.1:50422013-50424513 GCA_028751875.1 Rapana venosa
AACAGTCACCTTCATTCCAATGATCTCCTTCAGGGGTTTCAATCTGCCTATCGCCCCAACCACAGCACCGAAACCACCCTAGTCCATACTTTAGATACACTTCTACTTGCTTCTGATGCAGGAAAAATCTCCCTCCTCACTCTTCTTGATTTATCTGCAGCCTTCGACACTATAGATCACTCAATTCTTCTTTCTCGCCTCCAAAATACGTTTGGTATCAATGGCACTGCCCTCACCTGGTTTACTTCATACCTCACAGACAGATTCCAGAAAGTTATTGTAAACAAAATTCAATCAAAATCTGTCAAAATGGAATGTGGAGTTCCACAGGGATCAGTCCTGGGCCCCGTTCTCTTTACTCTCTACACTGCTCCACTCTCACATATAATAAACAACCACCATATTGATCATCATTTCTATGCCGATGACACTCAGCTTCAGTGCAGTGATACTGTTGAAAACTTGCCTTCCCTCCTGACAAATATGTCCTACTGCCTTCAAGACATTCAAAACTGGATGACTCAGAACAAGTTACAACTTAATGCCGATAAAACCGAAGCCATGCTCATAGGGACCCAACATAAACTTTCCTCCATCACAACAACATCAATACAATTTTGGCAGTGCGTCAGTTCCTTTGTCCAACTCTGTGAAGTATCTAGGTGTAGTTCTTGACAACACACTCTCTATGAAAAAATTCATCACCAGACCTGCCAGTCTTGCTACTATCAATTACGGCGCATAAGTGCGATTCGCAAGTATCTGTCCACTGATGCAACTTCCAAGCTCGTCACATCTCTCATTCTTTCACGTTTAGACTACTGTAAATTCTCTTCTGGCTGGCCTACCAGCATCATCCATCCACTCTCTTCAACGCATACAAAACTCTGCAGCTCGACTGTCCTAAGAAAGAAAAGATCCGAACACATCACTCCTCTTCTGCGATCTCTTCACTGGCTGCCAGTCTCACAAAGACTGAAGTATAAGATCAATACCCTCTGTTTCAAATGTCTCCACAAATCTGCACCATCTTATCTTTGTAACTGTCTTCACCTGTACACTCCATCCCGTTCCCTTCGTTCAGCCGCAGATACTTTGTGCTTTCGAACACCCAGATTCAAACAAACCACTGTTGGCTGTCGATCTTTTTCTGTTTCTGGTCCGTCCACGTGGAATGACCTCCCTCTTTCACTTCGCCAAAAACCTTCACTTGATACCTTCAAATCCAGCCTCAAAACACACTTATTTCCTACCTGACACTTCCCCCCTCATATCCGTCTCTACTTTTCAACAGCATTCTTCATCTCCTAAGTGTGTTCGCGTGTGTGTGTGTGTGTGTGTGTGTTTTGTGTGTGTGTGTGTGGTGTGGGGTGTGTGTGTGTGTGTGTGTGTGTGTGTGTGTGTTACATACACGTGCATAAATTTGAAATGTGTCTTTATTATATTTGAGGAAAGTTGCATGCGCGTAAATGATTTGAGTGCAAGCGCTTCGATTTGTTTGTTTTACAAGATTTGGCGCTATATAAATTCCATATATTATTTTATTATTATTATTATTATTATTATTATTATTATTATTTTTATTATTATTATTATTATTATTATTATTATTATTATTATTATTATTATTATTATTATTATTATTAATTATTATATATAACAGAGTGGTTAAGACCATTCGACTTCAATCCCCTGGGTCCGTGAAGTCTTGGGTTCGAAAATTGGTGGTGGCGTCTGGTGAAATAAGAGTAGGGAGTTTAACGATTTCCAAGGTCAACTTTAAGTGCATACCTGCCAGTGCCTAACTTCCCTTCGTGTATATCATACAGAAGATCAAATACGCACGTTAAATATCTGGTAATTCATGTCAGCGATGGGTGGGTTACAGAAACACCGACATACACAGCAAGCAAGTTGTACAACGACATGAGCTGCTCTGAAGCCGGAGTGTGCTGACTTCCTTCTAAACATAGCTCTTGAAGCTTTGTGGTGAGACTGCTTTTGTTCTACACAAAATTTGTTGCTGCAACTAAAAGAAATCTATAAATCCTGAAATCTAAACAGAGTTTCAATCTCTTTACCTCTGAAATTAAACTTTGCAATAGTTCGTGATTTCCCTTATGACAATACAACTTAGCTACATTAAAAAACCTCATAATCATCACAATGGTTGGATAATATGATATCCAGTGCAGTTTCAAACCATGGTGTCACCAGCGTAAAGTATTGGAAATATGTTCAGCATTAAGTTAAGGAGACACAGTGTACAAAAAGTATCAAAGGTATACTTAAAGATGAAAAAACGCAACAAAATTAGAACACAAACTCAGGCATAGAAAAGAACAACGAATCCAGAAAGTTCGATGATAGGTAATGATAAGGAATAGGGTTATGTAATGAAAGTATGATGTCATCACAGATCGTGGTTGAAATGCTTTATACAAATTAATCGACTGATTTCTCACATCACTTTCTATTTTGGATGCCATCAGTAGATTAA
>CM054141.1:50432013-50444513 GCA_028751875.1 Rapana venosa
TCACATCAGTGCAGACTCCACTCTCCCCAAAAGTCCTTCCGATGAGACTATAAACCGAGGCCCCGTGTGCGAGCGCACGCAGAACATCTTGCGCACACGTTAAATCTTGTTCCGCTTTTCGTAAGAATAGGCCATTGTGTGCCGGTGGGAACAGATGACAGAATTTACAAAACCGCATACACACGGGGACTGGATGTAGAAAATTACATGAGTGCTTATTCCATTATCCTCGATATAAAAGAATTAAAAAAAAAATAAACACACACATATCCACCCACCCACCCACCCATCCATCCATCCATATACAGACAGACAGACAGACAGACAGACAGACAGACAGACAGACAGACAGACAAGACAGGTGAACGCGCTTCAGGGCGTGTCCCAGTGACTGATGTATGCAGCAAAAACATCAAAAGACCACACCGACAGATCAATACCCTCAGTAAGTCCTCCCTCCCTCCCTCCCTCTCTCTCTCTCTCTCTCCCTCTCCCTCCCTCTCTCTCTCTCTCTCTCGCTCTCTCCAGCACCAACTGTCCTCTTCAGTCCGTTAGGTCTCTCCTCATTGATTCTTCGGTTCTTCCACTATATAAACTAATACCAGTACCGAGAACTGGAAGAAACAAATGCGAATCGAAAACCTTTACCTTTCTTGTAGTTATAGTGATGTAAACAAAAGAAAGATGGACTCGTCCGATGTGAACTTGTTGTTTTTTAATCCAATGTTCACGTAAAGCGGTTGGTTCATAATCTTCTTACTGAAGCTTTTATGTTAGCATCAACAGTGGTCTCATGGGGATGCACTTACCTAGAAAGCGAAAGGTCACGGGTTTGATTCCCGTCTTGAAGGAACAAGGTAACTTAGTGGTTAGAGCGTTGAGCTCGCGAACTGATGGCCCGGGTTCGAGCCACCACCACGGCACCCGTTCGAGTGGATTTTTCTCCCGGAGTTCACATCAGTGCTGACTTCGCTCCCCCGAAAAGTCCTTCAGATGAGACTATGACCCCGAGGCCCCGTGTGCGAACGCACGCACAACATCTTGCGCAGACGTCAAACCCCGTTCGGCCTGTCGGAAGATCAGAGTAGGCAAACGCATGCCTTTAGGAATCGGATGACAACATTTACACAACAGCATGTACGCTTGTGTCGTGTTAAGATATCATCTACGAAGTCGGAAAGCGGCTACCTTAATGGTGGGGGAATAAAGGTGTAAACACAATCTCACCATTGGTGAAACTTGGAACTCACACAGCTGAAGAACGAAAAAACTAAATCCCGTCTGAAGCCAGATTTCCCCCCCTCCACTCCCTCCCGGATCCCCAATCTACCAGACCTTAGTGGTGGTCTGAGTGTTGACCTTTCAGGTGAAACAAAAATCCAAGGTCCATTTAGTGCACGTAAAAGAACCCATGACAAGAGGGCATTTAGCCCTCTGATGCCGTTACGTAGAAAGGCCACCCATGTAAGATGATACACACGCAGACAAGAAACGTTATGAACAGAAAAGATGGCTGCATGCTTGTGTCGATACGCTCTCTCTAGAGATAGTAACCGCGAAATTCATACAGAAAAATCTACCTTGACTGAAAGTGATGTACAATACAATATAAGACGCTGCCATACAACATAATACAATACAATGTAATGCATACCACACCACACCATACCATATCACGCCATACCATACCACACCACACTATTCAACGCCCCACCCACCCACCCCACCACACCAGACCATTCCACCTCCTATCCCACCCCATCACACCACACCACACCTCACCACACCGCAACCACACCCACACCCCACTCCACAACCACCCCACCCCACCCCACCAACACACCACACCCCACCACACACACCACATCACACCCCCCACCCCACCACCCCACACCACAACCCCACCCCACCCCACCCCACCACACCCACCCACCCCACCCCACCAACCACCACACCCACCCCACTATACACCACCCCACCCCACCCCACCCCACCCCACCCCACCCCACTACCACCCATACCCACCCCACCACCCACCCCACCCCACATACACCACACCCCACCCCATTCCACACCCCACCCACCCCACCACCACCACACCCACCCCACACCCACTATACCACCCACCCACACCACACCCACCACCCCACACCCCACCCCACTATACTACACCACACCCCACCCACTATACCACACCCCACCCCACCACACCCCACCACACCCCACCACACCCCCACACCACACACACCCCACTCAACCACTCACACCCCCCACCCACCAACCACCCACACCACCCCACCACATCCACCCACCCACACCACACCACCCCACCACCCACACCCACCACACCACCACACCCCACCCACACACCCCACCACACCCCACCCACTCCACACCACACCCCCACCACCACCACCCCACCACCCACCCACCCCACCCACCACCCCACACACCACCCACCCCACCCACCCCACACCACACCACACCACAACACCACACACCCAACCCCCTATACACACCCACCACCCACCCACTATACCACACCACACCACACCCACCACCCACAACCACACCCCACCCACTATACCCACCCACCACACCCCACCCCATACCACACCACCACACCCCACCCCCACTATACCACACCCACCCCACCCACCACCACCACACCCACCACACACCCACCACACACCCACCCATCACCACCACCCCACCCACACACCCCACCCAACACCACACACCCACACCCACCCCACACACACCACACCACCCACACACCACAACCCACACCCCACACCCCCACCCACCCCACACCACCACCCCCCACCACCCACCACCCCACCCACAACACACCACACCCACCCCACAACACCACAACCCACCCACCCCACCCCCACACACCCCCATATACCACACCAACCACCACCCACCCACACCCACCCACTATACCACACCACACCACCCCCCCCCCCCCCCCCCCCACCCCCCACCCCACACCCACCCCACTATACCACACCACACCCCACCCCCACACCACACCACACCCACCCACACCACACCATACCACACCCACACACCACACCTCCACCCACCCACACACACACACCCCACCCACCACCACACCACACCACACCACACCACCACCCCACCACACACACACCCCACCACCCCACCACACCACACACACCCACACACACCACCCACACCCCACACCACCAACCCCACCACACACACCCACACCCACCCCACCACACCCACCCACCACACCACACCACACCCACCCCACCCACCACACCACACCCACCACACCACACACCCCACCACCCACCCCACCCCACCACCAACCCCACCCACCCACCCACCCCACACCACCACCCACAACCACACACACCACACCCACCCATTTACCACACCCACCCCACTACCACACCACACCACACCCACCCACTATACCACACCACACCACACCTCACCACACCACACCACACCACACCCCACCACACCACACCACACCACACCACACTACACCACACCCCACCACACCACACCACACCGCACCACACCACACTATACCCCACCACACCACACCACACCACACTATACCCCACCACACCACACCCCACCCCACCCACCCCACTATACCACACCACCTACGGAAAACGCTCTTTGCCTGACCGCTTATCATCTCTGTACCATTGTAACGCCAACAGCAACTTCCCTGCTGAAATGTCGCCCATGACTGAATGGCCGGCTCTAAAGCTGTGCCAAAGAATGCTGAAATATTCATTCTCCGCTGTGCCTGGCACCGGAGAGAAATGGTGGCTCAGTGGTCTGGAGATAACGCACTCACCGCCTATAGATACAGAGCGAAGTCTCAGGTTATATCCCTGTCTAAACCTGAATACCCCTGGCCCTCATCAACTAGAATTTGCATTGTGGTCTGGGTGCAAGTCTTATGGCTAAACACCCGTTGTGCAAAAACCTTCTTCGTTGTGCAAAAACCTTCTTCGTTGTGCAAAACCTTCTTCGTTGTGCAAAAACCTTCTTCGTTGTGCAAAAACCTTCTTCGTTGTGCAAAAACCTTCTTCGTTGTACAAAACCTTCTTCGTTGGGCAAAACCTTCTTCGTTGGGCAAAACCTTCTTCGTTGTGCAAAAACCTTCTTCGTTGTGCAAAACCTTCTTCGTTATGCAAAACCTTCTTCGTTGTGCAAAAACCTTCTTCTTTGTGCAAAACCTTCTTCGTTGTGCAAAACCTTCTTCGTTGTGCAAAACCTTCGTTGTGCAAAACCTTCTTCTGTATACATAAAAGATTCTACGGCAACGAGAGATTTGTTCCTGGCAAAGCTCGGTTGAAAAAACAGCCACTGTTGTAGGGAATCTAAACACACATCATGCAGAGAGGAAAATCAAATAAAAATGGGTGGCGCAGCTCTTGTGGCAACACGCTCTCCTCAGGGAGAATAGCTCGAGTTTCACACTAAGAAATCTGGAGCTGTGAAACTCGAGTCAGGTCAGGCCAAAGGCACGGTTCTTACACAGAAATGCCTAAAACGCTGTCATTGAAAGATTTTATTTTGTAGCATTTTTTTCATTTTAAATATCGAATCTTTGAAAATCATTTTCAAAAATGATTGAGAAGTTGTGAAAGATTACCTACACTTGTTTTCCTCCACTACAATTTCTGCAGTAAAGAAATCTGTTCTGGTTGAAAACAGGATACAATGCAATGTTTCTATGAATGCGGGAAAGCAAGCCGTTATTTGGACGTGCGCTAAATGTGTGTTGCACATAGGAAATCATTTCATTGCCTGATAGGAAATATAACACCTACACCGCCACCCGAGGTCTAGAGAATAAGGAAAAACCTGGGATTTATTTAAACAATAAAGGCGACAAAGTCAAAGTCAAACTTTTATTTTCAGATGGTACATTGAATAAGCAGTGCATTTGCGACAGATTGGTTAAGACGCTCACCTGCCTAACAAGTAGACCGTGAAGCTCTGGGTTCGATTCCCAGCCTTTCCCTTGCTTCCCAGTTGGACTGGAAAAGCAAACTGAATGTCAAGTCTTTAGGAAGAGACTCTAAACAGTCGGACCCGTGTGGGTTGCAGACTTGTGTACGTCAAACGAACCCGCGACAGTGGACAATCAGAGAGAGCAAGGAGGTACACCCCGATTGTCCTGGCAAAACTCGTAGGTTCAATTCTCATCTGTATTCCCGAAGTCGGAATCCAGCTATCTCAATGATGTAACAAAAAAGATCATATACGCAAAAACCTCACCGTTGGTGAACCCGAACCTTTAGCCGAAGAACGACCCCCCCCACCCCCACCCCAAACAACCCCACAACGAGAAAAAACCAAACCAAACTGGGAATCGAACCGGCAACATCTCGCTTTCTAAACAGGTGCGTCACCTTTAAGACCCCGATATACCGATACCATCTATCAGTTTTCCGATTTCGTGGCCTTTTTCTTCAGCAGAAGAATCAAAGAATCGATGGAATCAGTAGGCAAGAGAAGAGAAGAGAAGAGTGATGGTGAGCGGCAGGGGTGAAGGGCACTTGCCGCGGCGTGTATCGACTGGTTGGTGGTGATCTTTGCCCATACATCACTAAGCGGCCACGCCCCGACACACGTGCCTACACGTTGACCCAGTGTTGGGGCTTCTTACTGGGACGGCTCAGCACCTCCCCACCCCCATCCTCCCCCCCCCCCGTCCTCCCCCGCCTTTTTTACTAGCCCTTTCTCCCCCCCACCCCACCCCCGTTGGTGTTGTGGAACCTGGCACTCCAGAGAGAGAGAGAGAGAGAGAGAGAGAGAGAGAGAGAGAGAGAGAGAGAGAGAGAGAGAGTATATATGAATGTATGAGTGCCTGCGTGTATGTATGTATGTATGTTGTATGTATGTATGTATGTATGTATGTATGTATGTATGTATCTATCAATCTAATCTATCTATCTATCTGCACACATATTGATATGTTTGCATGTTTGTGTATATATACGCATGCTTGTGTATGTATGTTATGTTATGTTATGTTATGTATGTATGTATGTTATGTATGTATGTATGTATGTATGTATGTTATGTTATGTATGTATGTTATGTATGTATGTATGTATGTTATGTATGTATGTATGTATGTATGTTATGTATGTATGTATATATGTATGTTATGTATGTATGTATGTATGTATGTTATGTATGTATGTATGTATGTATGTATGTATGTATGTATGTATGTATGTATGTATGTATGTTATGTATGTATGCATGTTTTTGTTGTTGTTTTTGTTTGGATTGCTTGCAATCCTTGGCTAGAGCTCCAAGGTTTACTATTGGCGAGTTTTTACGTATGTGACCGTTTGCTCATAATTAAGGTAGGGAATGTGTGTGTGTGTGTGTGTGTGGTGTGTGTGTGTGGTGTGTGTATGCGTGTGTGTGTGTGTGTGTGTGTGTGTGTGTGTGTGTGTGTGTGTGTGTGTGTGTGTAACAATCAATGCATGTGGTACAGCAGCGGCAACATCATCAACAACAACAATAGCAATAGCAACAACAATAACAACGAAAAGCTGCAGCAGCAACAACAACTACAACACCTTTGTCCAGACATTGGCTTCATGACTTGTGCATTGCCAGACCACACAGTATGGCCCGGTGTTGACTGGCTGCAAATGAGAAAACCTTGTTCAGATGACACCGTGCTGTTTTAAACACGCGCTACTGCGAGGGGCACGTTTGTGTACCTAGGATGTAAACAGCCATGTATTATTTATTTAATTCTGTCGCCTGTCGTCAGGGGGATAGAGTCACAGCCAGATGAATGTTGACAGACTTAACGGCTTTTGCATGTTAAATTTGTACCCTTAAATACTGCTGGGTATTGACTGGTGCGTGATGTTATTGGATATCTCATGTTACACTGTGTTTTTCTCTCTCAATATTTAGGTTAATTGTTGTTGATGATGACTTTTTTGACTTTTTTTTTATATCGAGGATAATGGAATAAGCACTCATGTGCTTTTTTACATCTAGTCCCCGTGTGTATGCGGTTTTGTAAATTTTGTCATCTGTTCCCACCGGCACACAATGGCCTACTCTTTCGAAAAGCGGAACAGGATTTAACGTGTGCGCAGGATGTTCTGTTTGTGTTGTTTGTTGAACGTTCCCCAGCTTAACACCCTCAGGGCTCTCTCAGAATGTGCCGTCTGTCTCACTCGACGATGATCCCACCTGGGAATCACTGTGAGGCCTTACGCTCGTTGAGAAGTTTCTGACCTTATTCAAGTAACTCCACCGTATAGGCAGCCCTACTCGACTTCAGAGGATTGCAAATATTTAACCTACAGGCGTTTATTGTAATGGTGCAGGTAATCTAAGCACTGTTGACAGAGATGCAATCGTACAGTGGATGAAACTCGACGATGACCCGATCTTCCTTTGATTGAATTCATGGCGTACTCGACCCTGGATAGGAAAACTCTCGCATATTTAAAGCTAACACTTGGCCCAGGCAAACACTTGGTCAATAATGAATGTTAACTAAGTGCCAAGGCCTTTATAAAAATATTGTTGTGCCTTCATGCTAAAATCAACATCGAGACTGTCCTCAGCCATGGCGAGCTCTTAGCATAACAGGGTGTACTCTCCGCTACAGGAGAAACATCCTCTGAAGTCGGAGTATGGCTGCCTGTGCAGCCAGGTTCTTAAAGAGCCACACACACGGTCTCTTCATCCGGTGTGTACTTAGGTCTCACAGCACATTCCTGGGTGTGATGAGTGGGACAGAGTGCGTGTTCTGGGTGACTGAGATTGGTGTAAGCAAAGGAATACCCAACAAGCCAAAAAACCCCACCATCACCACCAACAGCAACAGCAGCAGCAGCAGCAACAACAACGACAACAGCAGCAGCAGCAGCAGCAGTAGTAGTAGTAGAAGTAGTAAACGTAGTAGTAGTAGTAGTAGTAGTAGTAGTAGTAGTAGTAGTAGTAGTAGTAGAAGTAGCAGCAGCAGCAGCAGCAGCAGCAGCAGCAGCAGCAGCAGCAGCAGCAGCAGCAGCAGCAGCAGCAGCAGCAGCAGCAGCAGCAGCAGCAACAACACTGAATAAGGATGAGAGATAAGTTAAGGTTCAAGCGGGAATTGAACCTGCAGTTTCTTGATTTCTAGGATTGTACGCTACCTCTAGACCACCGATCCGATATGAAACACTGAGGAGAGAGCACACAGCCAGAAAATCACAGGGAATACAAAAGAAAGAGAACGAAAGCTGAAAATGTTAAAATGTAACACAGTACATAATAAAAGGCGATGCAGAATGTTTGCTGTATAGATCTGACATGTTTAAGGTTTGAATGAAGGAAAAACTCTTTTTTAATGAGGGAAAAGAATATAAACACATAACAGCTTTTTTTTTTTTAAACATCCAGCCCTTAGTCAAGAAAAATTGATAATAATAAAAAGTAAACAAACACAAAAAAATTAACAAAGACCTGAAAGAGAATCAATCAATCACGCAGTGACATCAAAATAACAAAAAAAATACCCTGGTCAATATAGAAATCAGTAGAAAAAAGAAGAAAAAAATGAAAAGAAAATGGCAAAAAATCTATAAAAAAAAGGGAAGAAAAGAAACAACACTAATATACATCTTCAAAGGTACACCATTCAATCACAAAGCGAAAAAAAAGAGCACATAGAAAATACTAATGATTAAAGAAAAAACTTTTTAAAAAGTCAGCTTTGTGAAATAAAAGCAAATGATTAAAGAAAAACTTCTAAAAAGTAAGCGTTGTGAAATGGACCAGTCCGTTACTGCCAGACCTTCATCCATCCACCCTGGTTAGACCCTGCTGTCACACAGTGTCCGTTATTGATCCAGTGCATTGAACTAGCCTACCTACAGGGCTACCCGTCAGTTCATCACGCCTGTTGGTTCATCTGTCTGTATATCTGTAGGACAGCAATGAGGGATCATCCATCGCTCCAGCCAAGCCAAGTCAAACTTTCAGTTCCAGATGGCACATTGAATAAAGCAGTACTCCCCCCCCCCTTTCCATCTATCTAAAGTCGGTTAATGTTGTGGGTCAGAATCGTGTGTCGTGCTGCCTCCCACAGGTACTAGGGAGGATCTGGGTTTTCAACTCTACTTCTGATTTTGTTTTCCTTTCTCTCTCTCTCTCTGTGTCTCTGTCTCTCTCTCTCTGTCTCTGTCTGTCTCTCTGTCTGTCTCTCCCTCCCTCCCTTTCTCTCTCTCTCTCTCTCTCTCCCTCCCTCCTTTTCTCTCTCTCTCTCTCTCTGTCTCCACCCTCTCTTTCTCCCACCTCCCCCCCCCCTCTCTCTCTCTCCCCTCTCTCTCTCTCTCTCTCTCTCTCTCTCTCTATATATATATATATTATTATATTCTATCTCTATCTCTATCTCTGTGTCTATCTCCCTTTACATATCAGCTGTTTGTGTTCAGTTCATCATTTGCGTCTTCTTCTGATGTGCCATGAAAGGTAGTACAAGTTGTATGCATGTGTTTTTGTTTAAAAGTGCTGTTTTTTTTCTTTTCGTTGGTTGTTGTTGTTGTTGTTGTTGTTGCACGCTCCTCAGCTTAACATCATGGGAGTCACTTCAGAATAATGATGTACTTCGTATCACTCATCACATATTGAGATCTCTATGAGACAGTTATCCCTTATGTACACATACGCTGGATGAGAAGTTTGCATTAGGATAATTATGATTATTACTTTCAAGTACCTATCGTTTACACTTTATTGAAACCTAAGGATGAGTTAGATCTAGAGGATTCATCAGTGTGGCCTGATTTTATCTGTCTTAAGGAATACAAGTGAAGAGAGAGAAGGAGAGAGAGAGAAGAGAGAGAGAGAGAGAGAGAGAGAGAGAGAGAGAGAGAGAGAGAGAGAGAGAGAGAGAGAGAGAGAGAGAGAGTATGTGTGGGTATGACGCGCGTGGCACGCGTACACGTGTGTGCGTGCATATATTATGTTGTGCGTGCATGTGTGTTCGCGCATGCGTGTGCGTGCATATATGTGTGATTGTATGCACGTATGTGTGTATGAGCATGAGCGGGTGCATGTGTGTTTGTGCGTGTTGTGTTATTGTTGCTTTTGTTTAGACTGACGGCTTTGTGGTATAATATAACAGGAAAAGTCTAAGCCATTTCTATTCGCT
This sequence comes from Rapana venosa, assembly GCA_028751875.1. NCBI lineage: Eukaryota > Metazoa > Mollusca > Gastropoda > Neogastropoda > Muricidae > Rapana > Rapana venosa. Next base: position 50,442,197 of record CM054141.1, read on the forward strand.
TTGGACTTTAAATTAATTGCTCCCACGAGTTTTTAAAAAAATATTTTGGGAAAGTAACAACCCCATTATGGCCTTTGTGGTCGGCTGGGCTACAAACAACATAAAACGGGGGTCAGGATAGCCTGGCGGTTAGAGTGATACACATTGCGCTCGTGATCTGCTGACCCGGATTCGAATCTCGTTCAAGAGGATTTTTCCTCTGGAGTTAACATCAGTGCCGACTCCACTCCCCCTAAAAGTCCTTCCGATGTGACTATAAACCAAGGTCCTGTGTGCGAACGCATGCAGAACATCTTGCGCACACGTTAAAACCAGTTCCGTTATTCGGAAGAGTAGGCCATTGCGTGCCGGTGGGAACGGATTACAAATTAAAAAGATAAACTGCATACACACACGAGGACTGGATGTAAACAAAAGAGCACACGAGTGCTTCTTCCATTATCCTTGAAATAAAAGAATAAAGTAAAAATAAAGAAAAAGGAAGTGTACACGGTGGTTGTAACAACCAGAGACTAAAGCAACAAGACGGGTTTTTTGGGGGGGTTGCTTTTGAGTTTTCTTTGCTTTGTTTTTTAACAGATCGATCAGCGGCAGGCAAGTAGTGCTAATTAATGAACCCAAGGGCTGGTAGCTAGGGGCTTGACTGTTAGAACCACGCAAGAAATGAAATCAGGACCTAGTAGCAGCAGTTGAGCAGAACACTGAAGCTTTTTAAAAAACAATCTTCATTTTCTTTTTGTTTAACTGGTGTTTTTTAAAATTTAAAACAGCCTTTTCCACGTTTTTGAATCTGTTATTGATTCGGCTGTGTAAAAAGTAAGTTAATTTGTGTGTGTATGCGTGTGTGTGTGTGTGTGTGTGTGTGTGTGTGTGTGTGTGTGTGTGTGCATTCATATATTTTTACTCCTGCATGTGTATAAATTATACACACACGTGTGTGCATGCATGTGGAGGTGCCTGCATATGAAAGATGGAAAAAAACAACAACAAACGCACAAGCAAGCACACAAAACCCACATAATACAGATACCCACACGAACACACACATACATGTGCACACACACATGCACGCAGCGTTGTGTATGCACGTACAAAGCAAGTACGCTCCCTCAGGAGCATGTTTCTGGAACCACTAATGAGCACTCACGCGAAATGACTAATGATGCAATAACGCAGTTGAAGAATCGGCGGATAATTGGGGGCGTGGTTCCTGCCTGTCATTGTGGAGATAATTGGTTCTCAGGGACACAGCCACCATTGTGGATGCGCTGTCCTGCAGTGTAGGGAGAAACTGCAGAGACAGCTGTACTGTGGAAATGTCAGCTTCTTCTTTGTGGACAGTTTTGTGAAGCATTGGTTAACTGTCTGTCTGTCTGTCTGTGCCTCTGACTATCTGTCTGTCTGTCTCTCTGTGTCTGTGTCTGTCTCTCTCTCTTTCTCTCTCTCTCTGTCTCTCTGTCTCTGTCTGTCTGTCTATCTGTCTCTCTGTCTGTCTGTCTCTCTCTTTCTCTCTCTGTCTCTTTCAAGGTAGTTTGACTTTTGGCATGTCCTGGTGAAAGCAGAGCTGGATTAGGAAAAACTGATGTTGTTTGTCATTCTCTGTTCAAGATTTATTCATGTTTTTAGTTATTGATTTATCAATTATCGTATGCAGTCCTTCAGTCATCCATTTATTGCTTTTGGTTGATGTCCTTTGCCTGTTTGTTTTTATAGTCTCATCTTGCAACTGTGAGTGAGTGAGTGAGTGAGTGAGTAAGTTAATGAGTGAGTGAGTGAGTGTGTGCTAGTGTGTGTGCGCGCACGCGTGTATGCGGGCACGCGCACACGCGTGTCGTGTGTGCGTGTATGTGTGTGTGTTCTCTTACCTGTGTGTGTTTGTGTATACACATTTGCTGCTCGTACAAAAGATGCCAGTGCATAATTATGAAAGAAACGTTAGTGTCATAGTGATGATTCCTCAATGATAGAGAAACAAACAAGGCAAGCAGTCCAAATGACCAAACCCTACAACCCCCAACCCCCACCCGCCTTCCACCCCCAACCCCCGAAAAAACAACAACCAAACAAACCAAAAGATAATTAAACACACACACGCGAATGAATGATGCAATAACGCAGTTGAGGAATCGGCGGATAATTGAGGGGCGTGGCGCCTGCCTGTCATTGTGGAGATAATTGGTTCTCAGGGACACAGCCACCATTGTGGATGCGCTGTCCTGCAGTGTAGGGAGAAACTGCAGAGACAGCTGTAGGCTACTGTGGAAATGACAGCTTCTTCTTTTGTGGACAGTTTTGTGTCAGCATCCTTGTTCGGTCG
>CM054141.1:50459513-50462013 GCA_028751875.1 Rapana venosa
TTTGTATGTCAAGTGTAATATGTGTGTGTGTGTGTGTGTGTGTGTGTGTGTGTGTGTTTTGTGTTGTGTGTGTAGTGTGTGTAGTGTGTGTAGTGTGTGTGTTGTGTGTTGTGTGTGTAGTGTGTATGTAGTGTGTGTTATGAGTTTGTGTGCAGTGCATGTGCGCACGTGTGCGTGCGTGCGTGCGTGCGTGTGTGTGTGTGCGCGCGCGTGTGTGTGTGTAAACAATGATGGATGGTTCATGTGCCTTACATACGATAGCGATTTACACTTGTTTGAGATTTTTCTTTCTTTCAGGTGCGGCAGTGGGCTGTGCACATTAGAGCCAGAAAGATGGAAAGCCTGAGCAATTGACAGTAAAAAATGGCTTCTGGATTCATCCACGACAAGAAGAAGAAAAAGATGAAGAACGCAAAGAAGAAGAAGAAAAAGAATGCAAAAGAAGAAGAAGAAGAAGAATGCAAAGAAGAAGAAGAAAAAGAAGAATGCAAAGAAGAAGAAGAATGCAAAGAAGAAGAATGCAAAGAAGAAGAAGAGTGCAAAGAAGAAGAATGCAAAAAAAAGAAGAATGCAAAGAAGAAAAAGAAGAATGCAAAGAAGAAGAAGAATGCAAAGAAGAAGAATGCAAAGAAGAAGAATGCAAAGAAGAAGAAGAAGAATGCAAAGAAGAAGAAGAATGCAAAGAAGAAGAATGCAAAGAAGAAGAATGCAAAGAGAAAAAAAATTCAAAGAAGAAGAAGAAGAAGAAGGCAAAAGAGGAGGAAAAGAATAAGAAGAAGACGGCAAAGAAGAGGAAGAATGCAAAGAAGGAGTAGAGAAGAAAGAAGAAGAAGAAGAAGAAGAAGAAGAAGAAGAAGAAGAAGAAGAAGAAGAAGAAGAAGAAGAAGAAGAAGAAGAAGAAGAAGGAAGAAAGACCATAACCAGGAGAATGACAGAAAAGGGGCAAAAGAAAAAGAGACTGGAGACCAGAAGAAAAAAAATCAATGCAGTTCATAACTAGTACGCTTGTCTGTCTGCCCGTGTGTATGTCTCTGTGTCCGTCTGTCTATCTGTCTGTCTGTCTCTCTGTCTCTCTGTCTGTCTCTCTGTCTGTCCTCTCTCTCTCTCTGTGGAGAAAACTAAAAGGGCGTGCTGTTAGTAAGCTGTTGCAAATTTTTGCATTTAAGCTTCAAAATGTCAGTTACTGGCCTTCCAGCAACTGTAGTAACAACTTTAAACGCCCTGCTGATCGACAACGTCCTATCGAGCTGGAAAGTCGCGGGGGAGAGCGGCAGCGTTGTCTTCGTCTTGCGACTGAAGCCAGTTGACAAGTCAGTATCAACAGAAATGGCGGACCCAGTGCTGAGTCGTAATTCGCGAGTTCAGTATTTTCGCAAGAAGTGCCCTTCCCAAATCCGTCGTGACGTCCAAAGAAGTAAACAACATCAAGAAAGACAGGCAAGTCGTCAGTGTGACAAGGACAGTGTTTTGGAAGAGCCGGTGTTGTCTGACAGTGATTCCCTGCATCGTGAGAGAGTGGATGCCGAATCAAAACAAGCCAGCGTGTACACAGAGCTGTGTGTTGACAGTGCAGTGAATGTCCCAGCCACACTAGATTCTCTTGATTTGCCGTGTGAACCAGCAACAGACAGTAAGATCGGTGTGTCTTCTGAGGCGTCTGATGTGCAGGAAGAGCTGACAGTTGGCTGCACAGTGGATGACTCTCATACTGGTATTGTGAAACAGTATGTGTCTACTCTAACTGACAAACGTGTGCAGCGTCGATTAAGGGACAGCAAGAGAAACACACGGTTTCGAAAGGTGGTGGTACATAGTTCGGATGATCAAAACATTGTGATGTGTGAATCAGATGACATCACCCTGGAATACTCTTGGAATGGAGATCCTGGCGAGGAATCTAAGTGTGTGTTCTGGTACATCAAGCAAGAAGAGAAAAACATGTTGCCAGAAGAACGTGTCAGGCTTGCCAGACTTCGTAAAGGGAAACAGTGTACTAACACACAACACACATCGACAGTGGTGGCGAGTGCTGAACAGGAGTTACATCATCTTCGGGACCTGATCCAGTCTTACATGGGCTGAATTCGTCTTACATGGGCTGACTTCGCTGGCTGTAGACTGGAAAAGGAAAGGCTGGTTTGAAAATTGGGACACTTGAGACACAGACAATAATGTATCGAATCTTGATGTACATACCACTACTGCCATGGTTTCCATGTCATTGTAATCGCGTGCGTTCGATATCGTCGTTACCGCGCCGCAGCGCTATATGGCTTGATCACTAAATAGCAATAAAATTGTGTCAATTGTCAATTGTCAATTGTCTCTCTGTCTGTCCGAAAATGCAGATGATCTGACAGCAATGGCGAGCACGCTTAAAGTGTGACATCGATTTTTGATCTATACTTTGAATACATTAAGAAGAGAAACACAATGACATGAAAAAAAATGAAAAGCAGAACATGGATGGAGATTTCTTTTCATAATCTGCAAGTTTTGC
>CM054141.1:50467013-50477013 GCA_028751875.1 Rapana venosa
ACGGATTTCAATTTCTGTGCATAATTTTTTTTTTTTTTTTTCTCTTTCATTTTTTTTTTTTTACCTTCTGTACAAGCGCTCTAATTTGTCTCTGCAATACATAGCACTATACAAATTCCATTCACCATATTATTATTACTCTAACTATCACTATCATTGTCTTTTTCATGCCACAATGTCTCTCCACTTTTTTCATGCCACAATATCTCTCCACTTTTTCATGCCACAATGTCTCTCCACTTTTTCATGTCACAATGTCTCTCCACTTTTTTCATGCCACAATGTCTCCACTTTTTTCATGCCACAATGTCTCTCCACTTTTTCATGTCACAATGTCTCTCCACTTTTTTCATGCCACAATATCTCTCCACTTTTTCATGCCACAATGTCTCTCCACTTTTTCATGTCACAATGTCTCTCCACTTTTTTCATGCCACAATGTCTCCACTTTTTTCATGCCACAATGTCTCTCCACTTTTTTCATGCCACAATGTCTCCACTTTTTCTTTCTTTTTTTTCAATTTTTTATTTTTTATTTTTTATAATGGCCTATATTTATTCACACAATAGACTTTTTAAAAAAATCAAAAAGTGCCCTTGTTTAAGTGAACCTCCCCCCCACCCCCACCCCACAAAAATACAAAATACATCAACAAATAAAGGGAAAGAAATCACAATGAAAACAACAGCAAAGCACCCAGAACTCCATTCCCAAAAGAAAAATATATACACATACATATACACACATATACACACACATATATACACATATATACACACATACACACACACACATATATATATACATACACATATATATGTACACATACATACATACATACACATATATACATACATATATACATACACATACATATACACATATACATACACACAGAGAACAGCAGCAGCTTCTGTCATACATGCCCACGACGCAATTCCCGGGGAAAAAGTGACTCCTGTATGAAAAGTCTATATATGACTGAGGGCCATATAGGTCAGTATTCTTCCTCTTCTTTCCCCCTCTCCCACCCTCTCTTCCTCCCCTTCCTTTTTACATTTCAAAATCTTCATTTTTCATGACACACAATAAATAAAATACACTGCCACAGTTTCACTCACCATATTGCATCATTGGTATTGAAACAATGTATTACAATATTCCCACTGTGCAAAAGCATTGAGTTTTGAAATTATGTCATTTGCAGCTTTAACTGGTATTTTAGATGTCTTCAAAGAGAGGCTGATAGAAATGCCACTTTCTTTGAAAACAAGCAAATTGCATGTTTACTCTGGCAATGTACTGTTCTGTATCATATTTCATTTTTACATGCTGCCTAAAGAGTGCAAAAAGTGGGTTTTTGTTTTCAAATTTACACTTATACACTTGGGTTGTTTTGTTTTGTTTTGGGGGGGTTGCTTTTGTTTTCAAGAATCAGAAAACTGGTGTTTTCTCCCCTCTCTGACCAAATGGGCTGAGGTGGTCAACTCCTTGGCTTCACATAATATCATGAAAAGCTGCAAAGTGTCAGTGTCATCTACGAGGTAGCTGTTATAGCTATGTGCGTGAATGACTGCTAAAGCAACATCTTCCTGGTTATCTCTGCGGAAAGTGTTGTCAACCAAATCAAGTCCAGTTGGTCTTTCTGTGAGTATTTATAATTTTTGAAAAATACTTTCATCTGCGACAGCTCGTTGTTGCACGTCTACTCAATACATCTTCGCTGGGGGAAGAAGGTTTGAACAGATCAGTGATTTTAGGCAGTATGGGCCCAAAGAAGACTCCTCCGTCCAACAAAAAGAAAGGGACTAAAAGACAAAGTCATAGTTCCAGCCATTTGGAAGATTGTCTCAGCAGAAAACGTTGAAAGCACAAGAGAATCAAGTCAAAGTAATGACAGGGAACGTTCACTCAGTAAAAAAAGAAAAGTTATCAGAACAACAACAAAGATAACACATTTTACAAACAGCCAAGACACTTTTGACAGAGAAAAGAACACGAAGAATGTACGGAAAATCTTGAAAACTCAGTCAGACACTCAACATGACAAAATCTTAGCTACGTTAGAGGAATGGAAAGATCCATTGAAGATGGAAGAAAAGAAAATGAGCGTTTTCGAAATCAACTAGATAAAGTTATCTATGAAATGTTCGAAGTCAGGAAGGAAAATGAATTATTGAAGAAAAAGATAGAGTGGCTGGAAAATAAGTATTCTGACATTATCGGAGATGTTAAGCATCTCGATCAAACAGTCAGGGCTGAAAAAGAACTCCGCAATTCGCTAGAACAGTATACGCGAAGGGACAATATGAAAATAATTAATCTGCCCGGAGATTCGAAACAGGAAACATCAGAAGAAACTGAACAAAAAGTGCTGGAACTGATACAGAAAAAGTTGAATGTCCGTTCATTCCAGGCCAGTGAAATCAGCGTTGCACACAGAGTGGGCAAATTTATCACAGGGCAGAACAGACCAGTGATAGTTCGCCTCACAAATAGAAAAATAAAATCAGATATATTCAGACAGCGGAAAAAACTTGCACAACAAAAGCTAAACATTTTCATTAAGGAAGATCTTACCAGGCTGAATTATCAGAGACTTATTCGCATCAAACAACACCCAGTAGTTCTTTCAGCTTGGTCCTTTCAGGGGCAATTGTACTGCAAGCTGCTGAACCTTCGGGTGATCAGTATTGAAGAGGGGGATGTGGACAAAATTGACAGAGTGTTTCAAGAACCCCCTCTGTCCACGGAGCAGCAGCATCTGCAGCGGAAAGCAACATCAGGGCCGACTGGGGGAGGAAGGGAGCAGGCAAGAGGGGGCGGGCGCCTGGGGAGGGAGCAAGAAGGCAAGAAGCGCGCGCACCATCAGCCATCAGCAACCCAAAGCCCGGAGCCCTCATCACCTCCTCCAAGAAGCGCTGTGGACAGCAGCCAGGACAGTCAGAGGACTCCGGGACACCTCCGCCCTGCACCGGACCCTGCAACAGGCGCCAGAGACAAGAGGCCTGGCCATGCAGAAAACGACATGGACACCTCCTTCATTGTGCGTCAAAGCTCTGCAGCCGGTGAAAACATGTTCAATGTCTGAACACCGTACTATTACGCTCCCTGGTGTGGTAGCCTTTTCCCTTGAGACATCTCTCTCTCTCTCTCTCTCTCTCTCTCTCTCTCTCTCTCTCTCTCTCTCTCTCTCTCTCTCTCTCTCTCTCTCTCTCTCTCTCTCCTATGGCTCCTGTTATATTTATCTACAACATAGCAAGATATAGATCTTGCAATCACCAGTATGCTCTTTACCCCTCTTGCATTTTCCAGAAGGAAAAATAGCAACATCCATGAATACCTTGGCTATTCCCTGCCGAAATCACGACCAAATACTTATGGTCTTTAACCAAACCATCCCCCATACTATAGGTGTGTGTGTGTGTGTGTGTGTGTGTGTGTGTGTGTGTGTGTGTGTGTGTGTGTGTGTGTGTGTGTGTGTGTGTGTGAATGTGTGTATGTGTGTGTATGCATGTGTCGTGTATGCATAGTATGACCAAATTTGTGCATCACTATTAAAGCGAATGACATGTAGATGTACAGGTAACACCACAGTACTACATAATAATGCACACGTTATTTCAAGTATGCAAAGTTTGGTTACAAATCCTCTCTAGTTTTTTTTCTTTTTCTTTCTTTTTATGTTTACTACTTTTTCTTTATCACGTTTTATTTCTTTTTTATTTGATACTTTTTCTTTTTTTCTTTGATAGCTCAGTGGTCGGAGCACTCGCTTTCCCCCAGCCAAGTTAAGCAGCGTCGAGCGTGGTTACCAGTTGGATGGGTGACCGTTTGCGCGCCTTGGCTTAAGTACAGTTCCCCCAGTTCCCCCAGCTGTAAATGGGTACCTGCCCTCTTTAGGGTCAGGGAAGGTAAAGCAGCGAGGGAGAGGAGATGGGCGCCGCCCTCAATATGCTGGCCCTAGAGAAGTGAGGTCTCTGACGCCTCGCTCCCCTAGGACCTTATAGGTTATGGGACTCCTTTACCTTTTCCTTTTATATATTACTCTTTAGCTCATTTTATTCTCTTTACAAATGTTTCTTACTGTTTCGGTTGTGTATTTAACTTTTTTTTCTCTTTATCACTTATTTCCTTTTCGTTTTCTCCCTGAATTTACTTTTTCGTTTTCTTTTCCTATTTTGTTTGCAGCTGTTTTCCCCTATTCAGCACTTAAAAAACAAACAAACATGTTTTCTGTTTTATTGTTCTAGCTCTGAATTCTGTTCTTCATTTTTTCTCCCTTACCTTCTCTCCCCATTTTGTTGTGTTTTTAAATATACGTTTTCTTTGCCTTACCCCCATTTTCCCAGTTTCTTGTTTTTTTCGTTTTCCTTTCCTTTTGTTTGTGACTATCCACTAGCTCTCCTTTTTTCTTGTATCCTGTCATTTTCTTTTTACTTCTTTTTTTTCTTTTTAATGTTGTCTTTTTATGCTTACACCCTCCTTCCTGTCTACAGTTTTCTGATTCTTGAAAACAAAAGCAACCCCCCCCAAAACAAAACAAAACAACCCAACCGCCAAACAAAGCAAAGCAAAACTAAAAGCCCCAGCAAAAAACAACAACAAACCTAAAAGTCGATGTTTTTCCTTTCTATAATATTATAAAGAGTATTGTGGTGGTGGCGGCGGTGGTGGCGGTGATGGTGATGGTAGTGACGGTGAAGGCTTAGGTAATAGTGGTGGTGATTGGTGGTGGCGGTGATGGTGATGGTAGTGACGGTGAAGGCTTAGGTAATAGTGGTGGTGATTGGTGGTGGCGGTGATGGTGATGGTAGTGACGGTGAAGGCTTAGGTAATAGTGGTGGTGATTGGTGGTGGCGGTGATGGTGATGGTAGTGACGGTGAAGGCTTAGGTAATAGTGGTGGTGATTGGTGGTGGTGGTGATGGTGATGGTAGTGACGGTGAAGGCTTAGGTAATAGTGGTGGTGATTGGTGGTGGTGGTGATGGTGATGGTAGTGACGGTGAAGGCTTAGGTAATAGTGGTGGTGATTGGTGGTGGTGGTGATAGAGGTGGTGGTGATGGTGGTGGTTATTACGCATACATGTGTGGTTGGGTGGTTACGTTCGTATCTCTTCTTCTTCTTCTTCTTTTTCTTCTTCTTCTTCTTCTTCTTCTTCTTCTTCTTCTTCTTCTTCTTCTTCAGCTGGTTTGTACTTGATCCTACTCTGCTGCAGTTCTTTGTGAAGTGATGTGTGTGTGTGCGTGCGTGTGTGTGTGTATGTGTGTGTGTGTGTGTGTGTGTGTGTGTGTGTGAGTGTGTGTGAGTGAGTGAGTGAATGAGAGAAACTCTGAAACTCTGAAATCTCTGAGTGAGAGCGAGAGAGAGAGAGAGAGAGAGAGAGAGAGAGAGAGAGAGAGAGAGAGAGAGAGAGAGAGAGAGAGAGAGAGAGAGAGAGGGAGAGAGAGAAAGAGAGAGAGAGAGAGAGAGAGAGAGAGAGAGGGAGAGAGAGAAAAGAGAGAGAGAGAGAGAGGGAGAGAGAGAGAGAGAGAGAGAGAGAGAGAGAGAGAGAGAGAGAGAGAGAGAGAGAGAGAGAGAGAGTGTGTGTGTGTGTGTGTGTGTGTGATGTTACTGCAGCAAGAGACTTAGATATTATATGCAGTTACTGGTCGAGTCTGTTGCCGCGTTGCAGTACACTCTCCCTTTGTGTTTTTGGTTTGTGTGTGTGTCCGTCCGTTAATCCGTCTGTCCGTTAGTCAGTCAATCTGTCTGTCTATCTCTGATCATGTATTTTTTCCCTGTGCCATGTAATGTCTCGAATACAGGAGTTTATTTTGTGTTCCTTGCCAATAGGACTGTAATGTCAATGGCAATAAACTAGTTTCAGTGTGAGTGTGTGTGTAAGTGTGTGTGTGTGTATACTTGCTCGCTTGCTTGCGCATGTGTGTGTGTGTGTGTGTGTGCGCGCACGTCTATACATGCGTATGTTTGCGGACTCATGCGCAAGCTCATGCACACCCGCATGCACACGTACATACATGTGCACCTACACTCTGTCTGTTCCCATGTTGTGAGGCCGCTGCAGTTTGTTCAAATCACAAATAATAATAAAAATATTATGTAAGCCCTCGCACGCGCTGGAGTTGTGCTTTATGTAAGAAGCTGGTCTGTACATGATGACATAAGAACACTTTATTACATAAGAACACTTTGCGGATGTATGTTCTGGCACATCGTCTGACTTGCTGTGAATACTAATAATGACGATGAGGAGGAGGAGGTGGTGAAGGAGGTGGAGGTGGAGGAGGAAGTGTGAGCGGGGTGGGGATGGGGGTGGGGTTGCGGGGTGGGGGGGGGGTGTGGGGGGGTGTCCAATCAGTAAGGATCTGTGGGCATGCTAAATGAACTGCCATTAAGGAGAGAAAGATAGATAGAGAGAGAGAGAGAGAGAGAGAGAGAGAGAGAGAGAGAGAGAGAGAGAGAGAGAGAGAGAGAGAGAGAGAGAGAGAGAGAGAACAGACAGACAGACAGACAGAGAGAGAGACAGAGAGACAGAGAGAGAGCGAGAGAGACAGAGAGACAGAGAGAGACAGAGAGAGAGACAGACAGAGAGAGAGAGAGCCTCTGGAACATCCAGCTGCTGCGCTAACAAATGCACTATCAAGCCTGTGGTCTGCTGCCCGAGTGTACGCAGCATACATCTGTGCTGCTGGTGAGACCGTGCTGTTTTCTTCTTGCGTGCGTCATAGTTGTTTGGACCAGACCATTGGGTTCTGATAACGTATATCAGTTGTCCTGCAGCCAAGGTTTGCGGGCTTGAACCTTGGAGAATTAAACGTAGGTTTTTGTTGTTTTTTATAAATTGATATTTCATGTCCACTCTGGTGCAGATATTCTAGAGCATTACTTTTTCTAATGTACGGTAAATATACATCTGTCCCATAACCTATGTGCTCATTTGGGAGCACGGTGTCAGAGACCTCAGCTTCTCTAGGGGCCAGCATATTGAGGGTGGCACCCATCTCCTCTCCCTCGCTGCTTTACCTTCCCTGACCCTAAAAAGGGCAGGTACTCATTTACAGCTGGGTGAACTGGGAGACTGTACTGAAGCCAAGGCGAGGCGCACATGCACAAACAGTCACCCATCCGTGAGGCAACTACGCTCAACACGGCTCTTAATCTCAGCATTGGGAGATTAAGCGCTCTGACCACTGAGCTATTTCGTCTCCTTTTTGTGCATAAATGCATGCATATAGTCTAGTCTATAGGTTAACTCATTGAGGTTGTGCCGAATCTTAAGCTTCGGCACTCTTTTCCTTTACTGTGACGTGCCGAAGCTTAAGATTCGGCAGACTTACGATTTTTTTTAAAAACACAAAGTAATGGTTAACTCAAGGGAAATTACTCTGGCCTGTAGGGCAATCATTTTTCTAAACACAGTTGCTTTCCTTGGCCATAAGCTTGCCTAGTTTTTATCTGTTGGCCATTTTTCTTTGACATGTCAACAAGTGATATCTTTTGGATTTCAGGCACCCCAGTGTTATGATTCTTTTAGAAAAAAAAGTCTGTTGTACAAAAAGTGAAATCACATGGATTCAGCCAGCTTCAGGGAAGTTTACTTTGGTGAAAAATCATCACATTGGTTCAAGGGGACTAGTTGATGAATAGTTCAAGGCATTTAAGATACCAACCCTAATTTTCAAAACTTTTTATTTTTCAGCATTCAGTGACATATTTTGAAAATTTGTAAAAAATAAACACAGTCATCTATTAAAAAACTGTGAAACAATCTCAAAAGAAGACATTATAAACTTTTCAATGATATATAATGAGTATGTCATTATTATGTTGGGTAAGTCTGCTGAATTTTTCAAATATAGCCAAAATCATGCGTCACCACAAAATGGCGGGATCCATTTCACTGCGACTCCAATGAGTTAAAGACCGCTTAGTACATGTCAGCATTTGGTGAGCTACCCAAACATGAACTTATCCTGCATTATACCCCACCAGCATCTTCAATTATCCACGTTGTTCAGCATTGCCATAGATGCCTTTTTGGGAAGATATCGTGTAATGTCTGTAGAGGATTGTACATGCGGTAGGATTTCTTAGTGAAAAATTTAAGACCTGAAAAAAATTCTCATGACGTTTTTACCGGCTGAATTGTTTATACCTTATTTATCTGGAAATATGAGCCGAGATTTTGCCTAACCCCAATGACTAGATATTGTAATGAAAGCAACAACAGCGCCTTCTTGTTGTTTGTTGGATTTTCGTGTTCACTGTTCTTACAATTTTTGTTGTCGTTACGAAACACATGACTGTGACATTGGAAAATGTCGTTGTTGCTGTGTGCTTTAAAAAACAAACTCTTTTCATTCTCTGAGTCAGTGGTGTAGACAGTCAGTGACTGGCTGGCTGGATGCCAGTATCTGGAGAAGAACAACAAGCAAGAGACAGGACCTTCGGATGAGACTATAAACCGAGGCCCCATGTGCGAACGCATGCAAAACATCTTGCGCACACGTTAAATCCTGTTCCGCTTTTCGAAAGAGTAGGCCATTGTGTGCCGGTGGGAACAGATGACAAAATTTACAAAACCGCATACACACGGGGACTGGATGTAAAAAAGTACATGAGTGCTTATTCCATTTTCCTCGATAAAAAAAAGTCATCTGAGCGCTTTGATTTGTTGCTTTACAAGATTCAGCGCTATATAAATTCCATACATTGTTATTATTATTATTATTATTATTATTATTATTATTATTATTATTACCAGTAGCAAGCCAAGATGCAAGTCAACGCTTCGTTTGTACGCTTCTTCTTCTTCTTCTTCTTCCTCTTCTTCTTCTTCTTCGTTTAACGCGCATACAGCAACTGTTGTTGTCTGTCATTTGAACGAAAATACTTCGCGCTGCCGCTAAGCGCCTCACAAGTCAGGCCCTGCGCACCCGACTTCGGCATGGTGGAGAATTGTCATATTTTGAATATTTCGGGGGAAAAAAAAGGCAGGAGAATGGACCAAGAAGGCAGAAAATAGACAAGAAGGGGCAACAGGGGAAAAGTAATAATAATAATAATAATGTATGGAATTTATATAGCGCTGAATCTTGTAAAGCTACAAATCAAAGCGCTTTTTTATGCGTGTGTATGCGGTTTTGTAAATTTTGTCATCTGTTCCCACCGGCACACAATGGCCTACTCTTTCGAACAGCGGAACAGGATTTAACGTGTGCGCAAGATGTTCTGCATGCGTTCGCACAAAAAAGGCAGAAATAAAGAGAGGAGGATAGAAAAGAGTGAATTCCTGGCACAGAATGTCCGGGAGGTGGGGGATGCTATTTAACTGACAGGGGGGGGGGGGGGGGGGGGGGGGGGGGGGGAGCTACAACGAACGAATGAGTAGCTGCGCTGTGTGCTGAAACGAGGTGTCGGCCACCCATCAGGATCTGCAGTGCATGAGGATCGGGGGATAAAGGGCTGGTGAATTTGTTGGAAAATTTAAAGCTCGCCAAAAACTCGGCAGGAAGGGAGAAGGGGAGAGGGGGGGGGGGGGGGGGGGGGAGAAGAGAGAGAGAGAGAGAGAGGAGAGAGACAGAGGAGAGAGAGAGGAGGAGAGAGGGGAGAGTGAGAGAAAGACAAGACAAGAAAGAATTCTTTATTTCGGGATAATGAAAAGCACTCATGTGCTTTTTACATCCAGTCCCGCCGTAGGGAACATCTTAATATAACCCAAGAGAGAGGAGGGAGAGAGGGAGAGAGAGAGAGGGAGAGAGGAGAGAGAGGGAGAGGGAGATAGAGAGGGGAGAGAGAGGGGGGGGGGGGAGAGAAAGGGGAGAGAGAGAGGGGAAAGAGGAGAGAGGAGAGGTTAGAGGAGAGGGGAGGGAGTAAGAGAGAAGAGGGAGGGAGAGGGGGAGAGGAGAAGGGAGAGAGAGAGAGAAGAGAAAGAGGAGAGAGGAGAGAGTTAGAGAGAGAGAGAGAGGAGAGAGAGGAAGAGTAGAGAGAGAGAG
>CM054141.1:50482013-50497013 GCA_028751875.1 Rapana venosa
GCATTGACAGCCGAGTCGTGTAGTCGGACTCGGTGGGAACGTGACCATCACAACGTCCTTCTAGTCACCTTCTTCCGTGAACCTCCAACACTGGAGTCTTTGTCACCATCTCACCACAGGCACAGAAGTACATAAAAAAATCCAAACTAAAGTCACCATGAGAACAGAGCAACAAGAGCCACGCTGGGCTGGTTTGAGCAAGGCAATCACTGTTGTACGACTGCGAGTGTCCGAGCTGATTTCCGCTGTCCGATGGAATCGCATTCGAAGTAATGATCCAACTGCAGTTTATCTGCTACACAGTTATGCGATCGCAGTGCTGCCCTTCCCCCAATACTGCGCACTCAGCTGACGATATTACGCAAAAAGTACGCGAGATAATGAATGGTCAAGCTTAAACAAACGTACTATGCTACCGTTTATTTAAGCGGCCCTTTGTGACTGACCTCCTTGAATACGAAAAACGTTTAGAATGAGGAGAAATTTCAGGGGACTGACCTCTTAATTCATGGACGAGTAACAGTACCAAGAATAATAATAATAATAATAATAATGTATGGAATTTATATAGCGCTGAATCTTGTAAAGCAACAAATCAAAGCGCTCAGATTTGAATTCAGGCTGCTCTCCCCGGGGAGAGCGGGAGAACGCGTCGCCACTTAGCGCTGCGCCACCCTTTCACCTTTTTTTTTTTTTTTTTTTTTTTTTTTTGCAGCTGTATTTGTTTCCCTATCAGAGTGGCTTTTTTCTAAGAATTTTGCCAGGGACAACTCTCTTGTTGCCGTGGGTTTTTTTTACGTGCGCTAAATAATTACGTGTAACACACGGGACCTCGGTTTATCGTCTCATCCGAAAGACTAGCGCCCAGACCACCACT
Source organism: Rapana venosa (assembly GCA_028751875.1). Taxonomy (NCBI): domain Eukaryota; kingdom Metazoa; phylum Mollusca; class Gastropoda; order Neogastropoda; family Muricidae; genus Rapana; species Rapana venosa. The sequence goes on from CM054141.1 coordinate 50,482,891, forward strand.
CATGGTCTAATGGATGGGGGAAAAATTTCCGGTCCAAACGGGGTACGAACCGCCGCACACTTCAGACCCGGACTTTTCGCTTTCTAGACAGGCGCGTTACCTCTAGACCACCGATCCACAAGAGACAGCTCCATATTACTACTCCGCGGTTAAGTTGACCTCTCTTGCTGTTCTCTTACGCAGAAAAAAAAATGTTCCTCTTGAGAAAGAGTTAATCGGAAGTGACCTACGCGTAACCCAAGATTGACCTAAAAACTGCTGTCTGAAACACTTGGGGGGGGGGGGGGGGGGTGGGGTGGGGGGGGGGGATCTCCTCAAACGGGTACCTTGGTGGTGGCTCGATCCTGGGCCGCCAGATCACGAAGCCCAACCCTCTAACCACTAGGCTATCCCGCCCAAAACATTTATGTTGCCTCCTCTTGGCTTCTTGTTTTGGCTACAGTCTTCGGGGACTGGATGTAAAAAAGCACATAAGTGCTTATTCCATTATCCTCGATAAAAAAAAATAAAAAAAAATACTGTACTTATCACTCCCACAGGAAAAGGGACAAGTTGTGTTTACGTTTGGTCTCTGCCTCTTGAGGAGATTGACAACGTTGCTGCGAGAACGTGTGTTGAATCAGAATGGAGGAAGAACATTCTGTCGTCTGCTCAAAGATCGTTGGCACGTAGCAGACGTCCAGTTGTGAGGATTTTGTCGTCTGATGTTGCGTTGAAGTTGTTTTATTGACTCTCTTTGCGACCCACTGAAGTAAAAGCACGAGGCATCGATTATCTTTTTGTGTGTGGTGTCTGTGGGTAAGTGACTTTTGTCCATACAGTGTCAGTGCTTTCTCGCAGAACTTCGTGAATTTTTTTGCTGTTGGTTTGTTTTAGTGATGTTTTGACTGTACTTTTTATTATGATTGAATCTATAACAACCGGAAACGACGACGCTGATGAATATAATGATGATGATGATGATGATGGTGATAACTGATGAATTTATAATGATTATAACAACATCAACAAACACAACATAAACAATGCCAATGACAATGATGACAAAAGTAACAATCATCATCATCATCATCATCATCATCAGCAGCAGCAGCAGCAGCAGCAGCAGCAGCAGCAGCAGCAGCATTAGCATCAGCATGCTGCTGCTGCTGCTGCTACCGCCGCCGCTGCTGCTGCTGCTGCTACTACTACTACTACTACTACTACTACTACTACTACTACTGCTGCTGCTGCTGCTGCTGCTGCTGCTGCTCCTCCTCCTCCTCCTCCTCCTCCTCCACTACTACTACTACTACTACTACTACTACTGCTACTACTACTACTGCTACTACTACTACTACTACTACTCCAGACCTCAATCAAACAGTTCACAACATCCACTCCATACCCTGAAGCCATTTTAAGGGTATAGACGATGCCATACAATTTAATAGTCTATCTAGATGGAAACAAAATACTGGTAAGGTTTCTACGTGGCATTGGTCTCCACTGTTGCTTTGATGAAAGAAAAGACCGTATGATATCATTAAAAAGCCGTTTCATATGATGAACGTGTATAGTTGTTATACATGTGATCCTCTGTCTGTCTGGGGAAGGGAGGGAGGATGGGGGAGTAAAATTAGGGATGGGAGGGTATGACTTATTTTCTTCCTATGTTCTTTGAATTATGAATTCAATATGATTGCCACGTCAGAATTTTGTTAACATTGGAATACAAAACATTAGAAACATACAGGCAGACAGACAAACAGAAACACACACACGCGCGCGCTCGCACACACACACACACCACCCCCCCCCCCCCCCCCCCCACTTCTGTCTCTCTCTCTTTTACTTTTACTTTTTAAAGATTGACCTAACACAGCCTTGAACAATACTATAGTTATTGACTAAACATGGATAAGCTTTTTGGTACAATAGATTCTTTTCAATGTATTGTTTTAAATCCGGTTAATGTACCAAATTTGGAACTTGAAAAATGGAAAGGAGAGAGAGAGAAGAACGAGAAGAGAGAGCGCGAGAAAAGACGAATGTTGTTTTACTTTGATGAAAGAGAAGACCTAGACGAGCATTTATCCAAGGGTTACAGATAAAGTATTGACATACTGTAAGCTTTATCCGCTTGACATGAGAAGGGATGTCATTTATTTATCTACTATAAACTTTGAAGTAACAAGATTGATGATGTAAAGGGAGAGAGAGAGAGGGAGAGAGAGGAGAGAGAGAGAGAGAGAGATGAGAGAGAGAGAGAGAGAGAGAGAGAGAGAGATTAACAATACGAAATATTGATGTTGTCTTGATGGGTAACTGATATAGAGAGACTTACTTTACAGTAACAGAGAGAGAGAGAGAGAAAAGGAGAGAGAGAGAGAGAGAGAGAGAGAGAGAGAGGAGAGAGAGAGAGGAGAGAGAAAGAAGAGAAGATAGAGATTAAATAACGAAATTTTTTTTACTCAGAGGAGTATAGAAAGAAGAAAACGAGAAGAGAGAGAGAGAGAGAGAGAGAGAGAGAGAGAGAGAGAGAGAGAGATTACAATAACGAAATTATTTCTGAGGTATAGAATAGAAGACTTTTTACATGCAGAGAGAGAGAGAGAGAGAGAGAGAGGAGAGAGAGAGAGAGAGAGAGAGAGAGAGAGAGAGAAGAGAGAGGAGAGAGAGAGAGAGAGAAGAGAGAGAGAGAGAGAGAGAGAGAGAGAGAGAGAGAGAGAGAGAGAGAGAGGAGAGAGAGAGAGGAGAGAGAGAGAGAGAACACAGATCTCCTCTAACAAACACCCAGCTCCATAGCATGCAGGATACCATCTCCTTCAGACGACCTCAGATAAGCCAGCAGGAAGCTGACTGCAGACGCCTGACTGACTGACTGACGGACACTCGCTTCCCGCTGTGGCAGACACTGTACCGCTGCTGGACCCAACGGTAGGCTAACTAATCCCTGCCCACACGAACAGCACAACCTAACACATGACAGGTGAGCCGCGCGTGAGCCTTGGCCAAGTCTTTGACCTCTGGAGATCACAGAACATGAAATGGAAGAAGCCAGAAAAATAGCATCGTGAAGATTTGGTAACATTTAATAATAATAGTAATAATGTATGGAATTTATATAGCGCTGAATCTTGTAAAGCAACAAATCAAAGCGGTTTTTTTTATCGAGGATAATGGAATAAGCACTCATGTGCTTTTTTACATCCAGTCCCCGTGTGTATGCGGTTTTTTAAACCATATTTACCATCATGTTTCGTATTTGTTGTAGGATGTTTTTAAATATATAGATTAATTAAAAAAAAACCCCACTTTCCCCCATTGAATAAGAGGAATTTTATCATTAGAAAAAACCTACTTAGTGATTTTCAAAATGTATGGTTGTTGGTTATTTGATCCAGGTATAGTAATCAAAGAAGACAACAACAAAAAGAGGAAATAGCTTTACCTGCAATGTCGGTACGTGATTTTGATCCCTTTCTTTAGTCTTCGGCTAAATCAGTGATTTTGTTTTATTTCAGAAGGGGCAACTTTTATTAAAAGCCAATATTTTTTCAACAGGAATAAATGGTATTACAGTATAAACGATGGGTCAAGAGATGACTCCAGCAGAAAAGACCTGATTCAATTGAGAAATGAAACTTACAGTTTTGAGCAGATATATGCTGATGAATCATTCTGCTTTCACAATTCCAAACCCTTTATTATTTAATCAAAACAGAGAAAATCAGTTAGGTTTCGAGCAAAGAATTACACATCTACAGGATAAAAGAAGGAATCACGAACGTGTCAGAGAGATTACAGCTTACAGTTAGCGCCATACAACATCAACACATCGTGCTGCCTGTGAAAACCACGCATATCTGACATACTGCCACACATTCGCATATCTGACATACTGCCACACATTCGCATATCTGACATACTGCCACACATTCGCATATCTGACATACTGCCACACATTCGTTGCATCCATGATGATACCTAACTGTGAAATAAAGACGTTGTGTTGTCAGGTGTAGCTTTATAGACTGCTGTTTAATGGTCACAAGAAGTCTCTCAGCTTTAGGCTTTGGAGAAAGGACACCGCCATAATGAGGCACCACTTAAGTTTGATTTTTTTGTGGAGAGGGAGGAGGAGGAGGAAGAGGAGGAGGAGGAAGAGGTGGAGGAGGAAGAGGAGAAAGATAATTATATATATTTACTTAGGAAAGCGTTACTTCTGCAGAATTGTACTAAATATCGTTCTTGTGATGCTTTGTTAATTGTGCACCAAATGTCTATTGCAACAGGATCTCAATGTTTCACTTAATCTGATACTGCGTTCTGTTCGGAAGTCTAGAGGCGAAGAAATAAAACATTATAGAAAAAAAGTTTTGATATTGTTGATAAATAGCAACTTTCACAAGCTTTCGATTCAGTGCGCTGGCAAAGCCGTCCTCACATCGTTTTAGAATATGCCAATAGTGTTGTTGATGCATCATCACGATTCCCAAGTCGTAGAGTATTTTGAAGTGGATAACTGAACAGTGGTGAGGTGACAAAGTACAGCTTCTTCTTCCTCCTCTTCTTTTGCAGTTGCTGCTGCTGCTTTTGCTTCTTCTGCTACTGCTTCCGTTGCTGCTGCTTCTGCTGCTACTGCTTCTGTTGCTGCTACTTCTCCTGCTTCTGCTTCTGTTGCTGCTAGCTGCTTCTTCTCCTGCTTCTGCTTCTGCTGCTACTGCTTCTGTTGCTGCTAGCTGCTTTTTCTCCTGCTTCTGCTTCTGTTGCTGCTAGCTGCTTCTTCTCCTGCTTCTGCTGCTACTGCTTCTGTTGCTGCTAGCTGCTTCTTCTCCTGCTTCTGCTTCTGTTGCTGCTAGCTGCTTCTTCTCCTGCTTCTGCTTCTGCTGCTACTGCTTCTGTTACTGCTAGCTGCTACTTCTCCTGCTTCTGCTGCTACTGCTTCTGCTGCTGCTGCTGCTGCTGCTTCTGTTACTGCTATTTCTGTTCTTTACCCTCGGTGTCTGTTTCTCCTTTTAATTAAAAAAAAAATGGTGGGAATACGTATGCAAGCAACAGACAAACGAAGAAGAAGAAGGAGGAAAAGGAAAAACAACAACAACACCCCAACACCAAAACAAAGGTCACACTATTTGATGCAATAATTCAGGACTGCAGCAGTACTGTGGTGTATGTCGGTCGTTATTCGTTTTCTACTACCCCCCCCCCCCCCCAGCTCCCCCTCTCCAGTTCTGAGAGGTCAATGACCGATTTTGAAAATGGCATTGTGTGCCAGTTTTTGAGATAATATGATATCACGTGCATTCAGATATATCGATATTTGTAATGTAAAGTCTTCATGAAACAAAGACACATACGCGCGCGCGTACACGCGCGCACACACTCACACTTAGACACACACAAGCATGTGCGTGCGCGCGCGCACAAACACACACGCGCACATGCTGGTGTGCGCACACGTGCTTACGAGTGTGTCTATGCATGTGTGCATATATGAGCAAGTGTGCGTGTGTGCGCGCATGTGTGCGTGCATATTTGTGTGTGCGTACATGCTTGCATACATGCTTGCATACATGCTTGCACGTGTGTGCGTGCATGAGCGTGCATGTGCGCGGACAGGTGTGTATGTTCGTGCGTGCATGCCAGCTGCATTTATGTATGTGGGTGTGTTCATGCACGCGTATGTGTGTGTGCGCGCACGCGCGCACGCGCGTAAGTGTGCATGTTTAGGACAGAGAGACCTTACATATTATAGGAGTGTAGCAGTAGGAAGAGCACACATGAATGCGGGGAGTACAGAGCATGAATGCGGGGAGTACAGAGCATGAAGACGGGGAGTACAGAGCATGAAGACGGAGAGTACAGAGCATGAAGACGGAGAGTACAGAGCATGAAGACGGAGAGTACAGAGCATGAAGACGGAGAGTACAGAGCATGAAGACGGGGAGTACAGAGCATGAAGACGGAGAGTACAGAGCATGAAGACGGGGAGTAAAGTGAACCTGATAGGAGAAAATCAGCCTTGGCAGTGCCCACCAAATTCAGTTAGGAGAGGGAGCATGAGCGCTGCTGTCTTTAGGATGGAGAAGGGGTGGGTGGGGACAAGAATGGAGAGGGGAGGGGGGCGAGTAGCTGAAGCATCTGATCATAGAAATGTTTGCTGGCTGCAGCCGTTCATATTTCTTGATTCCGCCAAACCGCCAGTCGGTCAGTTAGTTACTTAGTTGGGCTAGTCAGTATGTCAGTCAGTCGCTTTGTGAGTGAATGAATCAATGGGTCAGTGAAGGAGTGGATGAGGTTTTAAATTTTTGTTTATTTATTCTTTTATATCGAGGATAATGGAATAAGAACTTATATTCTTTTTTTTACATCTAGTCCTCATGTATATGCAGTTTTGGTAAATTCTGTCATCTGTTCCCACCGGTACACAATGGCCTACTCTTACGAAAAGTGGGACAGGATTTAACGTGTGCGCAAGATGTTCTGCATGCGTTCGCACACGGGGCCTCGGTTTATAGTCTCATCCGAAGGACTTTTGAGGAGAGTGGAGTCCGCACTGATGTTAACTCCAGGGGAAAATATCCCCTTGAACGGGATTCGAACCCAGGTCGTCAGATTGCGAGCGCAATGTTCTAACCACTAGGCTATCTCGTGAGTGAGTCAGCCAGCCAGCTGGTCAGTGAGCCAGTTAGCCAGCCAGAAAACCATATAAGTCAGCTAGTCTGCCAGCCAACTGAAAAAATAGCTCTGAGTTAATCCCTTAACTCTGGGATCATATGGGATTGACGCCACCAAAGTCCTTCACTGTGCGCAGAATATGTTGTATTTGGTAGAGGTAGACATGGGTACGCCTTTACGCTATATAGTCTTTCCTCAAATATCAAAAAAGAGATAAACATGGATACGCCTTCGTAGCGTATTATTTTTCCTCAATGATATAAACACATCGTTTTCAGCAGTAAGACAGAGAAACCAAGCATTTTTTCTCAGCCTATCCTTGCGTGAGGTGGATGGAGCGTTTCCACCGAGTGTTCCTTCCCCTTGTCTCCTTGACCTCCCCCTGTCCAACACTTTGTCAGTCTGAACATGGCCTGTCTGCCTGTCTGTCTGTCTGTCGACTTTCAGGGCAAGATTCCATTTTTCACACAAGCGTTTTGTTAGCATGATGACAGTCGTCTGTTTAAAAGAGGGGTAGTTGTCTCCCTTGATGAACGCCATAGCTGAGTGGATGAGATGGTCTGACTTCCCTTCTGTGGATCCATGAAGTCGTGGGTTTGAATCTCGGCAGCGGCGCCCGGTGAATTTAGTACGTTCTTTTCTTTACAGCCTGGGTCATCTTAAAGCACAGGCCTGCCAGTGCCATGTATATATATATATATACACCTGTAGAAGATCAAATACGCACATTAAAGATCACGTAGTTCATGTCCAGATATCCTACAGAGAACAGTACAAAGAAAGAGATGAAGAGGCAAAGAGAGAAAACAACAAGAAGACAACATCAGAGAGTGAACTGGCCTTGATAGGAACGACACACTACGGAAAGCTGAGAATCGCGAGGAATGGAGGAGGCTGGTTGTAAAATCTTCAGTGGTGCCCCAACGGTTGAATGGACTACGGGGTAAGTGAAGGTAAAGGTGAAATCATGTCAGTGTTCGCTGGATTACTGAAACATAAACATACCCAGCATGCTCACCCTGTACCTGGGGAGGGATGGGCTCCGCCAGGTTCACACTTGCCCATGAGACACGGCCTGAAAAGTTTTGTGCAGTGCACCATCGACTTCTCAGGGAGTGAAGAGGGGAGGAGAATTGTCTCTCGTCTCTTTTGTGGTCTGGTCTTTTATTTCATTGTATGTTGTTTATAGCCCCACCCATCACACAGGCCATCATTACCAGGGCTGTCACCTTATCTCAGATTCAGCAACTCCAACAACATTCACCTCAAGCTCAAAATCTACACCATCTACTCCCTTTCACATAATTATCTAACATCAATCTGAAAAAAAAGAGGAAAACAAGATTACATGATAAAGTTCCTTACTGTATCATCATCTCCAGGCTACAAAAAAAGAGTATGAAAAAGGATACTGAACTCTTCAATGAACCAAACATACATAAGGAAAATGCCAATGACTCTGCAGAATCCTGTGCCCCATCCTTGTCTTTAGAACATCCCAATCTGGTTGCCAGAACAAAGTAAAAAATGCAGGCAAAATTTCATATAATGTACAAAAAGGAAAATAGTTGTAATATCTGCTTAATGAAAGGCAAGAGCACGGACTGGAAACGCAAAATATGAGCGAGAGAAATGATAGAAAGTTAAGAATAAAATAGGACAGAAACAAAGAGAAGTGATAGACAAGGGGAAACTATTAGCACAGAATTTCCAGAAGGTAGGAATGCTATTTAGACTGAAAAACCTCCCAGCAACCCTACCGGGGGATGGAGGGAAGGTGGGGGTAGGGGGCAGGGGTGGGGGTGGGGGAGGGATGTTCTGGTATTTAGTCTGTTCTGGTATTTAGTCTGTCTATTGAAACTGTAATATAGTCAGGATATGTTGATGTAATAATAATAATAATAATTATATGTTGATGTCTCTGGATCAATATCTACACGTTCCAGGGTGTCTGCGTGTTTGATATTTCTGTCTTTCCTTGCTTCTGTTGTTGGCCTTTGTTCTCTGATTGAGCTTGTGTCCATTATGTCTGTATAATTATGCTCTAGACTGTGGGTTGACTTTCTTTTTACTTTGCTTTCCATTTCAGGTGTAGAATCCAATCATCTACCTATCCAAACCTTTAATGTCTGTAAATTCTGAGGTGTGTGTGTGCGTGCGTGCGTGCATATTTATATTTTATTCTTTTATATCGAGGATCATGGAATAAGCACTTATTTGTTTTTTCACATCAAGTCTCCGTGTGTATGCAGTTTTGTAAATTCTGTCATCTATTCCCACCGGCACACAATGGCCTACTCTTACAAAAGGGGGAACAGGATTTAACGTGTGCGCAAGATGGTCTGCGTGCGTTCGCACATGGGGCCTCGGTTTATAGTCTCATCCGAAGGACTTTTAGGGAGAGTGGAGTCGGCACTGATGTTAACACCAGGGGAAAATATCCTCGAACGGGAATCGAACCCGGGTCGTCAGATTGTGAGCGCAGTATTCTAACCAGAAGGCTATCTCGTTCCCCTGTATGGTGTGTGGTGTGTGTGTGTGTGTGTGTGTGTGTGTGTGTGTGTGTGTGTGTGTGTGCGTGGTGCGGTTGGCGCGCGCGTGGGTGTGTCAGTGAGACTAGACTGATTCCCCTTTCTCACTCTCTCTCTCTATATAATCTCGCACACATCACAGACACACACATACACCACACACCCACTCACACACACACACACACACACAACACACACACACACACACACACACACAACACACACCCACATATACACATTCTCTCTCTCTTCTCTCGACTCTTCTCTCTCTCTCTCTCCCCCCTCTCTCTCGACCTTCCTCTCCTCCTCTCTCTCTTCCTCAACTCTAAGTCTAACTTGAATATTTCATTGAGCGTAATTGGGTAAGCCCGAGACTTTGTGAAAAGAGCAAAGGTAAATGGATAAATGAACACGAAAGAGAGAGAGAGAGAGAGAGAGAGAGAGAAAAGAGAGAGAGAGAGAGAGAGCGGGAGGGAGAGGGAGAGAGAGAGAGAGAGAGAGAGGAGAGGACAGATGAAGAGAGAGACAGAGAGAGAGGGCGGGAGAGAAGAGAGAGGGAAGATAGAGTCAGAACGAGAGAGCGAGAGGAGAGGAGAGAGCAGGAGACAGAGAGACAGAAGAGAGACAGAACAGACAATCAGAAGAAAGGAGAACAGACAAGACAGAGACAGAGAAGAGAGACAGAGGACAGGGAGACAAAGACAGACAGAGGTAGAGACAGACATAGATAAAATAATAAAATAAAAAAAGGAACTTATATAGCGCTATATTGCAAGAGACAAATACAAAGGCATGCATTCGACAATCTTACAAGTCATACAACCAATGACAAAATAATCAATAGTCAAAACAGAATGACAAACAGGAAAGCAGACAGATCTATGAAATAGAAGAATCAGAGAAGAGGTGCAATATCCTTTTTCATACTCTTTTTTTGTAGCCAGGAGATGAGAAAACATTACAGGAACTTTATATGGAATCTGTGTTTTCCTCATATTTTTCAGATTGATGTTAGATATGTGAAAGGAGTAATGGTGGACATGAACATTCAGAGAGAGAGCGAGTGAGCGAGAGAGAAACGCACAGAGAGACAGAGGAGAGACAGACAGAGTGAGACAGAGAGACAGACATACATATAGACAGAGAGAGAGACAGAGAGAGACAGAGACAGACACAGACAGACAGAGAGACACGGACAGACATACAGACAAACAGACAGACAGATAGACAGACACAGACAGACAGTGACAGACAGACAGACAGAAAGTGAGGGGGGAGGGAGGCGGAAGGAGGGGAACAGGCCAAGCCGTAAGCAGGCAACGTAAAGACGGAGAAAAGCCAACATCTACCCTAGTGCAGTACATAACACTTTGTATGGGGAAGGAAATCAGCTTGTACTGTAGTTCTCCAACAACCACACACGAAATTCAGTTACCAGGGGAAGGAAGCTTTTAGAGAGACAGACTGCTGTCTTGAGGCTGGAGAAGGAATGTAGGAAGGGGGGAGGGGTGGGAAGGGATGGAGGAAGGTAAGTGAATCATGTCATTATGAATTCCCCTAAGTCGGTATACGGCTACTTTCATCTTGGGTAAACGGTCGCATTCGCCAAATCTCGCCTTTGGTGAACTTGAGAGGTGCAGTTGAGGAACGAAATAAAATGTCATCATGCAAAAAAAAAAAAGATATTTAGCTAGGCAACAAATGTTGTTCTCGGATCCATGCTTAATTCAGTCAGTCATTCAGGAGGGAAAACGGTTATTAGGCAGTTGTATTTGGCTGGGTGGTTAGTCAGCCAGTCATCCAGCCAGCCAGTCAGTCAGTCAGCCAGCCAGCCAGCCAGCCAGTCAGTCAGTCAGTCAGTCCACCAGTCAACTAGTCAAACCTAAAAAAAAATCACTCAACAAGTTGATTGTTGGATCATAAGTGACAGTATCAAGTATCTCAAAATATCTGTAGCTATGCTCATGAATACGTCTAGGAAAACCCCCCCCCCCTCCCCACAAAAACACAATCATCTAACAGTCTCAATGTTTGTCCCCAACCTTACAAAAAAAAAGCAGCAACAGCAACAGCAACAGCAATAAAAGTTCCAGCAGTTAAGAAAGATGATGAACAGCTCACATTTCTCCTCCTATCCTCCTTCAACTGTGCGTGATGTGAAGCATTTCTCACAGTGTCATTCACTCCTTCACTCCTCCCTCCCCCTCCCCCCTCCTCCTCCAAGTCTGGACAAACAGTTTGTCACGCGGCAAGTGCTGTGTCCACTATGGGGCTGAAGGAACACTCTCAGATGTGGGGGGTGGGGAGGGGGGGGGATGGATCCGTTTTGTCAGCATGAAGAATAGCGTCTCGACTGCTGGGATGGAAAAATGGTCTTCTTCTTCCTTTTCCCCCCTGTGTGTTGGCCTTGCGTAAATGTATATCACAACACACACACACACACAACACACACACACACCACACACACACACACACACACACACACACACACACACACACACACACACGCACGCACGCACGCACGCACCGCACGCACACGCACACGCCACGCACAACACAGACTGCAAACAAATCAGACAGAGACAAACACCAACACACACACACACACACACAACACACACACACACACACACACACACACATAATATATATATATATATATATATATATATATATATAATATAATATAATAGAGAGAGGAGAGAGAGAGAGAGAGAGAGAGAGAGAGAGAGAGAGAGAGAGAACGATGCCAGCTGTGTCTATCTCCACAGAAAGCAGAAAGCAGGGCAATGAGCACGAGTGGCAAATCAAAGCACAGCGCCAGCTTCCTGTTCCAGAACATAAACACTACACTCTGGTGTCCTTACATGTGTATATGTCTTAGCTGGATTCAGGCCTTCAAACTGCACAAACTCCGGTCTTTGGACTTTTGGGGAACTGGAAAGTTTTCATAAACTACTTAGCACGGGCAGTGGAGGAAGCTGGTTGCAACATCTTCATTGGTGCCTCCACGGTCCACGGGACAACGGGATAGGTGAAGGTGAAGGATTTAGCACATCGTTTTCTCTCAACACACACGAAAACACCACCCAAGAAAAAGAAATGCCATCAATAAAAAACTCAGTGGATGCTGCGAACGTACAGTGACTACTCTTGAACTTTTCTGGGGAAACATCTGTTGTTTTAACCTCATTCGCACGCCTTACGAAGATGATTGGGATTGTCAGATTTGGAATCGTTTGTCTCGCGATTCGAAGTCTGTGCATTGGCAGCCCACCCGGTGAAAGAAAAGGAGAGGGTAACTTTCCACAGGAAGTTTCCAGACCTGAGGGAGAAGTCTTATCTCCCGTTAAACCTGTCCAGTTTACGCCAACAACCATTTTACGCCAACAACCGCTTTACGCCAACAACCACTTTACGCCAACAACGCTCGACTTGAGAAGAGAGGCGACTTCCTCTTGTAGGTACGTACCTGTGATGCACACGTGTCAGTCATAGGCCTAGTTTCAGGCTGGCAACCTAGGACTTAGTTCACCCATTCCAGAAAGGAGAGGTGCATGGTGTGAACCTGGTCTGAACCAAAATAACAGTCCTTCCCCATTTCTTCAGTTGTGGTCTGGATGCGTGATATGATAGGTTTTGTTTATTTGTTGTTGTTGTTGTTGTTGTTTGACTGTTTGTGTTTAGATGAGAACAAACCTTGGTCCTGTGTGTGCACTGTGCGGATAACGCATGTCAACAATAATTGACAAGAGTTGTTCCTGGTGAAACAGTGTGGTAGAAACATACGCTTGTTATAATAAGGAAAAAATAAAAAAGGACGTACATGCAGACAGTAAGAGGGAAATGGATGGCCACGCAATATTCCTTATCAATTAGAAACTCACTGTTGTCAGCAAAAGTATGAACATGCACGCAGAGAGGAAATTAATGGAAAAATGCGGGATTTTGCCAAAAAACCAACAAAACAAACCCTCTATCTTATCGTTCTAGTAAACACTTACTTCGCAGTTAAAGTTGTCATGCAAACAGGAAAAAGAAAAACAACAATGGGTGGCCTCGAATCTTTGTCTTTATCGAACAAAAGCTTACTGTCACGACTGCAACTGTAACTATACATGGAGAGAGAAAAAAAAGGGAAAAATACACGGCCTTATGTCATCGTCTTTCGTGACCTTAGGGGAAACCTATTGTTACAGGCATAATCATAAACATACCATTATACAGACTGGAAAAAAGGATATAAACGGGTAGCACTGTACCGTGGCCTTGATGAAAAAAAGAAAGAAAATATTATGGTCACAGCCAAAATCATGAGTATTCATTGAAGAAGAAAAAGAAGAAGAAGAAGAAGAAAAAGAAAAAAGAGAAGAAGAACAAGAAGAGAGAGAGAGAGAGAGAGAGAGAGAGAGAGAGAGAGAGAGAGAGAGAGAGAGAAGAGAGAAGAGAGAGAGAGAGAGAGAGAGAGAGAGACAGAGACAGAGAGAGAATGACAACGACAATGACAATGACAAATTCTTTTATTTCGAACATCCACTCCCCGTCCCTAGGGATACATCTTAATAATAACCCAGTACTCATACCTTCACACAGAGGAAACAGGGGAAAAATCCTTTAAAAACCCCAAACAAATAAAAGAACCCCCCCCCCCCCCCCAAAACAACCCATATCAGAGAGAGAGAGAGAGAGAGAGAGAGAGGAGAGAGAGAGAGAGAGGAGAGAGAGAGAGAGAAGTGGGCAGCTCTGCACTGTGATCTTAAGGTAGCAGAAACCACCGCAGGCGAAATGATGGACAATCCTTTATACCCGCAGGGTAAACATGGAAGGTGGTGCCCCAGGGTCTGAACACAGTGGAAACCCGCAGTCACATGTGGTCCCATGAATACGCACGCATACAGACAGGACTCGGAAATATATGACTTGTTCCAC
>CM054141.1:50502013-50509513 GCA_028751875.1 Rapana venosa
CATCTTGCGCACACGTTTAATCCTGTTCCGCTTTTCGTGAGAGTAGGCCATTGTGTGCCGGTGGGAACGGATGACCGATTTTTACAAAACTGTATACACGCGGGGGATTGGATGTAAAATACACATGAGGGCTATTCCATTATCCTCGAAATAAAAGCAGAAATAAATAGACAAACCAGGTGGTTTTGTTTTTGCTCTCTCTATGTGCGCGCGTGCATGCATGTGCGTGTGTGTGTGTGTGTGTGTGTGTGTGTGTGTGTGTGTTTGAGTGAGTGGGTGAGTATGCATGTATGTGTGTGTTTGTGTGTGTATGTGTGTGTGTGTTCTCGTGCGTGTGTGTGTATGTGTGTGTGTGAGTGAGTGGGTGAATATGCATGTGTGTGTGTGTGTGTTTGTGTGTTTGTGTGTGTGTCAAAGTCAAAGTCAAAGTCAAACTTTTATTTCAGATGGTACATTGAATAAGCAGTGCATTTGCTTTTTTTCATCAAGCCATCTATCTAAAGAAACAAAAGCGAGAAAAAAAAGATAATGTATATGCAGACATAGAATAAAAAACCTAATCTATGGTAAACTATACAAATCAAACAAGTAAAACAATAACATATGCATATGTGGAATTAAAAACAAAACAAAAACCCAGAAAAATATTAGACCATACAATTCAAATAATTCAAAAATCTTGAAAAAATATCCGTCATAACACAAACAAACAAGCAACAAAGAAAAACCAAACCAAAACAAACAAAAAAGACAAAACAGAATAAAAATAAAAAAACCCACACCAACTGCTTCCCCCCCCCACCCCTCACACACACATACACACACAAACCTTCAACCATACAAACAACAGAATAAAACAACAACAAAAAGATGAATCAGCAAGAACAACCACAACAAGGAAATAAACAATCAAACAAACACAAATATACATACACAACAACAACAGCGACAATAACTAACATAGGACAAGAATAACAGCCAAGACAAATGAAGAACAATATAGAACTAACAAAAGACGAGAAAAAGAGTCCAAAACATCCCCTCCCCCTCCCCAAGAAAACCAACCTAAACCCAAAACAAACAAAAAGCAAAATAAACCAGAACCCCACCCCCACCACTACCAACAATAACAACAACAACAACAACAACAACAACCAAATGGATATAAACAGAGGAAACTGATGTATCATTTAAACACTTACATACACATACACATCCTCGCCCATATCCCCTTCACCACATAATATACTCATATATAAGGAAAAACAAGAATAACCAACAGCTATTGGATTCAGAGCAAAGAAGTATAACAAAGACATCCATTCCCTCCCTTTCCCCGGGTCATATACACACATGTACATGTGCTTTTTGATTTGAGGCAGAGCAACGTTAATCCTTCGATCAAAGAATAAATTCAGGCAATGTAAACCCACCCGGCAGTACTAACGTCAGCAATAACAATTTAGCTCATCTAATACAATGAAACAGAAAACTAACAGCGACAAAACTAAATAAATCAGCATATTTTTGTGTAACACAAAAGAACTCACTCACTCACTCATCCCTTGGTCGGGACAACCGTTGGGGTACCCGCACGGACGCTGCAAGTGGACCGCCAAATGGTTCTGTCCTGGGCTGTTTTCAGGAGGCTTGGTACAGTGAGGCCGGTCCACTCCTTGATGTTGGATATCCAGCTTTTGCGTGGTCGTCCCTGCCTCCTTGCTCCTTCCACCATTCCCTGCAGGACTGTCTTTGACAGGCTGTTATGCCTTGTTGTGTGGCCAAACCACTTCAGTTTCCTCCGTTTGACTGTATCTAGCAATGATTCTTGTTTGCCAGCCAGTACCTCGATCTGCTGCCAGACGTTGTAATTGGTTTTGCGGTCTCTGTAGGTGATGTTCAGGATCCGCCTGAGGCACTTCATCTCAAAGGCTTGAATACGACGTTCTAAATCGGCAGTAAGTGTCCATGCTTCACAGCTGTACAAGGCAATGGATGTGACGAGTGCCTTGTAGAGTCTGACCTTAGTGTGGGTTCTGATGTTGTGGTTTCTCCACACTTTCGCCAGCTTAGTCATGGAGGAGAGTGCCACAGCAAGTCTGATCTTCACCTCTTGTGTGCTCGTGCCTTCTTTGGTGATGACTGCTCCAAGGTACTTGAAAGTTTCCACCTCCTCTAGTGTCTCGCCACTCATCTTGATGCTGGTGGGAGTGGTCGGTGTGGTACTGTTCACTAGGATCTTGCTCTTTTCCGTGCTGATCTCCATACCGTGGGCATTGGCTGATGTTTCCAGTCTGGTGGTGAGATCCTGGAGTTCTTCTTCACTGCGGCCCATGAGATCAATATCGTCTTCAGTTTTTGTAGTATGTTAAAGTTAGTTTTTAAGTACTGTTATTTGACACTTTTTGTTATTGTTTACATTCTCTTGTTTATTTTACTTTTCCCCGTCTAAAATCACTAAATGTGAATAGACGTTAAACTGAAGATCTCACACACCAGATTCAAGGCGTGCTGGGGTTGATATCATATCAATCCATATATAGATCAATGCTTACACATGTACTCTATATGAATATGAAAACTTGGGTCATATCTGATTTTAATGACAAGAATAACGTCAGTGACACTTAAATCACTCTCTTAAGTTTACAAGTCGTGTTCTGTACTTTTATTCATGAAATATCTTTTTAGATGTGTTTTATACTGATTTTTGCTTTTAATACATTTCAAATTTTGGGGAAGTTTATTCCATAGGTCACTGCCTGAATACAAGAGGCTCGATTGTGTATGTGTGTGTGCGTGTGTTCGCGCGCGTGTGTGTATGTGTGTGTGTGAGTATGCGTGGTGTGTGTGTGTTTATGTGTGTGTGTTTATGTGTGTGTGTTTATGTGAGAGAGAGAGAGAGAGAGAGAGAGAGAGAGAGAGAGATAGAGAGAGAGAGATAGATAGATAGATAGAGAGAGAGAGAGAGAGAGAGAGAGAGAGAGAGAGAGAGAGAGAGAGAGAGAGAGAGAGAGAGAGAGAGAGAATCAGTCATACCCTTAATAAGTTAATGGATGCTTGACAATATGTTTTTGTTTCCTAGAAACAATATCATTTCTGCTATCAATCAGTGTTGACAGAATGTGATCATCTCATCTTCCTATGTGCGTGTTGTGTGTGTGTGTGTGTGTGTGTGTGTGTGTGTGTGTGTGTGTGTGTGTGTGTATGTATGTGTGTGCGTGCGTGTGTATGTGTGTTGTGTTGTGTGTTGTGTTGTGTTGTTGTTATTGTTGTGTCCGTGCGTGTCCGTGTGTGTGTGTGTGTGTGTGTGTGTGTGTGGGCGCGCGCGCGCGTGCGTATGTGTGTGTGTGTGTGCATACGTGCATGCGC
This sequence comes from Rapana venosa, assembly GCA_028751875.1. NCBI lineage: Eukaryota > Metazoa > Mollusca > Gastropoda > Neogastropoda > Muricidae > Rapana > Rapana venosa. The sequence goes on from CM054141.1 coordinate 50,505,386, forward strand.
ACACTCGCGAGTGTTTGTTCTGAATGTTTGTGAGTAGTTTTGTGCGTCTTGGCATGTTTTCTGTGTAGAAGAAAAACAGTGTTACCAAAACTATGACATTTCCTGATCACACACATTAAATTGTTATCTGTACATGTCGAACATGGTTACACTATTGTTCCTTCCTAGCTTTGCTTTGCTTTGTTTTGTTTTGCTTTGATTGGATTGAGTGTGTGTATGTGTGTGTGTGTGTTTGTGTGTGCGTGCGTGCGTGCGCGTATGTGTGTGTGTGTGTGTGTGCGCGTGTGTGTGTGTGCTTGTATGCGTACGTATGTGTGTGTGTTCTTTTTTTCCTCTCTGTTTTTTTCTTTGATTCCTGTCCTACTTTAATATAGAGTTACGCTAATACATTTCCTTTCTTCTCTTGCGTTCTGTATTTTTTCCCCTCCCTGTATTGCTGTCTGTCAGTTTCTCTCGTAGTTTTCCTTTTTTTGAAGCGTGAATTTGGTTGTTTGTCATCCTTTTTTGCTCTCTGTTACCATGTCTGATTAGTATGATTATAGCCAATCTCAACTGTTAAGTCAAGAACACTTGAATTAGCCCATGAAGGGCAATTACAATACTGACAGGCACATTGATACGTATTATTATCTCGAAAGACACATCATGTGTATGTGTTTTCTCTTTCCTACCCATCAAGCCCCCATCCCTATCTCTCCCCACACCCTGCTCAGATGCCCCGCTTTGGTTTTTGATTTTTATTCCCATTTTCATCACAGACTTTCAGTACGATCTTTCGTGCACTCGTGTACCTCAGCACACTGACGTCTGTTGTTGTCGTAAAGTGGTTGTTGTCGTAAAGTGGTTGTTGTCGTAAAGTGGTTGTGTCGTACAGTGGTTGTGTAAATTGGACAGGCTCAATGGAGGTAGCAACTCCTTCCTGGATATGGAAACTTCCTGCAGAATTCTTACATCCTACTTTCCTTCACCAGGTGGGCTGCCAATGCACAGACTGCAAATTCTAAACCAAACGATTCCAAATCTGACGATTATTATTGCTCAAAGACTTACCGGGAAAGTTTGAAAGTACTCTTTTTACGCTTGAAGGCTCGAAGGAGTTTTTATTTAGGCAATATCTTGTTACTGCCATCTTTGGTTTGTATTTTTGTGTGTGTTGATAGGAAAAGACGAGATAAACAGTTTAAAACCAATTTCTAACTACGTTTAGACCAGGTTCGCACAGTTGAAGGCCTAGAACCAGTTAGCGACCTGAAAACCATTTAAGGACACCACAGATGTCTCTTTAAATCTTTTGCTGTAAACCCCTCCCCCACCCGTCTTCTCTCTGTGCCGCTTCCTTTCCTCCCATTCCTTTTCATTCTGGTCCAGGCCAAAAGCTTTGTCAGTTATAGGTGTCAGCTAGGTTCCAAGACCTACATTAAAATGTTGTTATGCTTTCCAATTTGTGTTCAGATTGTCCTCATCTATGACAAATTTTTAACTACCTGCACTCTCCAGTATAGGAGCAAAATATCCTCTGAAGTTGGAGTGTGGCCGCCTACATGGCTAGGTACTTGAAAAAGTCATACACGCAAAAGTTTCATTCGGTATGTACTTCAATATCACAGTGATTCCCTGGTGGGATGAACGAGACAGAGTGCATGACTATTCTGGGTGACCCTCAGGGTGTTAGGCTTGTGATCATGCACAGCAGCAGCAGCAACTGCAGTAGAAGCAGCAACAGCAGCAATAACTGCAGAAGCAATACAGCAGCAGCAGCAGTTGCAGCAGCAGCAGCAGCAGCAGCAGCAGAAGCAGCAGCAGCAGCAGTATCATCATCATCATCATCATCATCAGCAGCAGCAGCAGCAGCAGCAGCAGCAGCAGCAGCAACATTTTTTTTTGTCCGTCGTGTTCGACGATGACCTCCAAAACAGCAGAGGAGGCAGCTGCTGTTTCGGAAATTGGGCAGAAATTTGATTATAGTGGAGATGCCTTGCCCACAGTACATCCCCACTCTCTCTCGGCCAAGTGGGCATAAGGACAGTCAGCGCTGGAGATGTTCTCCAAAGGCCAGCTAGCCCCCAGGGCTGCAGCACATAAGGACTGTGCGAGTCAAGCCTCCTAGTCAGAGAGTCATAGTCGATCACTAAAGACTAAGCTGTAAAGTGCAATTCCATGAGTGGAAAAGCCACTGAACAACAACAGCATTCCTTCTTTTTCCACTTTTGCAAACTCTTTGCCCGTGGCATCCTATGCTACCCAACATTTCCCAGGCTTCTGGATACAGTTACGTTAAAAACAAGTAGAAGTAAAAGGTGAAGTACTGTACATGGAATTTTCAGCTGGAAGACCCAAGTATGATGATGAAGTACTGTACATACAATCCTCAGCTGGAAGAACCAACTATGATGATGAAGTATTGAACATACAATCCTCAGCTGGAAGAACCAAATGTGATGAAAAGTGAAGCACCATGTAAGCGGGGAAGTGCTGTTAAAAACATCTTCTGCTTAGAAAAAGTCACGGATGTGCGAACAGGTGTACCGTGTACGTGTCCTTGAGATCAAAGAATGAACTTAACGACCGGTAATCGTCAGTAGAGAGGGAAATGGTAATGACTTGTGTATCCGCATGCTTCCCCTACGCTGGTAACTGAAACTTGCATTTTGTGGTTAAGAGGTTAGCAGACGACAGAAAACTAATTTAAAGACAAACGGCGTTAGATTAGTAGCAGATATAACCAACACCAGTACCGACAACAACTGAAAACAACAACAACAGTAACAACAACGACATAAAATCAAAGGAAACCTACCAGCTAGCATGCAGATTTCTGCAAAATGGCGTCACTCTTACTCGACAGTTATTGTTGTTTGTTTGTTTGTTTGTTGTGCTTGTTATTTCCAGCAGAAAATGTTTGATGATCTTCCTGCTACCCCACTAACTGCCAGAGGCAGTTTTGAATTTAAAGATACTGATAGCAGTTCAGCCCTTATTAGTGAGAAACAGTTTTCAGCAGTGAGAATTGAAGACATTTTTGATTCTGAAAGCTGGTCGATCTTTCTGGATAACATATTGCACATCATTGTTACATGGTAAGACCTGCAAGTCTGTGACAACTCTGTGACAATTAAATTCTTCAAGGATTTGACCCTTTATGTCAATAGTTAACGTGCGTGTGTGTTTGTGTGTGTGTGTGTGTGTGTGTGTGTGTGTGTGTGTGTGTGTGTGTGTGTGTGTGTGTGTGTGTGTGTGTGTGTGTTCGTGACATTTTTATTTGAAGTCACTTTGGAATGTTTGAACCAATATGTAATATAGCTTTTTTGTGTCTTTGAGAATGTTTTTGTGTATCAATCTGCCTGTCAGTATTGTAATTGACCTTCAAGGGATGATTAAAGTGTACTTGACTTGACTTGACTTTGACTTGACAGCGGTTAGAAATGTTTTGGCGCTGCTGTCTCGTCGTGATAACTGTATCATTATTTACTTTTATTTAGGCGTGACTTCATATGATTCAATGCTGATAATTTAAACAGGCTGTCAATACTATTTTGCAGATCAAAACAGACCATACCCAGCTTAGAATCACTAGCATGTACATTTATGTGTGCGTGCGCGTGCGCGTGTCGTGTTCTTGGGCATTTCACTACCACTGTCTGTGAACCTCTGTCAATCTCAGCCCTTCCCCTCTCTCCCTCCACCCCCATCTTCGTATCCTTGCCCTTTTCCCAAACTTTTTCCCTCCTTTTTCTCGTCAGTCTCAGACATCAGACGGGTAGTTGTGAACTTTGAATGGCTTTCATTACAACTTTCCCATGGCGGTAACCCGTGGCTTTCAATTTCACATTCATTCCTACTACACGGCGAAGGTTCTGAGACACCACTAGTTCCCCACCCCTCCCCTCCCTCCCCGTCAGTGCCCCAGCCGATAGTTCCTCTCTCGTTTCTCACTCCGTTGTCAAATGTCGATATCGCGGAAAAAAAAAGCAATTCTTTGTCTGTCTCAGTCTCTGTCTGTCTCTAGCTGTGTGTGTTTCTCTGTCTGTCTCTCTGTCGATGCCTCTGTCTCTGTCTCTCTCTCTCTGTGTGTCTGTCTCTGTCTCTCTGTCTCTCTGTCTGTCTGTCTGTCTGTCTGTCTCTCTCTCT
>CM054141.1:50514513-50519513 GCA_028751875.1 Rapana venosa
CAGGCAACTTTCACCCGTGTTTACTTAGGTCTGAAAGGTTTTCCCAGATTTAATGATGGAACAGAGGAAAGTTCTTGTAAACACCCATAGGTTGAGCTGGGGAACGCCCAGCAGCAACAGCAAGAAAGCAGAAAGGGACAAAGCCCACATTTCAGCATACCAAAGACAGATCAATTTTCTTCTCCACGCCCATCATTCCAGCCTTCTTGTAGACAAACAATGGTTTTCTTATTTTTTGTTGGGTCATGTTGAAGGAGAGAGCAGGAACCACCCATGAAAAGGGGAACAATCAGAGAGAGAGAGAGAGAGAGAGAGAAGAGAGAAGAGAGAGAGAGAGAGAGAGAGAGAGAGAGAGAGAGAGAGAAGAACAGACAACAAATACAAAACAGACAGACAGACAGGAGACAGGCAGATAGGGACAGAGAGAGAGACAGAGAGAGATACAGAAAAGACCAGAGAGACAGAGAGAGGAGAAGGGGAGAGAGTTTTTTAACGAAATCTTTAATTTTGAGGATAATGGATAAGCACCATGTGCCTTTAATCATCCCCGCAGTGAGAGAGCTTGAAGTTTTTACCATTAGGTTACCAAAGGAACAGCTTCCCCCTAAGTAAGCCCAAAGGTGTCTACATAAGAGGAAAGTCTGACAACATGTTTCTCTTCAGAAGCTTTATGACCATGCAAGCCTGTAACTGTTTTGTTCGCGGACCACGTTGTGAAACTGGAAACACTGCACGTCCATACCGCAAGTGTTTGCTTCTGCCCAGTTGGCTCTTCTTCATCATAATCATGCATTTGTTTTGTACTTTATAGTGTTTGCCATTTTTAAAAAAAAGCTTTTTTGGTTGTTGTTGTCGAAAACTGTGGGTAATAAATAATAAATAATCAGCTGGGGTCTGGCGGTGTCCTCAGGATGGCCTGGGTGTCTCGCTTTGTCTTGTTCTTTTGGTGGTGTTGGATTTTTTCTTGTCTTAGGAATAAACGAGTTAACGTTGATGTCATTGGATGTGCTTTTTTTCTCAGGTTGAAGGATCTGGCTATTTCAGGGGATTAGTCCGCGCGCGCGCGCCGCGCGCGCGCGGCGTGTGTGTGTGTGTGTGTGTGTGTGTGAGTGTGTGTGTGAGTGAGTGTTGTGGGGTGTGTGTTGTGTGTGTGTGTGGTGTGTGCGTGCGTGCGTGCGTGCGTGCTGTGTGGTGTGTGTGTGTAAGTGGGTGTGTAGCTCAAACTGGAGGTGGAATGGCCAAGCCAATTTTGGGAACTGAACAAGGTGACTGGCCCGCCATGACCTTCGGGGTTTGTGCAGCTATGAATAACATGACCATTAATGAAATGTTTCTTTTCTGGAGTTTTGTTTTTCTTCTTCTTCACAATTTCTGTTTCTCTCTTTGTGTGTATAGGTTTCTCTCTTTATCAAACAGTTTCATTTCGTTTCTCTCTGTCTCTGTCAGATGTTACTATTTCTCTCTCTTTCTTAATGTCATCTTCGTCGTCGTCTTCGTCGTCGCCGTCGTCGTCGTCGTCGTCGTTGTTGTTGTTTTTGTTGTTGTTGTTGTTGTTGTTGTTTTTGTTCTTGTTCTTGTTCTTGTTGTTGTTGTTGTTGTTGTTGTTGTTGTTGTTGTTCTTCTTCTTCTTCTTCTTCTTCTTCTTCTTCTTCTTCTTCTTCTTCTTCTTCTTCTTCTTCTTCTTCTTCTTCTTCTTTCTTCTTCTTCTTTTTGTCATCATCACAGAATTTGGTGAAAGACTGACAAGAAAAAGAAACGCATTTCCAGCATCTTGGAGCAAAATGTCACTGTCAGATTTCTCTCCCATGGTGGATGATTGTCCCCCTTCCCGTCAACCCCTCTCTTGCTGCCCTGTCCCCTGCAGGTTGTTTTGGCCCCTGACCTTTTACCTCCCCTGGGAGGCAGGACAGGCAGCATGGAAATGCCATTATCTGCCATTGTCAGCATAGCCAGTTGACAGATGACACAGCACGTTGCGGCTCTGATTCCTCAACGCCAAAATGGCCAACAGTCGTTTTGTTAAAGGAAGAAGATTCTGTGGGAGTTACTGTCGACTTTCTTAATGTTTTTGTTACCCACGTGAATGGTGCTGTTTAAAAAATAAGCAAGTGAGAAACCTTTGTAGGAGAAAAAAACAAAGAAAACAAAACATATATGCACATGTGCATACACGATTGCACACACACACACACACACACGTGCGTGCATACACACACACACACACACACACACACACACACACACACACACACACACACACACACCCTTGCACCACCTCCGCCACAACCACCACCACAATCACCACAGCCACCTGACCCCACAACACAGCATAATCCCCCCCCCCCCCCCCCCCGCCCTATATCCCATCTCCTGACACTACCAGCACCACCAACCCTTGACACCATTGCCACCAGCACCACAACTTTCACCTCCACCATCTTTGCCACTACCACCACTACTACAACCACTACCACCACGGCTATAAACAATACCAACAAAGAAATGACAACGCATACAGTCGTTTAATGCTTTTAAAGCATCCCATACTCAGATTGTAAGAATCAGAAGAGCTAGTGCATCATAATAAAGGATGCTCCACACGCAATGGCTTCCCCATTCAGACACTAAAACTACACTCTGAGTCATGAAAAGAAAATGGAAAATGTAATAAACATGAAATGTGTTTCTTGCAGTTCACGCATTCAAGGATGTTGTTGTTGTTTTATTTGTTAATCAATCTTCTCTTTGTCCTTTCAATCATTCATTTCCCTTCTTTCTGTTGTCCTCTTGTTCTCAGATGATACAAAGATCACAATGACAACTGGAAAGTTTATTGTAGTTTAAAAAAAAGTCTAATATTGTCATTTTCGTTTAACAAACCATACATAAATCAGCCACCCGATACTAATGAAATTTGAAAGAAATATGAATCTGTTACGCATAAATGATGGTGTGCAATGACCGTAGACGAGCTGTCAGAAGCAAATGGTGCATTTAAAATGCATTTACTACATTTATTATACTTCATAACAACAAGGCTTTTTGTTCTCTGCGTTAGTTTTCTACACTAAACCTGCTCCTCTTTCTGTCATTTTTATCATTTATATTTTTCTTGCTATTACTATTTTTTGTCTTCAATTTTATACCGATCATAATGACAACTGCAAAGTTTTATTCTGATTCATTTCAAGTTCCAAGTCGCCAGTTTCATTAAACAAAGCATAAATAAATTCATCTAACAAATAACGATCAAATTTAGCAGAAATTTAATTTTATGCCAGAAAAGTGATGCTTGTGCAACGACCTCAAATTAACCAAAATTGAAAACAAACAAGGATTGATAAATAAAAAGATTGAAGCGACATTCATCACCAGGGAATGTTGGTGTAGCAACAAGCACATACTGGGGTATGTTGTTATTTCTTCTGCTGGCTTTCCAAGGTCTGTGGTTTGGGACTGTCTGCTGAAAGATGAATGGCCACCGTGTGCTGTTTTGAATGAGGACAATTTTGTGGAAAGCCAAATTGTGGTTGAATACTTGCCATTTGATCTGAAGATGAAATGCTTTTAGCAAAAAAACCTGCCATTGCTTCATTGCCCGGGGATGCTTAGGGGAAAGTTCAAAAGGTGTATTGACTGAGTTGTTTCTCTATTTATTTTCCTCCTGTTCATGCGTTGATTCATTTATTACATTCTTCAGTTTATATATTTTTCTTTGTGTAATTCTCTTTTTTGGGGTGATATTTTGTAATGCAGTTTATGCGTCAGTTAATCTTCTGTCAAACTGCCTTCAAGTATTCATTTTATATCCCCTCCACCACTTCAGAGTCCTGTCTGTCCTTCTGTCTCTGTGTCACGTGACCTGTCTGTCTGTCTGTCTCTGTGTCTGTGTGTGTCCTTCTCTGTATTTATCTCTATTGCTATCTCCCCTTATTTTCTGTCTCCCTCCTTTCTGTCTTTCCCGTCCATGTCACACTTTCTTATCTGCATTTTGCCTGTTTCTATAACTCTTTATTCTTTCTCTTTTTGTGTGCTATAGTTCCTCTCATTCAGTCATTGTTGTTTCTCATTTCGTCCATTAGTTTCTTTCTTTATCTTTGCAAACTGGTTGATTCATTTTCCTATCGTTTATTTGTATCTCGCTATCTCTCTTTCTACCTTTATTTATCTGTCAGTGTATGTTTATTTCTTTTCTCTTTCTTTGTCTGTTTGTGTCCTACTTGCATCTTTCCCCTTGTCGTTTGAAAGAATATCTCTCATGCAAAAATAAGCTGAATGTGGAACCCAAAGTGAAAAATTGCGAAATATGTTCAGCTGCATAAACTAAATATCACAGTCAGATTTGTCTCCCATGGCGGAGGATTAAACTCCCCTGTCCCCTGCAGGTTGTTCTGGCCCCTGACCTTTTATCTCCCCTGGGAGGCAGGACAGGACAGGCAGCATGGAAATGCCGTTGTCTGCCATTGTCAGCACTGGCCGTTGACAGATGACACAGCACGTGCAGCTCTGAATCCTCACCCCAAATGGCCAACAGTCGTGTCTTTAATGGAAGAAAATGCCTGTCAGAGTTACTGTCTACTTTCTTCTTGCCTTTGATGTCAAGGGGGATGGTATAGCTTTTGGAAAAATGCAAGTAAGGACAGGAATGCAGTAAAATAATTTACAATACACACACAAACACACACGCGCACGCACGCATACACGTGCACACACATGCACAAACACGAACGCATGTATGTACATCTAGGTATTCATGCGCACATGCACACCCACGCACATACGAAAGAACACACACACACACACACACACACACACACACACACACACACACACACACACACACACACACACACACACACACACACCACCTCCAGACCACTACCACAACACCACCACCAATAACAAGCAACAAATAAATGTGTTTCATCTTATTGAAAGCATTCACTCTCACGCCTTCACTTCAAAAGCTTAATAGAGGTCGTGAAGCACATATGGAATGT
>CM054141.1:50524513-50559513 GCA_028751875.1 Rapana venosa
CTTTCTTTCTTTCTTTCTTCTTCTTCTTTTCTTTTTTCTTTCTTTCTTTCTTTCTTTCTTCTTTTTTTTCATTCTTCTTTCTTTCTTTATTTTGTTTTCTTTCTTCTTTTTTCGTTGTCTATTTTGTTCTTGCTTCTCGCTGCTTCTTCTACTTTTGTTTTCATTTGTTTTGTGTTTTTTGTGTCTTTATTTTGTTTTGTTGTGTTGCTTGCTTCTTGTTTAGTTCTAGTAAGTTTTGGAGTTTAGTTTTTTTTTTGTTGTGTTGTTTGCTTTTGTTTGTTGTTTTTGTGTTGTTGTTGTCATGCTACTTTTGTTTGTTGTTGTTGTTGCGTGTTTGTTTGTGTTTTATGTTATTTTCGTGTTGATACTGTTGTTTGTTTGCTTGTTTTGTGTTTTGTGCTTTATGCTACTTTTGTTTTGTTGTTGTTGCGTGTTTGTTTGTGTTTTATGTTATTTTCGTGTTGATACTATTGTTGTTTGCTTGTTTTGTGTTTTGTGCTTTATGCTACTTTTGGTTTGTTGTTTGTTGTTGTTGTTGTTGTTGGGTGTTTGTTTGTGTTTTATGTTACTTTCGTGTTGATACTGTTGTTTGTTTGTTTGTTTTTGTATCGGCTTAACTTATGGTTTTCATCATTAATTGTTTTATAAGTATTTTCTTTTCTTTTTGTTGTTTAACTCATGGATTCTTTCCTACTCTCCTTTAAAGTGTTTTCTTCATATAGATTAAAAAAGAAAGTATTTTCTAGTTATCTCTACCTTGTAAGTACTTTATAACCATATGTCCATGGTTTTCGCCTCGGCTTTGTCTAATTCAAGAAGCTGCACGACCCAGCCCTTCTTCTCATTGCTTTAAATAACTTTAAAGGAAATATTTGATTAGTACTTTCCTGATTGCTTTCTTTTCTTTGTTTATTTCTTTCTCCCGTTCCCTCTTTTTTCATATTCACCTTTTTACGTTTTGTGTCCTTTGCTTTTACTTTGTTTTCCTTCTTTCATCTTCTGCCGATTCCATCACCTGTTTATGCCGTTCCGTCTTTCAAACTCCTTTTTTTTCTTCTTTCATTCCTTTTTTTGTTGTTGTTGCTTTTGTTTTTGTGCATTTTAGCTCTTTCATCTTGCCTTTAATGTCATTCTGTCTTTTGAATACGTATTTTGTTTCGATTTTTTAAAAGAAGTTTCTTTCCATCATTTATTTTTCTTCTTTCTTTATTTTCGACTTTTTCCGTTCCTTTACTTGTTTGTGGGTCTTGTTTTCTTTGCTTGCTTTCAATTCGCTTCCGCTTGCTCTTTTTATAATTCTTTTTACATTTCTAAACTCACTTATTTTGTTTGTCGGACAGCGCATTCTGTCACGCTTTTAGTTTTTCTTATAATTTCCAAAATGTATATTTTGTTTTTGCTCAGTTTATAGAAGGGTTTTTTCCCCCTTTCTTTCTTGCTGCCCCATCGTCAGTGACGTTCCCGTCCCACTGTTCCCACGTCTCTCATTTAAATCTCCTGATCACAGCCATATCCAGATTTGTTATGTCGTATCCTCATGGTCGGAAGTCCACAGGGATCCCATCAATATCAGACCGGCTAAGGGCCACCAGCCATAAAGGCCCTGCATTGCTGCTGGGTCACTTTGGTAGTGTTCAGTGATGCCTGTTCTGAGCTAACATACGCGGGACACCAACTACTAAGCCCCCCTAATAACGACAGTATTAGCTCAGTCGCGGAGCCAGACTGAGTGAGTTGCCCACCAGAGGTAGCCACCGCCACAACGTCCCTCCGACGACCGTCCCCCGTGAACCTCCAACCCAAAAGGCTTTTGACACAAACTCACCACAGGCACAGAAGTGTATGGGGAAACCAAATCTGAGGGCATCATGAGACCAGAGCAACTGGGACCACTAATTCAGAGGCAATTTTTTTTTTATTGCATGATGACCATTGATGATGAGGATGACGTAATGATGCTGCGGTGGAAGCGCATATGCTTTAAGACTACTTGAAAGGGTTGTACTCTACGATTACTATAATAATAATAATATATTCCGGAGTCAACCAGACGGAGAGATACAGACATCTGCAGTGTTGGTCAGGTAGTTTGAGCAACACTCTCAAACTGGCATCCATAAAGTGGATGAAGCTCAACTGTGTGGTCCTAGTCTTCCCACTGAGCCCGCAGAACACTCACTGGGTAGGAGCCGGCCGGAGTCTGAAAAATCCCTATGGCTGTTATGGGATTCGAACCCGCAACATACCATTCCGTAGCCCAAGGTGCTAACCACTGCGCCATGGCGGCTGGTTAGTATAATATAAAGTTTTATTGTATACCGGAATCTATGCATCGTTTGGTCTTTTTGGGGGTTAAATTTTTAAAAATGTCTTTGTTTGGTTAGTTGGTTGGTTGGTTGTGTGTGTGTTGCGTTTAAGTGTTGCATTTGTGTGTGCGTGTGTGTGTGTGTGTGTGTGTGTGTGTGTGTGTGTGTGTTGCGCGCTCGCGCGCGTATGTGTATGTATATACTGCGTGCGTGCGTGCATGAGTATGTATATGTACTTTCATTCTACTTTGCTGCCCAAAGTTACAAATTCTTATTCTTTCTCTTCTTTCTTTCTTTCTTTCTTTCTTTTGTTCGTTCGTTCTTTCTTTCTTTCTTTCTTTCTTTCTTTCTTTCTTTTCTTCCTTCCTTCTTTCCTTCTTCTTTCTTTCTGTTTTATGTCTCGTTCTTTGTTTGTTTGTTTGTTTGTTTCTGTCTGTCTGTCTGTCTTTCTGTCTTTCTTTCTTTCTTCTTTCCAGTTGACCCTTCATTCTTTGTTCCCCCTTTTAACACCCCTCTGTCTGTCTGTCTGTCTGTCTGTCTCTCTGTTCTTCAGCCTTTGATACTTTCTTCTCTCTTTCTTATTTTCTTCTTTTGTTCATAATAATTGTATTCTTTATTTGCTTGCTTTTTTATCCCGTTTTTTGGCTTCTTTCTTTCTTTCTCTTGTTGCTTTTTTTCTTTTTTCGTTTCGTTTCTTTCTTGCTATTCTATTTCTCGCTTACTTTCATTTCTTTCTTTCCCTTTTCCTTTATGTGCTCCCTCCCTCGACTTTTGGTCCTCCAAATGTACAAACTTCCTCTCTTTACATCTCCTTTTTTCTTTCGTTATTATTATTATTTTCTTTTGCTCTCTTCCTTTTTGGCCTCTTTGCTCTTTTCTTCGGTGTTATTCTTGGGTTTTTCGTTTCTTCCTGTTTTTTAAACCCACAGAAGAGTTGAGGTGAAGCGAAAGTGAAGGCAGAGAAGCGTACATACGTACGTGCGTACGTACTCCCATCCGTCCATCCATCCATCCATCCATCCATCCATCGATCGATCGATCGATCGATCCATCCATCCATCCATCCATCCATCCATCCATCCATCCATCCATCCATGCACACATCCACCCACACATTCCACACATCCATCCATCCATCCATCCATCCATCCATCCATCCATCCATCCATCCATCCATCCATCCATCTTCTTCTTCGTCGAACGCTCAGACAGCAACTATTGTTGTCTGTTATATGAGCGAAAATGCGTCACGCTGCCGTTAAGCGCCTGACAAGTCAGGCCCAGCGCATCCGACTTCGGCATGAGAGAGAATAGTTACCTTTTAAGTTCTTTCTGGAAAAAAGGCAGGAGACTGGACCAAGAAGGCAGAAAATAGACAAGAAGGAGGTGACAGGAAGAAAAGGAACAAGGCAGAAACAAAGAGAGTGATAGAAAAGAGGAAATTTCTAGCACAGAATTTCCAGAATGTGGGGATGCTATTTATACTGATAGACCCCCGGCATCCCTCGGGGAACATCCATCCATCCATCCATCCATAATTTATACATATACACATACACACACACGCCTACACACATTAAAGCATACATAAATACAGAAAGATATATAGACAAACCAACGGCAAGAGAGACAGGTTAACAGACATATAGACAAACGAATAAATAGAGAGGTTGAGGGTTGCATGCATGTTGACTTCAATAACGCAACATCTTAAAATCATCCCCCCCCTCCCCACTTTGGAGAATACCTTGGCGCCAGATAAGATTGCCTGCTTCTTAGCATCCACTTTTGCTTCTGTTTGATTGTTCAGTTGTTTTTGTTTTTGATTGTTGTTCTTGTTGTTGCGTATTAGCTTGTGTGAATCTCTGTGTGTGTTTATTTATGAGACGTATTGATTTTTTCTCTCTCTCTCTCTCTCTCCCTCTCTCTCTCCTCTCTCTCTCTCTCTCTCTCTCTCTCTCTCTCTCTCTCTCTCTCTCTCTCTCTCTCTCTTTCTTTCTTTCTTTCTCTCAGTCTCTCTCTCTCTCTCTCTCTCTCTCTCTCTCTCTCTCTCTCTCTCTCTCTCTCTCTCTCTGTGCTCTTCTCCTTTTAAGGTGAGAGGAAAAAAATATAACGACGTTATGAATCTCAATAAACCCAAAGTATAGCATTAGTGGGACGGGACAGCTCAGTGGTCGGAGCACTCGCTTTCCCCCAGTCAAGCTAAGCAGCATCGAGCGTGGTTACCAGTTGGATGGGTGACCGTTTGCGCGCCTTGGCTTCAGTACAGTCCCCCATTTCACCCAGCTGTAAATGGGTACCTGCCTCTTTAGGGTCAGGAAGGTAAAGCAGCGAGGGAGAGGAGGTGGGTGCCGCCCTCAATATGTTGACCCCTAGAGAAGTTGAGGTCTCTTACGCCTCGTTCCCCAACGACCTGGGGACGGGATAGCCTAGTGGTTAGAACATTGCGCTGGCAATCTGACGACCCGGGTTCAAATCCCGTTCAAGGGGATATTTTCCCCTGGAGTTAACAATAGTGCAGACTCCACTCTCCCCAAAAGTCCTTCGGATGAGACTATAAACCGAGGCCCCGTGTGCGAACGCACGCAGAACATCTTGCGCACACGTTAAATCCTGTTCCGCTTTTCGTAAGAGTAGGTCATTGTGTGCCGGTGGGAACAGATGACAGAATTTACAAAACCGCATACACAGGGGGACTGGATGTAAAAAGTAATAAGTGCTTATTCCATTATCCTCGATATAAAAGAATAAGAAGAAAGATAAGAGATAAGACGACCTTATAGACTATGGGACACCTTTACCTTTTATAGAGCATTAGAGAATACTTTGAAGTAAACACATTCACATCCGTGCGCACTTGTTGTGTGCTCACACACACACACACACACAACACACACAACACACACACACACACACACCACACACACACACACACACACACACACACACACACACACACACACCCCACACACACACACACACCAGGCAGAGGAGCCCTGCACTGCTGCTGCTGCTCACTGTGGCGGTGTTCAGAGGTGTCCATTCTGAGCTAACAAGTGCAGGACACCACCCGCTAAGACCCTCCACCCCCTTCCCCACTGACGACAGAAACAGGTCCGCTGTAGACCCAGCCTGAGTGAGAAACCAGCCTGGGGTGGTAACCACCACAACAGCGTCCCTCCAACGAATTCCTCCCGTGAACGTCCAACCCCGAAAGGCTTTGACAGGAATCACCACAGGCACAGAAGTGTATGAGGAAACTGAAGCTGAGGGTACCATGAGATCAGAGTAGCCGGGGCCACCAGCTCAGAGACTATTTTCTTTCACTGCATGATGATCAATGGGGATGAGGATGATGTAATAATGTTGCTGTGGAAGTGCATGCGGTTTGAGACTGCTTGACAGGGTTGTACTCTTCTTTTCCTGTCATGATATATCCTGGCATCAACCGGGCCCCGAGAGATACAGACACCTGCAGGGTTGGTCAGGTAATTTGAACAACACTAAAAACCACATCCGTAAAGTGGATGAAGCTCGACTGTGTGGTCCCAGTCTTCCCACTGATCCCATAGCGAACTCCCTCTGAGTAGGAGCTAGTCAGAGTCCGAAAATATCCCTATGGCTCTTGTGGAAGTCGAACCTGCGACGTTCCGGTCCCTAACCCAAGGTACTAACCACTGTTCCTTGGCGGTTGGCTCGTGATGACAGTTTTGTGTGTATGGTTGTCTTCAAATGTTGATAGTCTGCATTGTCATATAAGCAGCCACATACCGATTTCAAAGACTTTTCTCCTTCAACAGAGAATACAACTTGTTATGTTTGGAGCTCGTCAAGGATGAAACAATGTCAACACAATCATGTCAAACTATAAACACATTTTGGTGTCGGCCTTAACGCTGGGATGGCATCAATAACTGACAAAGCTTTGGCCTGATCCAAACGATAAACACACTCCCCCGTTTTCTTCAGAAAAGCCGGACACATGCTCTGATGTTGTTATCTCTCCTTTAACAACATCCAATTTCTGCTAAAACAAAACAGAGCTGCCTAAATAAGCCATACCCATTTATCAATAACCGCTTTATCAACTCCCACAGAGCCTCCATTGTTTGACGTCAGCACCTGTGTGAAAAAGGAATGAGTGATGTCAGACAGAACAGAAAGGAAAGGAAAAGAAGGAAAACAACAGCAACAACAAAAACAAGAAAGAACAAAACAGAAAAGAAATGAAAAGAAATCATCATCATCATCATCATCAACAATAACAAAGAAAGAAAGAAAGTGAAAAGAAAGTAAAAGTTAAAGGTCTTCGAAAGAATGGGGAGGTAAACGAAAAGAAATGGAAAGGAGAAGAGGAAATAAAGAAAGAAGAGGAGGGAAAATGGCGTGATTTACACTCAATGTCATCAGCCCACACTGCTAGCTGATAAGAGAGATCACGCGAATATTCACACAGCCACACAAACATGGCTATGTGAGACTATGAAAACACGGGTGTGGTGGTGTTTCGGGGAAACCACCCGTGTTGAAAGCGAGATGGTCCAGATCAATTCAGATCTGGTTCCTCGGATGTTTGGTTTGATTGTGTTCAAGTCCCAGTGGAGAAATTCCATTTAGGGACTGCACCATCAACCAACCATCACCGCGTAGTACAGTTATAGTTTGATCCATTACCCGACTTCTCCCATTATCTTGTTAGTGATGATCTGGGTATACTAGTCTTTCGAAAGAGACAGTAAGCAAGATAGCATGTTCCCGGATGGGGAGGGGTGATGAGGGGGTGGGGGAGGGTGGGGTGGATGGCGATAAGGGGGTGGGGTGGTGCACTTTCATTGATGATTAAGAATAAATCATTCACTGGCAGAATTAATTAACAGAAAAGGGAGTGGTGCTGTCCAGTGCTGATGTTGTCTTCCTGGGATGACTTGTCCACATGAAATGTTGATGTAGAGGAAGCAGAATAAACGGGCTGTATAATGCACAGCCAAATTGTCAATATAGACTACAATCCTGATGACTAATTTTAAAGCCTGACAGAAACTGTGCTTCATTACAGTAAAAGCATTCATTGGATAATATTTCTGTAACACGATTGGTCCATATCTTTGCGTTTGCCTGATTGGCTGATACAGTGTACAGTCTGTATTCTGATTGGTCTTTGAAGTACTTTTAGTAGCTGACAAGATCTGAGGTAGTGGCTGTTTCGAACTCTCTTGAAAGAATACTTTTCTGGCCATAGTATTTTGGCACTTGGCAACAACAGTACAATAATGTGTTTGAAATAGACGTTTCTTTTCATATTGTTTTCATCTTAAGTTAAAAGTATTTATCAATACCTATGACTTTGGAAACAAGCCATAATTTCTTGCTATTTTTAAACAATAGAAATGTTGATTAAGCTTTACTTTGTAGTTGTTGCATGTTATGTAATTTCCAAAGATGTTTTTATTGCTTACGATATTTTGAAGCATTTTCACATCTGATATTGGATTGGAGTTTCTATTCAGTGAACGAAATGATGTTGCTGTTAAATCACATGCGGGCTCTTGATTTTTTGGTTGAAGTATTTTTTTCCTGCATTTGTTCATTTAAGAATGTAGCTTTTGGAAAAAGGTAACTTTAAAAATATTAAATTGAGTTAAATTTTCAAAGATGTCTTCCTATTTCTGTTTGTACGTTTTGATTTAGCTGAAGCTTTGGTATTGATTTACTCATTTAGGTTTTGTCGCTTTTTCCGTTGCTTGTATCAAATGGATTAACACATAAACTATACATTTTTCATTTAATTATTGTTTTTAGCTTATATTAAAGACATTTTTGTGTTGAAATTTATGGATATTGCATAATGAAAAAAATTTCCGTAAATTAAATCTTCAAGCTTTAGATTTCCATGAAAAAATGCTTATGCCAGTCGTTACATTTTGTTGCTAAAATATACACACTTCAAACCAAACACACGCACGCGCTCGCGCGTACGCTTTTAACAGCCACTGAGAAAAATGAAACAAACATTTTGCATTAGCGCTGTTGCAGAGGCTTAACAGTCTTGGTAAGACCTCATAATTATTGAAGTTTATGAGCATGTCCGAAATCTTATACCATGGACAGGACGAGATGGGGGATTGATGGTTTAAACGAATGTAATTTTTTTAATGAGAAAGAATTTAAAAGTTGCTTAACACAGTAGATGATTAGAGCAACAACGACAACAATGATATTAACTGTACTGCAAACAAAAATACGAATTGTTATCGAGGGGACGGGATAGATCAGTGGTCGGAGCACTCGCTTTCCCCCAGCCAAGTTAAGCAGCGTCGAGCGTGGTTACCACTTGGATGGGTGACCGTTTGCGCGCCTTGGCTTCAGTACAGTTCCCCCAGTTCACCCAGCTGTAAATGGGTACCTGTCCTCTTTAGGGTCAGGGAAGGTAAAGCAGCGAGGGAGAGGAGATGGGCGCCGCCCTCAATATGCTGGCCCTAGAGAAGTGAGGTCTCTGACGCCTCGCTCCCCTACGACCTTATAGGTTATGGGACACCTTTACCTTTACCTTATCTTCTTCATCGTCATGATAAATGAAGGAGGTCAAGGAAGGACAGTATGATAAAACTTAAGTCGTATCGGACTTAAACATCCTTCAGTTCTACATTGAAAAAAAAATGCAGCAGCAGCAGCAGCAGCATCAGTAGTAGTAGTAGTAGTAGTAGTAGTAGTAGTTGTAGTAGAAGTAGTAGTAGTGGTAGTAGTAGTAGTAGTAGTAGTAGTAGTAGTAGTGGTGGTGGTGGTGGTGGTGGTGGTGGTAGCAGCAGCAGCAGCAGTAGTAGTAGTTGTTGTAGTTATAGTAGTAGTAGTAGTAGTAGTAGTAGTAGTAGTAGTAGTAGTAGTAGTAGCAGTAGCAGCGGCAGCAGCAGCGAAAGTAGAAGCAGAAGAAAAGGAAGAATAAGAAGTGCATATTAAAAAAAAAAGAAAGCAATTTGTTACGGTATCAAATGTCAGTATTATTCTGTACAACAATGGACTTTCGGACCTTACCACAAAGACCGTCACTTTAGGATTTTGTCTGATGGGCAGCAGACACCAACAACCCACATATTTTGAGGGAATAATTATGGACACTGTAAAAATACAACGCAAATAGAAACTTGTGTTAACCTCTGATGTGTCATATTAAACATTTTGAGAGTGCTTAAGACATGTTACCAAGAAAATGGCTTGATACAGACCATAACGAAATTGTGTTTCGAATCTCGCCAAGATCTCCGAGGTTCACCAATGGTGAAATTTTGTGTATGCGAACTGTTTTGCTCACTATCAAGGCAGCCGCATTCCGACTTAAGGGATATAACGTAAATGAAAATGAGTGACATTAAACCGACAGGGAAAGGGGATTTTGCCACTCATGTTTCTGGAAAGGACGGGGAAATGTTTAATCCAGTCATAATAAAATATCATTATCATATCTTACACTCATCATAAAATTCTGAATATAAATAATTATAGATCTAGATACTGCTAAAATGTCTCAACATAACTAAAATCATGATAAAAATGTGTTTTAAAATATATTTTTGTCACAGTGTACACACTTGTCTATTCTTGCATATCTTACAATACTTTGTCGTAATCCCATACTGGCTGTAAACAACCAACAAGCGACCTACACTGAAGTGATTCCCCAAGCAATGACCAACCTGTTACGCTGTAATGGTGATGGTGACAATCTTATAATCAGTTACCTTTAACTTTGCAATGTGTGGTAAGTAAAAAGTAAACGTGTTTCCATATCTATGCGGTTGTTGAGGAGCCAGATGTCAGACCTCAGCTTCTCTAGGGGCTCTCCCTTGCGCTGCTTTACTTTCCCTGGCCCTTAAGGGGTTAGGTACCCATTCACAGCTGGGTGAAGTGGGGGAACAGCCAGGGCGTGCAAATGGTTACCCATCCACTTGGCAACCACACTCAATGCTGCTCAACCTTAGCTCGGGGAAAGCAAGTGCTCTGACCACTGAGCTATCCTGTTCACACATTATAATAAGCAGTGGCTGTAAGTCACCAACCCATAATCACAGGGGCACTGTAGTTTCCAATCTTAATACAGGCATAACTCCATGTTAAAAAAACCCAAAAGGTTTCCTAGAGCATAAATAATTGTTTAAACATAATATGACACGGTTTGGTGCTGAATTCACTTGACTATGAATAATGAATTCCCCTGTCTGTATCGTACATCTTATAAACGATGGGATTCCCACCTTGCCCTTCCACTCCAGGCTTTTTTCTTGTACGGGTGAGACGACCTCTTGCTGCTGAAGTGTGATGATGGAGGACAATACCAGTCAGGGTGGCAAGCAGAGAGTGCGGCACATGACTGTGATATACACCCTCACCGTTCCCTGTGGAAAACACCTTCATTTGATTAACGGACGGGGATTTATTATCTGGGTGGAGGGCAGGAGGTAGAGGGACTGGGTACAGATGGAGAATGGATGCAGAGCCAAGCAGGGCACGCTCAGTATACCCTCCCTTCCGCGTTCATCTCACGTTCGACTGCAGAGTAGCCGCCCTTGGTCAATGAAGTTCTGATATGGGCGATAGTCGGGACTGTCACGTTTTTTTTGTTCTATGGCGATTTTGTGAGGAGAATGCTTAGTATCAGTCCCGTTTTGTGCGTTCTGTTGTGTGTTGCTGTACTTTTCTATACTCGTTTATAAATCATGTACTGTATTGTTGTGTGATGTTATGTACTGTTTTCATTATTGCTTTGCGTGATGTTGTGATGTGTATTGTAGTGTTGTATAGCGTAATTTGGTAAAGTAGAGTCTCTTGGAATTGCATCTTACAACATTCTACCACTTCAACATGTAATACCGTTGCGAGTATAGATTACATGTTGTAGTAAGATATATGCTGTTTAGATCATCATCATCATCATCATCATCATCATCATCATCATCATCATCATCATCATCATCATCAATTTATTTTGCGCTTAACTGAATCAAAATGCAATGTACTGTGTGCTTATATGAGAGTGGCAGTGACGCCTCACCTTATAATTAGCAATGCAAAGAATTAGTAAAGCCGTTCTCTTTATGAGATGATTACATTTTCTTCATTCTTGGTTCATTCCTAGTTCTGAATTGAAATGGTAAAAAGGTAAAGGTGTTCCCATAATTTATGCGGTCGTCGGGGAGCGAGATGTCAGAGACCTCACTTCTCTAGGGGCAAGCACATTGTGGGCGGCGCCCTTCTCTATCCCTTCCTGCTTTACCTTCCCTGGCCCTAAAGAGGGCAGGTACCCATTTACAGCTGGGTGAACTGGGGGAACTGTACTGAAGCCAAGGCGCACAAACGGTCACCCATACACTTGGTAAGCACGCTTAATGCTGCTTAACCTTAGCCTGGGGAAAGCGAGTGTTCTGACCGCTGAGCTATCCCGTCCCCAAAGTGAAATAATCTATCAGCATCCATCAATTGAAACTATATACTCGCTATCCCGTCCTCAGGTTAAATAATCAGTATGAAAATCATGTGTAAAACAGGCATGTGCACGATTAAAAGATAGCAAGCAAGAGATGAATAAAACAAGTTTTTTTTATCATTGAAAACAAAAGAAGACTAATACAAACATATTTGCCTAGCTTTAAAATGCGTAAATATAGCAAACATGGTAAAAAATAGAGTCTATTTTAATCTAAAAATTGACAAATATAAAGACAACATAATTCGAAAAAAGGCCATAAACATTGGAAAACGTGAGATGACACGATGAAGAGACATTTTCCCGTGAGCTGTAAACAGAGATGTACATGAGATTTTGTTGCTTTTGGTAATCATTTTGTAGTGTTTGTGGGTGTGTGTGTGGGGGGGGGGGGGGGGTTGGGGGGTTGTTTGTTTTGTTTGTTTTTTGGTGTGAATGTGCTGGAGAATGTGTTTGTTTTTATTTTGCCTCTGTGTGTGTGTTTGCGTGTTTGTTTGTGTGTGCGTGCGTGTTTGTTTGTGTGTGCGTGCGTGCGTGCTTGCGTCCATGTGTGTATGTGTGTGTGTGTATGTGTGTGTGTGTGTGTGTGTGTGTGTGTGTGTGTGGTTTCAGAAGGTGTTATTTACTTGATTTCGCTTCTTTCGTTATTGCCTTTGTCTTAGTTTTGTTTTCTTTTATGTTCACGTTTGCTTTTTGTTTCGTACTTTTAGCAATAACCAAGTACCCTGTGGTGTGGTGTGTGGCACAAACCAGCACACAGGGCTGAAGGTATCTGTGAGAGTCCAGAGATCAGACAGGCTGTGTGGCCTGATCCCTCCACAGAATGACATCACTGCTTCCTCAGGCCTTGTCCTGCCTTCATCATACATCTCTGTCTCTGTCTGTCTCTCTCTCTCTCTGTTTGTCTCTCTGTGTGTCTGTCTGTGTCTGTCTGTCTGTATCTCTCTTTCTTTTTCCCTCTGTTTGTCTCTGTCTGTGTCTGTCTGTGTCTGTCTGTCTCTCTCTCTCTCTCCCTCCCTCTGTTTGTCTGTGTCTGTGTCTGTCTGTCTCTTTCTTTCTCTCTCCCTCTGTTTGTCTCTGTCTGTGTCTGTCTGTCTGTGTCTGTCTGTCTCTCTTTCTCTCTCTCTCTCTCTCTCTCTCTCTCTCCTTCGATTTGTCTCTGTCTCTGTCTGTCTGTCTGTCCCTCTCTCTCTCTCTCTTTCTCTCTCTCCCCCTTCTGTCTCTCTCTGTCTGTATGTCTGTCTGTCTATCTGTCTCTATGTCTGTCTCTCTACCTTTTCCTATTTTCTTTCTTCTTCTGGCCTTTATTTGAAGGATGGCACAGAGGGAGATGGAAAGTGATGGGGAATGGTGTTGGTGGTGGTGGTGGGGGTGGGGATTGGGGGCGGAGATGAGGAAGCCAGGCTCAAACTGGTTCTCTGCATCAGAACATCTTTGCGTCTCTCTCTCTCTCCCTCCCTCCCTCTCTCTCCCTCCCTCCCTCCCTCCCTCCCTCTCTCTCTCCATCCCTCCCTCTCTCTCTCTCTGTGGGTGTAGGTGTGGGTGTGTTTTCAGTTGTCTTTTCTCCCTCTGGGGTTTTTGTTTTCGTTTTTTGTGTTTGTCTTCTGTTACTTTTTTTTTTACATAGCAGATAATGACTGGACAGATGTTCTGCATGTGTGAAGTGCTTTAAATCACTGCAAGGCACAGAAACTGCGGCTAATAAGAGCACGCTGGTACATAGGGGTACCTAGTCCCGCTGGCGCGAGCACATTTACCAACATACATATCCGAACACACACACACATGTTATTATGTATATATTTATACAAGTACTTGCAAGTGGACGCTCATACACACACACACACACACACACGCACGTACGCACGCACGCACGCACGCACGCACGCACTCACGCACGCACACACACACGCACACACGCTGTTAGTTTTCTTTTTCATTGTATTATATGAGCTAAATTGTTATTGCTGACGTTAGTACTGCTGGGTGGGTTTACATTGCCTGAATTTATTCTTTGATGGAAGGATTAACGTTGTTCTGCCTCAAATCAAAAAGCACATGTACATGCGTGTATATGACCAGGGGAAAGGGAGGGAATGGATGTCTTTGTTATACTTCTTTGCTCTGAATCCAATAGCTGTTGGTTATTCTTGTTTTCCTTATAATAATATATGAGTATATTATGTGGTGAAGGGGATATGGGTGAGGATGTGTATGTGTATGTAAGTGTTTAAATGGTACATCAGTTTTCTCTGTTTATATCCATTTGGTTGTTGTTGTTGTTGTTATTGTTGGTGGTGGTGGGGGTGGGGTTCTGGTTTATTTTGCTTTTTGTTTGTTTTGGGTTTAGGGTGTTTTTCTTGGGGAGGGGGAGGGGGTATTTTGGACTCTTTTTCTCGTCTTTTGTTAGTTCTATATTGTTCTTCATTTGTCTTGGCTGTTATTCTTGTCCTATGTTAGTTATTGTCGCTGTTGTTGTTGTGTACGTATGTTTGTGTTTGTTTGATTGTTTATTTACTTGTTGTGGTTGTTCTTGTTGATTCATCTTTTTTTGCTGTTTTATTCAGTTGCTTGTATGGTTGAAGGTTTGTGTATGTATGTGTGTGTGAGGGGGGGGGGGGGGTGAAGCAGTTGGTGTGTTTTTTAAAAATTCTTATTCTGTTTTGTCTTCTTTGTTTGTTTTGGTTTGGTTATTCTTTGTTGCTTGTTTGTTTGTGTTATGACGGATACTTTTTCAAGATTTTTGAATTATTTGAATTGTATGGTTTAATATTTTTCTGGATTTTTTGTTTTGTTTTTTAATTCCACATATGCATATGTTATTGTTTTTCTTGTTTGATTTGTATAGTTTACCATAGATTAGGTTTTTTATTCTATGTCTGCATATACATTATCTTTTTTTCTCGCTTTTTTTTCTTTAGACAGATGGCTTGAAGAAAAAAAGCAAATGCACTGCTTATTCAATGTACCATCTGAAAATAAAAGTTTGACTTGACTTTGACTTTGACTTTGACACACACACACATTTACACACGCATGGCATGCACAAACACATGCGCGCTTGGTTATACTCTGCGCACTGATACTGCTGCTGCTGCTACTATCACTACTACTACTACTACTACTACGACTATACTACGTCATTTCTACTATTACTACAACTAATACTGCTGCTGCTGCTGCTCCTCCTCCTCTTCCTCCTACTCCTCCTCCTACTACTGCTGCTGCTACTACTACTACTACTTCTACTACTACTACTACTACTACTACTACTACTACTACTACTACTACTACTACTACTACTACTACTACTATACATTATTACTGCTACTACTGCTTTTACTACTACTACTACACTACATGATAAGTACTACTACTGATGCTACCGTCACTGCCACACTTCTACAAATACTGCTCTCGTTTCAGCATGATAATAATAATAATAATAATAATAATAATAATAATGATGATGATGATGTATGGAATTTATATAGCGCTGAATCTTGTAAAGCAACAAATCAAAGCGCTCACTATCGTCTTATTTTCCCTTGTTTTGCTCCATAGATGGCAATGAACATTCACCAACCTCAGGTAGAAGTTTTTAACTGCAAATTATTTTCGAACTTCACGAAGTCGCGAACTGGAATCTCAGCAATAGTATCAGGTAAATTAAGGTTGGGATTTTTACGATCGTCCTGGTCAACTTAGAGTGCAGACCTGCCAACGCCTTAACTCCCTTCGTATTTAAACACGCATGCAGAAGACAAGATATGATATGCCAGTTTAACTTTCTGTAATTCATGCCAGCATTCGGTAGGATACAGATACACAAAATACCCAGCATGCACTCTTAACCTGAATGGACTCTGCCGGTGTCTTCTTCTGCTCTATGCGTTCCCTTACTGGAGATGATGTGAATAGTGCTTGGTCTTCTCCTGCGCTTGTCATTTGCAGGACTGCGCGTTGGCCTTAGTCAACACATTCCGACTTCAGGGAAGCTCACTTTTTGTACATGATGCATGCTAGGTATGTTGGTGTTTCCATAACCCACCAATTATGACTTCAGTTAAGGGATCTTTCAACGTGCATGTTTGATTTTGAGCATGTGTATATATACACAAAGGGAATTAAGGCACTAGCAGGCTTGCCCTTGAAGCTGACCTGGGAGATCGTAAAAATATCCCCACCCTTAATACCCCAGCAGCTACCGCCGAGATTCGAACCCACGACTTCATGGTTGAAGTCAAACGGTCTTACCCACTCGGCTATAGCGTCTGTCTGCCAAGTTCAACTTGCCCAAGAGACACAGCCTGAAAAAAACAAGAGTGCAGTATCCCACGAATGGTGGCGCTGCTCTTGTGGCGACGCACTCTCCACGGGGAGAGCAGCCCGAATTTCACACAGAGAAATCTGCCGTGACTTGGAAGTTATATGAATGAATGAATGAATCAAACTAATCGGTTTTTATGTGCTAAAGAAGCTATTTCTCTGTGTGGTAAAGATGATCCCTCACAATAAAGACATAATCGGAGGCTCAGTGGCTTTGAAAGCAACGTTTTTCTCCCCTTGATATTATGTGGTTTACGATCACACTGCGTGTTTGTAAGGCATCAAATAAGGGCAGGCTATCCCAGTCCTCACCAATCACCTCATCTCATTCACCCTCTCTGACGGGTGACGCTGGTGTGGGCAGGAGGGAGGGGAGGGGGAGCGGAGGGGGAGCATGGCGAGAGAGAGAGAGAGAGAGAGAGAGAGAGAGAGAGAGAGAGAGAGAGAGAGAGAGAGAGAGAGAGAGAGAGAGAGAGAGAGAGAGAGAGAGAGAGAGAACAGCACAACAGAACAGAACAAAATTGTATTTTCAGAGGGTAATAATAAGCACATCAAAATAAGCAAAAATTTATTTAAAAAAGCATGAAACTAAAGAAAACCAAAACCACTGCTATCAAGTAAACATACAAAATAATGAACAATATCCAAGCAAGTAGGTGAGAGAGAGAGAGAGAGAGAGAGAGAGAGAGAGAGAGAAGAGACAGAGACAGAGAGACAGAGAGAGAAAGACAGAGAGAGACAGCTTATTTCCATGATTGTGAAGTCAAACAAAAATAAATACGATTGCATGCATCTTCTCACTTAGTGACATACGTTTAGCTCCGTCGTGTAAACAAAATAATCATAAATAAATTGGGCTGTCTGTCCGCAATACTTTTTCTTTCAATACTTCCTTCGTTTTCTTTCTCTATTTCTGGTCCATCGATCTGGAATTACCTCCCCCTCTCCCTTCGCGAAAAGCCTACTTACAACATTTTTAAATCCAGCCTCAAGATATACCTATTTCAAACCTGAGACTTTCCCTTATTGTTTCATCTCATAATTATCTGTCCCTGCCTTCAATGACCAAAATTCCTATCATCCTACCGAAGTGTATAACCTGTGTGAGTGAGTGTGTGTGTATGTGTGTGTGTGTGTTTGAATTTGTTAAAAATGTTAATTTTTGTTGGTTGCATGTGTATGAGTGGGTCGAATGCAAGCGCTTTGATTTGTTTTTACAAGATATAGCGCTATATAAATTCCATTTATCATCATCATCATCATCATCACGTCATCGTCATTCATCATCATCATCATCATCATCATCATCATCATCATCATCATCATCATCAATATATTATTATTATTGTTATCATAATTATGCAAAGAGCTATTATTCCCCTAAAAATCATGAACCGAAGCCCTGGGTTCGAACTCAGGCACCACCTTTTGAACATGCATTAAAACCTCACAAACCTGTCAGAGAAGAGTTGACAAATTATAGCTAGTGGCGCGAATGAAGCGACCCTACCCAGCATGCATCTTGCTCTCCGAAGAGGAATTAGCTCCACCAATCTCAAGACGCTCGCAACACACAGTCTGGGGGAAAAAATCAGTTTTTCTGCCGAAGCTACTCCTCAAGAAGTGATGGGAGAAGTCAGTCAGACACAGAGGTATGGACATAGGACTGGGCTTAGATAATACAGAAGTAAACCGAGGCCCGTCTGGGAACACAAAGAGAACATCTTGCGCATACGCTATAACCTGTTCTGCCTTTTAGAAGAGTAGTCCGTAAGTGATCGTTACGGTAAGAACAGACAGCAAACATGATCTATGAAAAAAACAACCCGCGTACACACCAGTATCATGTTTAGTTAGACAACACCCCCCGAAGCCTGAATACAGCTACCTTAGTGGTGGGGTAAAAACGGTCGCATACGCAACAACCTCACCGCTGGCGAATCTCAGCTTTTAGCCGAGGAACGAAAAAAGAAAGATCCAGAGGTCAGTCCGTCACAGAGAGAGAGAGAGAGAGAGAGAGAGAGAGAGAGAGAGAGAGAGAGAGAGAGAGAGAGAGACAGAGAGAGACAGAGAGAGAGACAGAGAGAGACAGAGAGACAGAGAACGAGCGGATTACGAATCTGGCATGCGCGACACGTTGAAGCCTTTTGATTGGCCGGGAAGTTCGCGGTGAAAACCAATGAAAAAGGTTGACGGTTTACTTCCGTTTGCTTGTTCAGAAACTACCACCGTGCAGGAAAAAGATGAATCAGCACTGACACCAAGAAAAGCAAAACAGCTTGAAGTAAAACTATCCATATATCATTTTTATTTATCCTTTTATTTTAAGGAAAATGGAATAGTTACTTATATCCTTTTCTTTACATCCAGTCCCCGTGTCTATGCAGTTTTGTCAATTTTGTCATCCATTCCCACCGGCACACAATGGCCGACTCTTCCAAAAAGCGAAATAGGTTTTAATATATGCGTAATATGTTCTGCGTGAGTTCGTACACGGGACCTCGGTTTATAGTCTCATCCGAAGGACTTTTGCGTTAAGTGGAGTCGGCATTGATGTTAACTCCAGGAGAAAATATTTATTCATTTATTTATTTATACTTTAAGTCACAGCAGATTTCTCTGCGTGAAATTCGGGCTGCTCTCCCCGGGGAGAGCACGTCGCCACAAGAGCAGCGCCACCCATTTTTTTCTTTTTCCTGTCTGCAGCTGTATCTGTTTCTCTATCAGAGTGGCTTTTTTTCCTACATAATTTTGCCAGGGACAACTCTCTTGTTGTCGTGGGTTCTTTTACGTGCGCTGAATAATTATGTGTAACACACGGGACCTCAATTTATCGTCTCACCCGAAAGACTAGCACCCAGACCACCACTCCTGGTCTAATGGATGGGGGAAAGCTTCGGGCCCCCTTGAACGGGATTGGAACCCGGGTCAGCAGATCACTAGCGCAATGCACAACGCTCTAACCATTCAGGCTATCCCGTCCATAGTATCTTTTGTGTGACGTTACACCAACAGAGCGTTTTAGGAAACAAAGAAAGACAAGATGAACCTCGTAACTATGATATCTGTCATTGCAGTTTATGTCAATATAAACTTAACAAAGGAAGTGTTTCTAAAATAATAAAAAAAATGTTAAATTTTTTTTTCTCGAAAGGTTACACTAAACTCACTTACGACATAATCATATTGGCGTTTTTTCCCAGCAGAAACTCAATAAGTCAGCAATTAGTGTGTAGACATAAAAGCTGCCCAGGTATAATATATGCAACTTCAAGAAAAAGTAAAAAACAACAACCCCAAACCCAAATAACTACCCCCCAAAAAACCCCCCACCAAAACAAACCCAAATAACCCCAAACCTAAAACAACATTGACAAGTTATGAAACATTGACAAGTTATGAAACATTGACAAGTTATGAAACATTGACAAGTTATGAAACTGCTTCAATTCACAGTTTTCACGAGGGTGTCGATAATTCCAAATGTATCGCTTTAAAGGAGGCCACTTGGGTATGTAATATACATTCCTGCACATAGATTTGGTAAAACCAAGTTCTTTGTAGCAGCATAGATTTTATAAAATCAAGTTCTCTGTAATAGTCACCATGGCACATTCGATATATTCTATATCCAACGAAAATTTTTTTTTTGAATCTAAAAACGGGTAAAAGGAAAACCACCCTTCCTCTCCCTCCACTCACTCCAACCGTCTCTCCCGTCAACAAAAATTGCTTCTGACTAGCAATCTCTCTCTCTCTCTCTTTCTCTCTCTCTCTCTCTCTCTCTCTCTCTCTCTCTCTCTCTCTCTCTCTCTCTCTCTCTCTCTCTCTCTCTCTCTCTCTCTCTCTCTCTCTCACACACACACACACCACGTGCACATTATTGGGCTACCTCATAACCAAACCACCCCTATCCCTCCAAAAAACCCCGAAACAGAACAAATAAGCAACCAAATAAACAAGAGAAACCAAAAGGAGTCTGCTATCACTGCTCCAGTAGCAAACATTCCCAAGGGAAGGTTGTACATGAAATGAGGTGAGGGGGTGAAAAGGAGTGGGGGGGGGGAGAAAAGAAGCGAAAGATAACAGGAAGGGGGCGGGGGGAGGGGGGGGGGGAGGGAGGGGGGGGGGGAGAGCAGGGGGAGAAAATTATTGATCTTTGTTCTGTCAAAGGAACCGCGAAGGAAGCTGAAATTCAAGGCCAGCTCTGCTGTGGCCTTTGTGGTCGGCTGAACTAAAAACAGGAGGAATCGGGGCAGGGTGAAGGGTTTAAGGGGGCGGGGTGTAGGGGCTAAGGGGGTGGAGAGGGGTGGAGGTGGGTGTGGGGGTGGGGGTGAAATGGGAGAAAGAGAGAAAGGAAAAATGTAACTAACAAGCAAAGCTACAAAGAGCTGGAAGCCATTCAACCTTTGTCGGGCTAGTTGTTTTTCATGTTTTCGTGCCTATTTTTTTTTTACCCCCTTCTTCTTCTGGTTTGCGCTTTCCCCCCTCTCGTTTCTGTGAAGTTGTTTGTTCGGTTTGTTTGTGTGTGTGCGTTGGGTTGTTTAGAGGGTGGTTTGGGAGGGGTGTTGGTTTTTGAAAGGGGTGGGGGTCTTTGGGCTTTTTTTGTGTGTAGGCTCTCTCTATTTCACTCACACACAAACGCACCACACACCACAACACAGCACAACACAACTGCAAAGACTATTCAAAGTAAACATTGCTCATATTCGAAGCATGGATGAACATCTTGCGAAATCTGTGCTACACTAGAGTCTCAATTCTAAGGGTTTGCAGAAAAACTCCACCACATACCAAAAGCCATACCAAAGATCAAAGCAAACCAAACAAACAATGCCCCCAAAGCAAAACCCAGACCAAACAAAAATACAAATAGAAGAAAAAAAAGACACAGCTCACCCCACCACACACACACACACACACACATCACAGACTTGTCATTTAAGTACAAAAAAGAGAGAGAAAGAACCGAAAGAAAGAAATGACATTGATTACATGAAAAAAGTACGAAAAAGAGAGAAAGAAAGCACAATGTTTCCAACTGTGTGAAAAGGAAGAACAGATTATTTTCTTTCAAACACTTTTATTCAAAATTTTTATGCTGCACAGTTATAAACATACAAACGGTTTTGTTGAAATAGATGAACAGATTATTGGAAGGGGGCTGAGGTGGAAAATGATCGATAACGCTCGTGAATTGCTAATAGAGAAGAAAAAACCTCAGTGTACTGGGTATCTGTGGAAAGATAAAACTGCCACATTCTCAAATCTGTGAAGAAAGAATAAATATCAACTACACCGATTATATTAAAAAAAAGATAACAAGAGTGAATTGAAACTTTGCTGCTTTCCTACAACTATAAATAAAAGAAGGATACATATTATGAAGAAGACAAACTGTGGGATCTTAATATCGTAAAGAAAGATTAAAAAGAATATTGTACTTTTGTTGATTTGACCAAAAGATTAAGTCTTAATGCACTATGTTGCTCATGTTAAAATTGTAAAGAAAAAAGATTATTTGTTTTTTCCGTTTCTAGGCTAGGGGACGGGATAGCTCAGTGGTCGGAGCACTCGCTTTCCCCCAGCCAAGTTAAGCAGCGTCGAGCGTGGTTACCAGTTGGATGGGTGACCGTTTGCGCGCCTTGGCTTCAGTACAGTTCCCCCAGTTCACCCAGCTGTAAATGGGTACCTGCCCTCTTTAGGGTCAGGGAAGGTAAAGCAGCGAGGGAGAGGAGATGGGCGCCGCCCTCAATATGCTGGCCCTAGAGAAGTGAGGTCTCTGACGCCTCGCTCCCCTACGACCTTATAGGTTATGGGACTCCTTTACCTTACCTTTTACCTTTAGGCTAGAGCTCCGAGGTTCACCAATAGTGAGATTTTTGGGAAATGCGACCGTTGGGACCAGCATTTAGGCAGCTGCAATCCAACTTCGGGGACTTATGCTTTAATTAACTAAACACATGTATTCATTGTATTGTATACCGCATGTAGTCATGGCAGATTCTGTGCATGAAATTCGGACAGCTCTTGTATGGGAAAAAACTTTGCACAAGAGCAGCGCCACCCATTTTTTAAACAGCATTTTCCCGTCTGCATGAAGATTGGTCTCCCTTTGAGAAAGTTATTGTTTTCTTTTGAATTTTGTGAGGGACAGCTGTCTTCTTGCCGTGGATTCTTTTACATGTGATAAATCTATGTTGCACACGGGACCTCAGTTTATAGTCTAATCGGAGGCGCTAGCACCCAGACCACACTCAAGGTGTAGTGGGCCGGGGATAAGGGGGTGGGGGTGGGGAGAAAGTTTGGGTTCAAACTGGGAGGTAAGTCGCGATTCTGGCTTTGTAGAAGAGGAACATAGCTTGTAGACTACCGATCTACGTGTAGGCTATGTGTAAACCACTTCAGCACTGTGACACGGCTTCCAATTTTCAGCAGGTTGTAGCTGAGAGAGCTAATAAGACATCTCTCCATTGACAACAGAACGCCTTCTGCAGAAGGACAGCAGTGGTCCCCTACCAGCTGCCTGTCCCTCGTAACAGGGAGGAAGGCAGGAAGGAAGGAAGGAAGGCAGGAAGGAAGGAATGAAGGAAGGCAGGAATGTCTGGTGGGTCAGGAGGCCCACGCCTTTCATTAGTGTCCTGGATTCCTGTGATGGAATTGTTTCGCAATATTGCTGCGTTGTGATTTAAGGCAGGTTTAAGCTGTGTTTATTTCCTTTATTTCTTTCCTGATTTAGAATTTGTGTTACGTTGTCCTGCTACACGGTATAAAGGAACTCTTCTAGTCTATAGATGTCTAAAATCACTTAATGTGAATAGACGTAAACTGAAGATATCAGATATTTGTGATTCTCTGAACACATTATGTGATAGACATGGAGGTTATGATAAGTGTTTTAACTACATTCTTGCAGATTATCTTAAACATTTGTGAACATTTCCCTTGTACTTCGGGTTTAAGTAGTATCTTGTTCCGTATTCACAAATTAAATTGCATTAGAAAAGTGAGAGGGTTTTTATTATTATTTTTTAGCTGTTTTCCAATTACATAAGTATGCTTATAGGATTACTAACTAGGTGGAACAAAATCTAAGTGGGATTGACGGGATTTTTTCCCTCTAAAACCGATAATTTACTGCAGGAATAATCCTATTAATGTCACAAAGAGGATAGACACGATTCAGTACAAGTCACTCTTGGCAACCTCCCCCCCCCCCCCCCCCCCCCCTCCCTTAAAAAACCGAACCCAACAAACCCAACACTCCTCCCCTCTTCCCCACCTCAACTGTCTAGGCCAGGTGTGTGTGTGTGTGTTCTTGTCTTCCATCACACTTCCCTATCTGTTGGTATTGGGGTCTCATACCCTTCATTTGTGGCACAGGCTCTTGCGAGGGAATTGTCTCAATGAACTGTCTGTTCTTTAGAATATATTTGATTTCTTTTCTTTCTGTTCTTTTTCTTTTTCTTCATTAACAGCAAATCTCCTTCTGAAGAAGAATAACATCCATGATCCACTACCAGCTAGCTGATCTTAGCAACAGGCAGGGTCATCTGTTGGTTTTGGTCATTTGAGTTTGCTTTGTTTGGGTTGTAATACTTGCGTTACACAATGAGGGCCACTCCCCTCTATTGCTGAGATGTTCCTCGGTCACAACACACATTCATCAGTCAAAATGCTCCCACGGCTGTGTCATCGGCTTTCCCTTAAACTTTTGCAAGTCCTGAAAACCTTGTGACGTGACTTGTTTATTTATTTATTTATTTTATTTTATTTTATTCGTTTATATCGAGGACCTGTAAAGAAGTCTGTAGGTTTTGAAAAGGTTTTAGAAAAGTAGATTATAGCCAATACTTGTTCAAAACTTTGAAACCAAGTCCGTTATTATGAGAAATGTGAACGTTGTGTAGTGGGCATGCGATCCAATAATAAACCGTCCACATAATTATTTAACTTGACATAAACGTTGTTGAATTTCTGCCGCTATTTGACAAGACAAGCGTTTTAAAAAAATGGTCTAATTATCTGAAATATGTTTATAAAGGACTGTTTCTGTTTGCTTTTTAAGCAGGACAGACAGACATGATGTAACACTAGCTGCTCCTGGCAACAGAGCAGTTGGGTTGTGTGGTCAGTGTGTGTGTGTGTGTGTGTGTGTGTGTGTGTGTGTGTGTGTGTGTGTGTGTGTGTGTGTGGTCGCTGTGTGTGTGTGTTCAGGTGTGTTCAGTGTGTGTGTGTGTGTGGTCAGTGTGTGTGTGTGTCAGTGTGTGTGTATGTGTGTGGTCAATGTGTGTGTGTGTGTGTGTGTGTGTGGTGTGGTCAGTGTTGCGTGTGAGTGTGGTCAGTTGTGTGTGTGTGTGTGTGTGGTCAGTGTGTGTATGTGTTGTGTGTGTGTGTGTGTGGTCAGTGTGTGTATGTGTGTGTGTGGTCAGTGTGTGTGTGTGTGTGTTTTAGTGTGTGTGTGTTCCACTCCACCGCTTCATCTCTGGGTATTAAAGCCCACGGCGCTCAGCTCATTGGTGGCATTGATTTTTCTGACGCAATCATTTCGCAATACCGTTTGATTGTAATGCAGGGCAGGTTTCATTTGCTTTCATTTCTAGTCATCAGTTTTCTGCTTTTTGAGTTTTTTGGTTGCTTATATTTGTGCTGAATGTGTCTTTGTGCAGTGCCTTTTAGAGTACGGAGAATATTGTTTTCGTGCTTTTATCGCCATAATGAACAGAAGAAACATCTACCTCTCTATTCAATAGGTGTTTTTATACAGAGAAGATTAGAACACAATAGCTTGTGCTCTAAGCTCCAGAACCTATTATTGTTTTCCGACAGTATTGCAAAACATGACAATTATTGTTGCGAATTGTTCCCTTGCATTTAGGATGTAATCAGTACGTTGCTGAGGTTCAATACTTGTTCGACATTTTAGCAGGCAAGGTGCGTGAGAAGAGCACACATTATTTTAGCTGTCATAGCAACCCAATCATGGATTTGTCAGAAATAAAAAATCTAATTTAACGTCGAAGAATCACTTTCAAAGCTGGAAAAAGATGGTTCTGTACTATAACAGTTTTCTTTAAAGCGCAGACAAGTAAAAATACAACACACACGTGTTTGGCAAAGCAAATTTTCGGTTTATTTGAAACCTTCTTCAGGCTAAAATATTGGCCAACTGTTGTCTTCAGTAATATACCTGTTTTAACAGGGTTTATCCTGATTACTCCTAATAAGGGAGGCAGATCTGGTCCAGTACCCTTTGCTGCAGTCCCTGGTAACTGCAATGGCTGGCTGTCTATGTCAAGGTTGTTGCAGTTTTTCACCATTCTGCTTCGTCTGTTGGCTTTAAAGGCTACTACTTTCCTTTCATGGCATTGACTAATAGGATAGAACCGCTTTGCAGTACTTTCTGATTGTTATTCAGAGCATGTTTAATTCGCTTTCATGTCCTTTGATTTCTTTCTCTTTGGGTAGCAAAAGCGTGATATGTGTATGTTGTCACAATCAACATTATGCTAGTATTGCCCTCAAACTCTCTTCTGTAGATGTTCCCAAGCTGCACAAGACTTGTGTAGGAAGATTGATACTGTTCTTTTATCACAAGTATTTTTCATGAATGTATGTAGTGCATCACACGCCTTGTGAACTGTTTCCTGGCCATACGTCCATGTTTTACAACATTCTGATAAAACTAAATATCATCTCAAGATCTTTTGTTTTTGTTCCTTGGATAGGACTCTGAGGTTCGCCAATGCTGAGATGTTACGTGTGCAACTGTTTTTCCCCACCACTAAGGTAGCTGCGTTCCGACTTCGGGGATATCTCAATATCAAAAAGGGTTTATTTATTTATTTATTCATTCTTTTATATCGAGGACAATGGAATAAGCACTCATGTTCTTTTTTAATTCCAGTCCCCGTGTGTATGCGGTTTTGTAAATTTGTCATTTGTTTCCACCGGCACACAATGGCCTACTCTTCCGAAAAGCGGAACAGGATTTAACGTGTGCGCAAGATGTTCTGCATGCGTTCGAACACGGGTGATCGTTTAAGGAAAGCAAACACATTGCTTTTGTCTTTTAATGGCTTCTTCACGTAACTGAATCAGAACCGTAGGCTCACTATCTTAAGTCACACCAAACGTAATGAAGTTTGATCAGACTTTTCTTCCACCAAGTGAACATTGTTTTTAAAAAAAAATCAGAATTGATCCTGTCTACTTCCCTTCAAAAGACAGGCGTGATCCAATACCAGCTACCTCTGACCACAAAAGCGGTCGTCTGGGTCGGTGTGTGTGTGTGTGTGTGTGTGTGTGTGTGTGTGTGTGTGTGTGTGTGTGGTGTGCGTGCGTGCGTGCGTGCGTGCGTGTGTGTGTGTGTGTGTGTGTCTGTGTTTCTGTCGTTCTCCAAGCTGCCTCTT
Organism: Rapana venosa; assembly: GCA_028751875.1. NCBI lineage: Eukaryota > Metazoa > Mollusca > Gastropoda > Neogastropoda > Muricidae > Rapana > Rapana venosa. The sequence goes on from CM054141.1 coordinate 50,551,036, forward strand.
CTAGTGGGTATGGGGTCCACGCCTTCATTTGTGGCATTGATCCCTGTGATCACAGAGCTGTTTGCAAGACGGATTGTCATCCAGAGCAGGTTGTTTCATTTGCTTTCGTCTCCGCTCATTTCTTTCCTTATTTTGTAAACTTATGTAACCCTGTTTGATATGTGAGATAATGAGCAGTGTCAAATGATAGAATCTTCTCTTTAGGTGTTTCGGTGTTACACAGTACGTATAGTTATCAAGTGATACTGGAGTAACGTCACCAAAGTATGCCATGTGTTCACTAAAACCTTAAAAATACTGTTTATAGTGTCCAATACACTTATGATTTTCATAGTAAGTTGGTGAAGCCTGACACTTGTTCAATATTCAGGAATCCAGGCTTTTTAAAAAATTGAGAAGTCTTAGTTGTCATAGCAGTCTGAGAGAGGACCCTCCTCACGAATGAATTAGCATTGTAAGATGATTTTCAAAGGTAGACAACAGTTTGATGGAGCGTTTTTTCCCCTTTAACCGACCAATTTCACAACAGTTAACTTCGTTGGCTTCTTTAGGAAAAAGAGCAGACGAGCGTGATCTTACTCAAGTGCCCACCACAGGGGGAGGGAATGTCTGGGTCAGCTGTGTGTGTGTGTGTGTGTGTGTGTGTGTGTGTGTGTGTTGTTCAGTGTGTGTGTATGTGTGTGTGTATTCAGTTTGTGTGTGTGTATGTGTGTGTATGTGTGTTCCGTTTGTGTGCGTGTGCGTGCGTGTGTTCAGTTTGTGTATGTGTGTGCGTGCGTGTGTGTGCGTTGTGTGTGTGTGTGTGTGTTAAGTGTATGTATGTGTGTGTGTGCGTGTGTGTGTTCAGTGTGTGTGTATGTGTGTGTGTGCGTTGTGTGTGTGCGTGTGTGTGTTGTGTGTTCAGTGTGTGTGTGTGTTCAGTGTGTGTGTATGTTCAGTGTGTACTCAGTGTATGTGTGTGTGTGCTCAGTGTGTGTGTGTGGTGTGTGTTAGTGCGTGTGTGTGCGTTCAGTGTGTGTGTGTGCGTGTTGTGTGTGTTCAGTGTGTGTGTATTTGTGTGTGTGTGCGCGCGCGCGCTTGTGTATGTGTGTGTGTGTGTGTGCGTGTGTGTGTGTGTTCAGTGTGCGTGCGTGCGTGCGTGTGTGTGTGTGTGCTTAGTGTGTGTGTGTGTGTGTATGTGCGCGTGTGTGTGTGTGTGTCCGACCCCCAGCCCACTGTGCTGTCTGTCGGTGTTGGAGGTCCACACCCTTCATTTGAGGCATTGATCCCTACGCTGGAATGGCCTGGCAATGCGGTCTGATCGCTATTCAGAGCAGGTTTCATCTCCCTTCTTTCTTTAATTGATATTCTAACTTTGTTAGTTTTGTTTAATTGGTTGCCTTACCCCCAATCAACGTGACGAGAACATCTTTCATCCTTAGGCACTTCCAGTTTTTATTTTGTACAGCGCATGCAGTCCTGAAAGTTGCTTCTGCAGATTTTTTTAAATCATGGGCAGACATCATCAATAAGTCTGTGTGAATCGTAAAAAAGTTTATAAAATATATGCGTTCACATCCAAGGCTTACACTATTATGAAATCGAGCAATAGTTTATTTTTTTCAAAAGTCAACTCAATAAAAACGACGACAACGACGACGACAACAATAACAACAACAACAACAACAACAACAAATGGAGGCACATAACTGTCGTTTTAGTCTAGTGTTGGTTTCGTCACACAACTGAAATTTGACATTTTGTACTTGAGTTTTATGGCTCTCACCCCTACCCCACAATACGAGAGCTTTTCCCGACATTTAACCCATTAAAGCCTCATTCAGGACAGGCGCCATCCTTGAGCAGTCTTGACAACAAATCTGTAAAACAACTCAATTCATTTCTTTTATTGTCCTCTGTTTAAAGGAAAGTCCTTCGGATGAGACTGTAAACCGAGGCCCCCTGTGCGAACGCATGCAGAACATCTTGCGCACACGTTAAATCCTGTTCCGCTTTTCGAAAGAGTAAGCCATTGTGAGCCGGTAGGAACAGATGACAAAATTTACAAAACCGCATACACACGGGGACTGGATGTAAAAAAGCACATGAGTGCTTATTCCATTATCCTCAATATAAAATAATAAATAAATAAAAATTTGTTTTGCAATGATTAAAACATATCTAAGAAAGGAATAGAATACAGACATATATATAGATGAATGCCGTGATAAAACATTCTTAAAGAACTACATCAATCTTTTGTCATGACACTCACAAATCTGTATGAAGAAATTGAACAAATTCAAAGGTCAAACACATTTTTTTAATATTAAGAGTCATATTGTGTAAGAAAAGTACGATTCTTCGGTATAGAAAGACCTTATAAAGAATCGTCATAGACCTAATTCATGTCAAAAACTTCCTAATTTTGACAAGTATATGTCAGTAGGGACGATAGCTCAGTGGTCGAGCACTCGCTTTCCAGCACAAGTTAAGCACGTTCGAGCGTGGTAACCAGTTGTTGGTACCGTTTGCGCCTTGCTAGTACAGTTCCAGTTTCCCAAGCTGTAATGGACTGCCTCTTAGGGTCAGGAAGGACCTGACGAAGAGAGAGTGGCCGCCCTCAATATGGGCCCTTGAGAAGTGAGGTCTCTGACGCCTTGCTCCCCTACGACCTTATAGGTTATGGGACTCCTTTACCTTTACCATATGTCAGTGAGATGGGCATTTTCTCCCTTTAATGACCACTTTTACTAGGTTTAGTTCTGTTAACTTTGCTAGGATATATTGTCAGAGTGAACAAAAGACAGAAATTCTCCACCTTGTGCATGTCATGTCCTCGTGTCACACAACACGTGCATTGATCAAAGTGCGCCTGCTTCAGCTGTGACACACATACCTCTAGTGTATGTTTTGGAAAAAAATGATCAAATCTTTTGTGGTTTGCTTATAATTATGCAAGATTTAAGAGGTATGTTGACAGTAGCAAAACTCGTTCAATATTCAAAACTAAAACCATTTCCACAATAGTTATTAAAAGCAGTTTGGATTTTCAGTAGATCAAATAATGAACTATTTAGATATATCTGAGTGGAATTTGCATTACGAGATTGGTTTCCCAGTTTGTCAAAGCATAGTAAACGTGATGAGGAATTTCTCCATCTACTGACCTTTTTTCATCGGACTTAATTGTGTTTGCTCCTAAAGAAGGACAACGGTAGTCTAGTACACGTGGTCATGGCAACAGGAAGAGCTGTTTGGGTCAGGTTTGTGTGTTCCCGATGCCCCATCCTCCCTCCCCATCATCCCGCAGCCCCATCTGTTGCTTGTGGAGGGCCACGCCTTTCATTTAGGGCATTGATCCTCCTGTGATGAAAGAGTTTGAAGCGCTGTTTGTTATTCAGCGCAGGTTTAAGTTCCTGTCACTCCATGCTGATTTTTCCCCCTATTTTAATAGCCTTCAAATCTGTCCTTTCCTTTCCTTTAACCACTGCTCATTCCTTCTTCGGGGGCAAGCTAGCCTAACGGTTAGAGCGTTGCACTCGTAATCTGACAGCTCGGGTTTGAGCTACCACTGATGCACCCATTCAAGGGTTGTTTTTTTACCCTGAGAGTTAACATCAGTACTGACTCCACTCCCACTAAGGTCCTTCGGATGAGCCAATTAACAGAGGTCCCACGTGCAAACGCAAGCTGAACATCTTGTGTACATATTAAAATTCGTTCCACCTTTTGGAAGAGTATACCATTGTATACCGGTAGGAACACATAACAAAATAATGTTAAAAAAACCCAGTGCACACTAGTATCGTGTTTAGACATCGCTGAAGTCAGCATGTGGCTACCTTAAGGCGGGCCAAAACGGTCGGAGACACAAAATTCTCACCTTGGTGAACCTCGGAGGTCGAGTCAAGGAACGAAAATCGATAGATCGATGGTCTAGAGGTAACGCGTCTGTCTAGAAAGCGAAAAGTCTGGGTCGGAAGCGTGCGGTGGTTCGAATCCCGATTGGGCCCGAAACTTTCCCCCATTCATTAGACCATGAGGGGTGGTCTGGGCGCTAGTCTTTCGGATGAGACGATAAACCGAGGTTCCGTGTGTTACAGAAAATTTTCAACGCACGTAAAAGAACCCACGGCAACAAGAGAGTTGTCTCTGGCAAAATTCTTAGAAAAAAGTGACCCTGATAGGGAAACAAATACAGCTGCAGACACAAAAAAGGGTGGCGTTGCTCTTGTGGCGACGCGCTCTCCCCGGGAAGAGCAGCCCGAATTTCACGCAGATAAATCTCGTGATTTAAAGTGGTATAACCCCCCCCCCCATCCCCCCCAAAGAAAACCTTTGTTTAGCTACGCATTTTCTTCTTTTCTTTCTTTTGAGGCGAGGGGTGGGGGGTGGGGGTGGGCATGCAGATGAGATGCTTGTACGTTCATTTCACCAAAATTTTAGTTGGTGGCTATTAACTAGATTGCTTTGTTGACAACTGTAATGATTGTTGTTTAATTATTCCAAAAAACAAAAGCAACGGACCGTGTTTTATGTTTTGAGTTCGTCACATACATACAGCATGTAAACATCTTCATTTACTTTATAAATGGGATTTTCAAATGAATGCCTCGCCTTGCCTTTCTCTTGATAACGAAGTTTGTACTCGTAAGATTGGAGAAATAAAAACCAACAAAACTTCTGATGAAATCATTTCCCATGCTAGACAAAACGGAATCAAGTGCGAAGCCATTTTCTTCATGAACGGACACATTTCGCTTCTAACTGGAGACGAATGGAATTGAGAACCAGCCGCCCGTAGCAGCAGCAACAGTTGAGTGGGCCAGGAGGTTTGTGCTGCCTCTTAGCCACCTGACTGCCTCTTGGATGCACACTTCCACTTCTGTCGTGGATTCCAGACACTGATATATATTATTATTTCACGAGTTGGTGTGTTCTTTTGTATAGAAAGGGTTTTGTGCAAGTTTGCCTCAGTTTCTTGTCGTTTTTTTTTTTTCTGTAGTGGGGTAAAAGCTTAGGAAAGTTCATTGCTTTTTGTTGTTGTTTATTGAAGGTTTCTGTTTCTTTGCCGAAGGTTTCTGCTTCTTTGCCGAAGGTTTCTGCGTCTTTGCCGAAGGTTTCTGCTTCTTTGCTGAAGGTTTCTGCTTCTTTGCTGAAGGTTTCTGCTTCTTTGCCGAAGGTTTCTGCTTCTTTGCCGAAGGTTACTGCTTCTTTTCTGAAGGTTACTGCTTCTTTACCGAAGGTTTCTGTTTCTTAGCTGAAGGTTTCTGCTTTTTTACTGAAGGTTTCTGTTTTTTTACTGAAGGTTTCTGCTTCTTTACTGAAGGTTTCTGCTTCTTTACTGAAGGTTTCTGCTTCTTTACTGAATGGTTCCGCTTCTTTGCTGAAGGTTTCTGCTTCTTTGCCGAAGGTTACTGCTTCTTTGCTGAAGGTTTCTGCTTCTTTGCTGAAGGTTTCTGCTTCTTTGCTGAAGGTTTCTGCTTCTTTACTGAAGGTTACTGCTTCTTTACTGAAGGTTACTGCTTCTTTGCTGAAAGTCACTACTTCTTTGCCGAAGGTTACTGCTTTTGAAATACAAATGATTGCATGCATACGATGGTGCAAACGGTGCACTTGGTCAGACATGCAGGTACATAGTGGCTGAGGATTTTTGAAATGTGAATACCCAAACCATAAACGTCGCTGAATCCAAACACCAACCTGAAGAAGAAAACAGTTTGTGACATGTTGTTATAAGCCTTATGCTCCTCGGTGCAAATGAGACCAGGCTGTATTGAGGATGATTATTGAAATGTCTGTCACTGGTGTCTTTCGCAATAACACGTTGCATTGATTCTAAACATGGCACTGATTCTAAAGAGTCAGCCTCTTTAACCATAATATGAAGGAAGATAATAATAATAATAATAATAATAATAATAATAATGTATGGAACTTATATAGCGCTGAATCTTGTAAAGCAACAAATCAAAGCGCTCAGTTGAATGATTTCTGGATTAGGTTGTGTTGATAACTAGATTGAAAGTCAGAAAGAACTTAAATAAAAAAAGGGACAGAAAATGAATCTATGATTTTAAACATTATCATAACTTATTATATAGGTCTTGTTACTTCAACAGAGTTTTTGATGTCACTGGGTTTTTTTCATGTACTGACAAACACTACAGTCTGAGAAAAATCTGTTTTAAATCTGACATGAATTATCAAGAAACTGCCATTAGCACAATATGAGTAAATACTTAATTCTGATTCTTAAATTTTGTTTACATTCCTAAATTTATTAGACATGGTTAAATCGTTAGATGAAGAATACTTTTTGAAGTTTTTTGTATTTCTTGCGCTTCACCAATACCCTGATAATTTTATTTAGACAATGAAATTGTTTGTGTTGCTGAGAATGAAATACTCTTCACAAACAGAATGTCTCTTTTTATGATTGCTCGTCACTTCTTTATAGATGATCCCTTCAAAATAGTTACACTAGCTGTTCGTAACTGTTCAGAGTGTACAATGACTTGAAGATTATAATATAGAACAAGAAATATGTATACCCCTCTTTTACACTGATGGACATGAAGACATATTCGCTCACTTTTACACATGCATTGCTAAGTATGCCTAGACGTACGCACCCGCATTTGTACGCATGCATTCATCCCTTCACACACACATACACACACAAACTCACACGGATGAGACAATAAACCGAGGTCCCGTGTGCGAACGCATGCAGAACATCTTGCGCACACGTTAACTCCTGTTCCGCTTTTCTTAAGAGTAGGCCATTGTGTGCCGGTGGGAACAGATGACAAAATTTACAAAACCGCATACACACGGAGCTGGATGTAAAAAAAAAGCACATAAGTGCTTATTCCATTATCCTCGATGTAAAAGAATAAAATAAAATGCAATAAAATAAACACACTCACACACACTCTCTCTCACCCATTTTCTCTCTCTCTCTCTCTCACCAATCACCCACTCTCTCACACATACTCCAGGTATAGAAGGGGCTTTTCAGCTCCGTGTGGAGGAATCATGATGCAGTTAGCAACAAAGTCCAAATGACTCTGACCTTTCCAGGGATGAGGAAAAGTATCCCGAGATTTCCCTCAATACTGCGGCATTATACCTCAGAAGAAAAGCACGTTTGTAAGCCTTCCATGGTAGTTGGAACATCTTTTTCACCTACAGGCCATAACATTCATATCACACGGTGCTAAAGAACCGTTACATCTCAGAATCGTGTTAACACCGTAAGCCTTCCCTTTCCTTAGCGAAGCGTAATGGAAAGTTTCTTCATTAATTGACCACTTTCACCAAGGCTGATTCTATTTTACTGTCCAAGAAGGATGGACGTGATCCAATATCAGTAGTAGTCCCCCCTGGCAAGAGGAGAGGGCGTCTGTCTGGGTCAAGCTGGCGTGTTGTTGTCTCCCTTCCGACTGCGTGGAGTGTGGGTGTGAGACGCATAGGGTTTCCATTCTGTTGGGGATTTCAGTCAGGGATTGGTTAATTCATAGAAATGGGATGGAGATTCCAGTCACGGGGTGGTGTCACTCTCTGCGCTGGTGATTCTGATCACGGGTGTGTTTTTGCAGTATCATACTGATGGGGGGATTCTGGTCATGTGAATGTTGCTCTGTGTTTGGTTAAGGTTCCGTTCGCGGGCAGATTTCATAATTGTTTTTTTTACGTGGATTGTAAGTGTTAAACCTGTTTTGTAGTATTTCACAAGTACTTTACTAAAACATGACGACCTCTATAGTATTTAGCGAATTGTCAACTCACATATGCCACTGTTTTGTGATTTTTTCTTTAAAGGATAGGAATCATAGACGTGTTTCACACGGTTTGGAATAGATGCTAATCACAAACACGTTTCACCAGACACGTACTTGTTTCATAGCTTTGCATGGAGACCCAGTCATATTTTTCTTTCATCGTTTATGTTAGGATTCCAGTCACATATCTCTTTTGTGTTTTTGGCGGGGATTGCAATAAAAGACTTGTTTCATAGTATTTGATGTGGATTTTGGTAATATACTTTACAACATTTGATAACATTTCTGATGTCTACGTGTCTGTTTCACAATATTTTTTGGGGATTCCAGTGAGAAAAATGTTTCAGTTCATTTGATGGAGATTTTAGTTACTGACCCGTTTCAAAGAATCGCAGAGGTGTATCCAGTCATTGATTTGATTTATTTCACATTGATTCATTGCTACATTTCACATTGATACATCTGTGTATAAAGTAGCGGTTAGCCCGTTCTTCTTTTACCTTGCATATATGATCCAAGATACTTCAGAAACACTTTTGTTAAATAGGAAATGCAATTTTGAACCTGCGATTTTGTTTAATTGCCTGAAACCTATGTTCATAGCCTGCTGTCTTTGATCTACATATAAATGAATGGATTTTAGTGGCATTTACTAACCCGTTCAAAGTTGTATAGGAAATATCCAGTTGATGGAATGAGACATATTGTC
>CM054141.1:50567013-50577013 GCA_028751875.1 Rapana venosa
CATGAACATGCTCTAATTTTGCCCTCACAGGGGTTAAGAAAAACCGAAAAATCATGAGAAAATGACACATAACGAATTTCTGAAATGACGCGAAAAAGGTGTAATTGAATGGAGAGAACACTTTAGCACGATCTGATAGTGTGAGGAGAGGAGTGGGTGGGAAAATGTCGACGCTTGTTTGGCCACATCCTTTCCATTTTAGACTGTTTTGAAGTGGAACAAGGACGCTGAAAGCTCAGCACCACGAGAAGCGGAGGAAGCTGGTTACAAAATCTTCGGTGGTGCATGCCCCCCATGGTCTATAAGGCTACGGGATAGGTTGAAGATGAAGGTGAAAGGATACTTTGACCCAAGCAGACATATAAATAAGCAAACAAAGTAATTAGCATGATAACAAAAACAAATATACAACGAAAACTAACATCGAATGAAAATTGTATCACTTTTGCTTTCCATTCCAAGGTCACAAGAAACATTGTATTGTGTTCTGCTGGCACGTAATCACAAAGGCGCTGGCTTGTACACACAAGCGCAGTACACACACACACACACACACACACACACACACACACACACACACACACACACACACACACACACACACACACACACACACACACACACACACACACACACACACACACACACACACACACACACAACAATGGGAGTGAAAGAGACACTTTGACGCTTTGACCAATTTATCTTATTGCCCAATGTGGCCTATTGACAAGGGGGGTTACACACGCCTTTCTTTTGCAAATACCAATAAATACAAGAAAAATGACATGATACATTTAACGTAATGAAAAAAAAACCCAACAACCAAAAAGAGCTCTGTATGAACAGATACGACTTTAAGCTCTGGCGTAAACTTAGTTTCAAACTGAAACACAAAGTAATGTCAAAGATAAACAACAGGAACCAATAAACAATAACTAAAATGGTAACAAGAACATTCTAGAATGCTATAATTTATTAGACCATCCAATCACATTGTATGTGAATTTTTCAATAAATGTTTTGCTGGAGATTACAGCGTAATTATAAGTGTTTCTTTAGGTGTGTCGCAAAATGTTGCTGGAGATTACAGAATATAAATGGGAGCAAATGAGAGAGAGAGAGAGAGAGAGAGAGAGAGAGAGAGAGAGAGAGAGAGAGAGAGAGAGAGAGAGAGAGAGAGAGAGAGAGAGAGAGAGAGAGAGAGAGAGAGAGAGAGGGTAGAGCGAGCTATGACGAGCGAATACGCGCGTCAAATCCAGTCGAAAGATTGACTTTTTCTCTTACCATGAATGCCTAGGCATATAATCAATAGCTAGAAAGTGGACGCTGTATCACACACACACACACACACACACACACACACACACACACACACACACACACACACACACACACACACACACTCACACACCACACACCACACACACCACCACACACACACACACACACACACACACGCGCACACACACACACACACACACACACACACACACACACACACACACACACACACACAAAACACACACACACACACACACACACACACACACACACACACGATACACACGCACCACACACACACACACACACACACACACCGCTCTCCCAGATTCCCTCCCCCCCCCTCTCTCTGTCTCTCTGTCTTGGTCTCTGTCTTAGTTCTCTGTCTGTCTATCTTTCTCAAGATAAAGATCATTCATTCATTCATTCATTCATTCAAATTCATTATTCAATTATTCATTCATTCATTCATTCGTTCTCTCTTTCTCTCTCTCTTCTCTCTCTCTCTCTCTCTCTCTCTCTCTCTCTCTCTCTCTCTCTCTCTCTCTCTCTTTCTCTCTCTTCTCTCTCCTCTCCTCGCTCTCTCTCTCCCCCTCTTCTCCCTCCCTCTACCATCTCTCTGTGTCTCTGTCCTTCTGTTTCTCTTTCTCTCTCGCAGTCTGACGGAGAAAAACACACAGCACAAAACACTACTAGCACCCCGCGATGTGTGTGGGAGAGAAATGGCAGCGGCAAAGTGAGTTTTGAACTTCATTGCTTTTTTCCATTCAATTACCTGCTTCACTTGGGCCGTTTGTAGGACACAAGCTCTGCAAGTGCCGTCAGAGAGAGAGAGAGAGAGGAGAGAGAGAGAGAGAGGAGAGAGAGAGAGAGAGAGAGAGAGAGAGAGAGAGAGAGAGAGAGAGAAAGAGAGAGAGAGAGAGAGAGCGGATGCTGGCCAGGAAGACACTGGTCCATTGTCCCTGACTTTGGCTGACCAGGAAGACAATGGTCCATTGTCCCTGAATTTGGCTGGCCAGGAAGACACTAGTCCATAGTCCCTGAATTTGGCTAGCCAGGAAGACACTGGTCCATCCATTGTCCCTGACTTTGGCTGACCAGGAGAAGTCATGTCCTGACTTGGCTGCCAAACACATTGGTCCATGTCCTGACTTTGGCTGACCAGAGAAGACACTGGTCCATCCATTGTCCTGACTTTGGCTGTCCAGGAAGACACTGGTCCATTGTCCTGACTTTGGCTGGCCAGGAAGACACTGGTCCATTGTCCCTGACTTTGGCTGACCAGGAAGACACTGGTCCATTGTCCCTGACTTTGGCTGACCAGGAAGACACTGGTCCATTGTCCCTGACTTGGCTGACCAGGAAGACACTGGTCCATCCATTGTCCCTGACTTTGGCTGACCAGGAAGACAATGGTCCATTGTATCTGACTTTGGCTGGCCAGGAAGACACTGGTCCATCCATAGTCCCTGACCTTAGCTGACAAGGAAGACACTGGTCCATCCATTGTCCCTGACTTTGGCTGGCCAGGAAGACACTGGTCCATAGTCCCTGACTTTGGCTGGCCAGAAAGACACTGGTCCATCCATTGTCCCTGACTTTCTGACCAGAAAGACACTGGTCCATCCATAGTCCCTGACTTTGGCTGGCCAGGAAGACACTGGTCCATCCATTGTCCCTGACTTTGGCTGGCCAGGAAGACACTGGTCCATAGTCCCTGACTTTGGCTGACCAGGAAGACACTGGTCCATCCATTGTCCCTGACTTTGGCTGGCCAGGAAGACTGTTCCATACTTTGGCTGGCCAGGAAGACACTGGTCCTTCCAATGTTCCTGACTTTGGCTGTCCACTCAGACTTTTGCCACCATTGGTTACTGCGTCTGTGGCCCTCCTTTGTCTGATGTAAGCGTATGAAGTGTGTGACATAGCGGAGAGTGTACGGAGCAGTTAGATAAGCTCTTAGTGGATCGGTGGTCTACAGGTAACGCGCCTGCCTAGAATACGAACAGTCCAGGTCGAAAGTGTGCGGTGGTTTGATCCCTGTATGGGCCCAAAACTTTCCCCCCATCCATTAGACTACGAGTGGCGATCTGGGTGCTAGTCTTTCGGATGAGACGTTAAAACGAGGTCCGTGTGGTTTGTTACACACAATTAGTTAGCGTACGTAAACGAACCCACGGCAACAAGAGAGTTGTCCCTGGCAAAATTCTGTAGAAAAAGCCACTCTGATAGGTTAACAGAGTTGAAGACACGACAAAAATAATGGGTGGCGCTGATCTTGTGGCGACGTGCTCTCCCCGGGGAGATTAGCCCGAATTTCACGCAGAGAAATCTGCCGTGACTTAGAGTGGCATGAGAATGAAAATACGAAAAAAAAAGATGTTGGTCGTGTTTGATGTGCGTGGTATTATCATATGTGTGCTCAAGAAGCCAACTTTTTACTAGGCAAAATCATGTTTTCCAAATGGTGTAGACATTACTGGTATGTGCGTATGCTCTCAACCACATGCTGGCACACACAACAACAGCCTGGTTTCTTCCCTCTTGACTGTTGGTTCCTCTTTCTGTCTCTTTGTCTATCTGTCTGTGCATCCGTCTTGTCTCTGAAAGTATGTTTGTCTGCCTCCCTTGCACACACGAATATGCATGCATGCACACACACACAAACACACGCGCGCGCACACACTCATACATACGTGTGCATGCGCATATGCGCACGCGCGTATGCCATACACTCACGTCGAGCATGTTTGTGTACATGCACAAAACACACACATGCACAAAACCACACGCAAACACACAAATAAACACACACACACACACAAACACACGCAAATACACACCTACACACACACACACACACACACACACACACACACACACACACACACACACACACACACACACACACACACACACACACACACACACACACACACACACACACACAGTACTGTAAATTTCTTTCACAGTGGGTGTAATGACACAACCACGTTTTGGCATTCAGGAAGGAGCAGACGACAAGAAAAATGGATGGGTAAATCATTGTGGCAGGTGTACCGCAGAGCTTTGTTACAAACACAGCGCATTACATGCACCTGCGCCCGCTTTTCCATCCCACCCACCCACCCACTTTATCACCCCGTCCACCCACTTTTTTAATCCACCCATCCACTTTTTCACTCCACCCATCTACTTTATTACCCCCACCCTAATCCTATTCTTCATTCACCCACGTTTTCACTTCATCCACCCACTTTTCACCCTACCCACTGTCACCCGCACGTTTTTTTACTCTCTCATTTTCCCCCCACCCATTCATTCAGTTTTTACGCAGTCTTTTACTACTTTCACCCACCCATCTTTTCACCTACATACTCGTTTTCTCTTTAACCCATTCATTTAGCTTTTAACCCTCTCCTTCGCTCTTTCACCAACTTTTACTTTTAATCTACTCACATACTCTTTCATCCACTATTTCACTCTTTCACCCACTCATTTTTACCCACTCATCCAATTGCCCCGTCACTCACTTTTTCACCAACGTATTACTTTTCGCCCACTTACTTTTTCACCCACTCACTTATTCACCCACACACATCTATTCACCCATTCACTTACTAACCCAATAATTTATTCTGCTACTCAGTTTTTCACCTACCCACTTTTCACCAACTCACTATTCACCTTTTCACCCATCCACTTTTTCACCCATCTCCCAATTTCCCCCCTCTCCCTTTTCTCCTCCACCCACTTTTTTCACCTAACCACTGTTTTAAAAAAAAATCATCATCAATGCCTTTGTGCCTTATTGGCACGTAGGGCAGCAACAAATGTTCTCCACTCCTGTCTGTCCTGGGCCAGCTTCCGAATGGTTTCCCAGGTATGTTGGAAGGTCTTCAGCTCTGTTTCGACAGTCCGACGCCAAGTGTTCTTGGGTCGTCCTCGTTTGCGTTTTCCCTCTGGTGTCCAGTGGAGGGCTGTTCGGGCGATGGGTTTCCCTGTTCCCGACGGCAGATATGCCCTATCCATCCCATCGCCTATGCATGATGATGTTGTCCATGCTTTCTTGGTTGCAACGGGCAAAAAGTTCTTGGTTGGAGATGGTCTTTTTTATATATAAAAAACCCATTCACTTATTCACTCAATAATTTATTCACACGTCCATATTTTCACCCACTAACTTCTTCACCCAGCCACTCACCCACCCACCCACTGTTTAAAATCCCCCCCCCCACCCACTCTCTGACTGAACATGCATGCACAAGCATGTTAAGAATGTTTGTGCATGCAGCTAGTGGTTTTCTTTTTCTCTCCAGGTAATTTACTTCAGTTTATATTTCAGGGGATTAGGCAACGCGTACCACGAACGAACATTGACAAACAGCAGAGTAAAAAGAGAGGGTTCGTTTTTGCTTTGATCTGGTCTGCCTTGCAGCAGTGTTTACGCCGGCTGTGATGTCGTTAAATGGTTTTCTTGTCGCTAACTGGATTAAAGCCTTCAACTGCACGAACTTTGTCCAAACATAACTAGGAATTTTTTTAATAAAAACAATTGCTTAGAATATCGTTTTTCTATCATATACTACTACTACTACTAATAAATGGAACTTATATAGCGATATATCTTGCAAAGACAAATCAAAGCGCATGCATTCAACCTAATCTTACACAGTCATGCAATCAATGATAAATAATCAATACTTTAAACAAACAGATATTACAAACATGGTACGCTGCAGACAAAACCTATAAAATAGAATTTCAATAGTCAAATGTTTTTCAAAAGCACACACATTCACACAGGTCGTATGGTCTAATATTTTTCTGGTTTTTTTTTGGTGGTTTTTCCCCCTGTCAGTTATGGTTTTCTGTGAATATTTATATTACATAATAGTTTTTAATTGGTCTTGTCTATACATTTTTTCTGTACTTTTGTCCTTAGATAGATGCTTGAAAAAATAAACAATGCACTTGCTATGCATGACACAAATTCAAAATTTTGACATTTAATATGACTATGACACATGTATCACAAGTTTTGGAAAATGACAGGCCCGGAAGGTTTGATATGAAACAGCCCGGGTAGAATCTCAAGTTAATACATACAAATACGACTAAATCAGTATCATAGAAAAGGATATTAGGTGGAGATCTCGAACGTAACTTAGCTGAACTACGAATCTGGTACTCAATGTGATCGCATGCAACAAGGCAGGCCGGACTCTTTGGTTGTCTTCCATTAGGCTGTAAAGTTCCTGTGGTAACTCGGTTTTCCCCCTGAGTATGACGGGTATCGGTGCAAAGAGATTAAATGAAGGATCATGGCATCGTAGTAACTAGGGATAAGGCACGCCCCCTTCGATCCACGCAGAAAAAAAATCAAAACAATACATCAAGCAGAAACAAATTCCCATAATTTTGACAAGTGAGACAATGCACATGATGTACACATGTTCACAATTTTTCTTGAGAAAACATGACAGCCCGAAAAGGGTACCAGTCCCCCCCGGGTAGGCATCTCACTCAGTCTGGCTCCGCGACTGAGCTATTACAGTCATCAGTAGGAGGCTGTGTAGGTGGAGTCCTACGTACCTTAGCTCAGAACAGGCGCCACTGGGTACCACCAAAGTGACCCAGCAGCAGTACAGGCCCGGGTCCTCTGGCTGGTGGCCCCATGACGGCCTGACAGTGAAAAGCTTCCTGTGGACTCTCGACCCTGAGGATGTGACAGGACGGGTATGGCTGGGACAGAGAGATTGAAATGAACGGGTTGTGAATAGCATCGCAGAACGTCGCAGAGGAGAAAGCAGCACCCCCCCCCCCCCCGAAAAAAAAAAGACAAAAATCAAAACCAAAAACCCTAACAAAAAGCTTTAAGGCCTCCACCATTTGAGTATGTTATGTTTATATACTTTGCATGTCACTTTGTGATAGTTTCTCATTTTTCATAACTGTTTTATGAACATCTAGTGCAGTTTTTATTTAAAAACTTTCAACCAACGCGCTTTCATCTAGCGTGTCTTTTCCTATTTCAGACAGCTGATAATTATCAGCCCCACCATAACACTGCCACACTTTGTTCTCACCGGCCCTACATGGAGGATGGTCCGTTACCTCAGAGGACATGGATCTGTTGTCTTTGGCTTGCCATGGCCAACTCTTTGCCCCGTCTGGACCTGTAGCATCCTCGAACCGTTAGTAAACTTGGCCTCACAGCATGGCTGGGTCAGAAAGTAAGGACTGCTGTGGTCAAGGGAAGACTCACAATGCTTGAGAGTGGTGAGGCACGATTGAAAATGGAATGTGTGTATACATTTATGTGTAGGTATCTGCTTGTGAATTAGGATAAACAGAATTATGTAAACTGTACATACATGCGTGCAAGCATGTTCTAGACATGCTTGATCGTAGATAGTCAAATAATTAGACATTCTTACATACACACGTGCAAACACACACAGCCAGACACAGACACACAAACAGACAGACACAGACACATACAGAGAGAGACAGAGACAGAGACAGAGAGAGAGAGAGAGAAAGAGAGAGAGAGAGAGAGAGAGAGAGAGAGAGAGAGAGAGAGAGAGAGAGAGAGAAGAGAGAGAGAGAGAGAAAGAGGAGAGAGAAGACAGATAGACAGACAGACACAGACACACACAGACAAACACACACACACACACACACACACACACACACACACACACACACACACACACACACACACACACACACACACACACACACACACACACACACACACACACACAACACACACAACACAGACATAGAGAAATAAAGAGAAAGAGAAGTGTACTGAATCCAGACCAAGGTCTACACTAGCTAACAGTTTAGGGGGGAAAGAACTTGCCACACCAGCCTGGTGCCTCTACGTCTGCTGCAGAGGATGCTCAATCAGTCACTGCTACCTCTTCTGCAAAAGTGCACTGGGGTTGAACATCACCGAAACTCGCACGCCAACACTGATGTATCTGTCACACTACCTACCCACTGTCTTCACCAAGCGTTTCTAACAGTGGAAGTAGGCAGCGGGGTAGTTAAATGGTCAGAACACTCTCTCTCCCCCAAGCTAAGGTTAAGAAGCGATGAGCGTAGTTGCCATCGTGGATGGGTGACCGTTCATGTCCTTTGGCTTCAGTACATTCCCACCGATTCACCCAGCTGTAAATGGGTACCTGCCCTCTTTACTAGGGTCAGGGAAGGTAAAGAAGCTAGGTAGAGGAGATGGGCGCCGCCTCCAAAATGCTGGGCCCCTAGGGATGTTGAGGTCTCTGACACCACGCGTCCCAACGACCGCAGAGGTTATGGGAACACCTTTTGCATTTACGGTGGAAGTAGAAGGTTGACACAAACGATCAATCATCATTAATCTATGATGCCCATGAGTTAGAAGGCTATGGCCTTATTCCCAATTTCCTTCATGAGGATGCCGGGGCCAGTCATAATAGCATCCCCATCTTCTGGAAATCCGTACTAGGAATTCCCTCTTTTCTATCCCTCTCTTTGTTTCTGCCTTGTTCCTTTTCTTTCTGTCACCCCCTCCTTGTCTATCATCTGCCTTCTTGGTGCATTCTTCAGCCCTTTTCTAGTAAGACTAATGAACGGGACATTATCTACACACACACACACACACACACACACACACACACACACACACACACACACACACACACACACACACGTACACACACACACACACAACGTACACACACACACCACACCACACACACACACACACACACACACACACACACACACACACACACACACACACACACGCGCGCGCGCGCGCGCGCGCGCGTACACATGCACTCACTCACTCTTTGCCTCGTCTTCAGGAAAAGTCAGGATACTTTCTGTTACCCTTTCCCCTTTATTTTCCCTTTAGTGTTGCTAATCGGTTGTCTGACCGTCACTAATGCACGGGACATTATCTCCACGAAGACGATCACTGTGTGTGTGTGTGTGTGTCCTTGTGTCTGTGTGTCTGTCTGTCTGTCTGTCGGTGGCCTGGCTGGCTTCATTTTGAACTGAGAACTGAATGATCTACAGCCCAGACAAAATGATGCCTGGGGGAACGAGAAGCCAGGATGATGAAACTCCCTGACTCTCAGTCGTTGATCTATGCGTGGTGTGTGGGGGGGGGGGGGGGGGGGGGGGGACGGGAGGGAGAAAGGTGGGGGGGGGGAGGTGGGGGGTTGGGGGGGGGGTTTGGAGGTGGTGTGTGTGTGTGTGTAGGGGGAATGGGGTGTTTTGTGGTGTGTGTTGTGTGGTGTGTGTGTGTGTGTGTGTGTGGTTGTAGTGTGTGTATGTGATGTTGTGTGTTATTGTGTGTTTTTTATATGGGTAATGGTAGATTGTGCTTTTTTTATCAGTGTGTGTGTATGTTGTTATTGATGTATGTGATGTGTGTTGTTAGTATGTATGTATGTATGTATGTATGTATGTTTTATTATGTATGTATGTATGTATGTATGTATGTATGTATGTGTTGTTTGTATGTATGTATGTATGTGCATGTATGTATGTATATATATGTATTATGTATGTATGCATGTATGTATGTATGTATGTATGTATGTATGTAGTATGTATGTATGTATGTATGTATGTATGTATGTATGTATGTATGAATGATGTATGTGTGTACGTATGTATGTATGTATGTATGTATGTATGTATGTATGTGTGATAT
>CM054141.1:50587013-50592013 GCA_028751875.1 Rapana venosa
AGACAAATAAAACTTTCAGAATACTTAGAACCAGGCATCCCTCTCCGGAAGCAGCTTATCCCCTCATCATGTATAAATAGAACACGGTCTATCTGGAATCACTCCAGGCTGAGCGTGAAGAGGTTTTCAATGAAGTTTGAAGAGGGAAGAAGAGACACTTTGGATGCAAGGGAGAGACATCCAGATCTGTCCCCTTCCCCCTCTCCAGTAATGGAGAGTAATTGTAAGAACAGTGCCGAACTAACCACCCTTTGGAATAGATGTAGGAAGGGTGGGGTGGGGATGCGAAGGGGGTGGAGACTGGGGTGGGGGCTGGTGGTAGTAAGTGATGCATGAGCTGCAGCCGTTCTCCTAGACGATGTATAGGTTGCAGCAGGAAGGAAAGTTGGGGGTGGGTGGAGGTAGGGGGTAGGGAAAGCTGGCACTTGACATGTTATGAAGAATGGAGATCAAAAAGGATGTCTGGGCTGTTGCTGCCTGCTTAAGATTTCTTTTATGGATTTCAAGTGCATGCAGATAATTAATAATAATAATAATAATAATAATAAATGGAATTTATATAGCGCTATATCTTGTAAAAAAAACAAATAAAAAAATGAAGCATTATTATTTGTGGGGTGGGTGTTTCACACATCTTCGTTGATGATGGAAAGTAACCCATCTTCACTCTTTGTCCCTCATCCTTCAGAGGTGCGCGCTATTCTGCCACCTGAGGAAGATTGTGTGGCCGACAGAAACAACCCTGCAAACCAAGCTGTAGGGCCCATGCGAGGATCTGGAGAGGACATGCCATTATTTTTCCCTTACATACCTGACGGTGTAAAAAGCGAACGAGAGAAGAAGTAAGACTCTTGATTCCTTGATGGATAAATATTTGGAGCTTCATAGGATGCAGCCAGAAGTTTACAGGCTCTCTGTCTCTTCCCAGGAATCTCTCAAGCATCTTCTCTCTTGTCCGTAGAAGAACTGGTTATTGCATTTCTCTTCCTTTTTATTTTACTCCTTCCCACCCTGAGGTTTTTTTTGTTTGTTTGGGTTTTTTGTTGTTGCTGGCTGTCATTTTTGTGTGTACCACTCTAAGTGTTTGTCAGAATCTTTTCGGTCTAAAAACTCTCGATATCTTTTGATCTGTCTGTATTTTGGATTAAAAAGAAACATGTATTTGTATATAGTTTTAATGCATAACAAGGAAGTCTTTCTATACTTTTTAAAAAATTTAGCAAAATCTGACCCCCCTCCTCTCCCCCACCAAATCTAAACAAAAGCAAGAAACAAAAGTAAGAAACTAAGGAAAAAAGCTGACGAAGTCCGCAAGCAGCCAAACAACCAAACATATCAACAGAAGGAAGAGGGAAGAAGGGTTGAAGGTATCAATAATGCAGTGTACACCACAACGCGCTATATTGCATAATAACATCAAAGCTTGCTGTGCATTCACTGTATGCAGTTCAGGAGCAGCCTTGGAACACAAGCCTTTCATAAGTCGGAGAATAATATTACCAGCAGGAGATTTATAGGTGTCTGATCAACTGATGTGTGAAAAGAAGAAGAAGAAGAAGAATGCAAAGAAGAAGAAGAAGAATGCAAAGAAGAAGAAGAATTCAAAGAAGAAGAAGAATGCAAAAGAAGAAGAAGAATGCAAAGAAGAATGCAAAGAAGAAGAATGCAAAGAAGAAGAATGCAAAGAAGAATGCAAAGAATGCAAAGAAGAAAGCAAAGAAAAAGAAGAATGCAAAGAAGAAGAAGAATGAAAAGAAGAAGAAGAAGAAGAAGAAGAAGAAGAAGAAGAAGAAGTAGAAGAAGAAGAAGAAGAAGAAGAAGAAGAAGAAGAAGAAGAAGAAGAAGAAGAAGAAGAGAAGAGAAGAAGAAGAAAAAGAAGAAGAAGGAGGAGAAGAAGAAGAAGGAGGAGGAGGAGGAGGAGGAGGAGGAAGAGGAGGAGGAGGAAGAGGAGAAAGAGAAGGGGAAGAAGAAGAAGAATTGCGAAGGCAAATTGCGAAGAATTGCGAAGAAAAATTGCGAAGAATTGCGAAGCAAAAGAAGAAGAATGCGATGAAGAATGCGAAGAAGAAAGTGAAGAATGCGAAGAAGAATGAATTATTGAAATGGAAGGTAAAAGATTAAAGAGGTGGATGAGGAAGAGGAAGAGGATGGTAAGAGACGCTTTGACGCTTTGACCAATTTATTGTCATTGCCCAAAGTGGCCTATTGACAAGGGGGGTTATACACGACTTTCTTTTGTAAATACAAATAAATACAAGAAAAATCACATGATGCATTTAACGTAATGAAAACCAAAAAACCAAAAATGAGCTCTTATGAACGGATACGACTTTAAGCTCTGACGTAAACTCAGTTTCAAAATGAACACAAAGTAATAACAAGGATGAACAATAGGAACCAATAAGCAATAACTAAAATAATGAAAAGAACATTCTAGAATGTTATATTAGACCATCCATTGACATTGTATGTGAAATTTTCAAAAAATATTCTTGCTGGAGACTACAGCGTAATTATAAATGTTTCTTTATGTGTTTCACAAAATGCTGGAGTTTACATAATATAAATGTTACCTTAGTTTAGTCACAAATGTTAAGCTAATTGGAACTTAGCTGTAATTGTCTTAATTTCAGTGCTTCAGCAATAAACTTTGCAGCCGATTTGATCACAATATCATCATCGGACGATAAGATAGAAAAAATATCTTGCCTTCGGAAAGCTTCTAGACTGAGAACACCACAGTTTTCACGTATGGAAACATATGATTGACAATGAAACAGGAAATGCACTTCATCATCAAGAATATGACCACACATAGGGCATGGGAACTGTGTGGACGTCTCAGGTTGAAACCATCTTTTGTTTGCATTGAAGCCGAGTGTTCTTAGTCGAAATCTTGCATAAATTAGTCGATGCCATTTGTCAGTGACTATTCGAAGATACTTTTCAGCTTGAAAAGCACACTTAAACGAAAAAAACCAGCAGTATTTATCTTTACTTTCCATGTCCGAGTGCCAATTTTGTTTAAATGAACAAATGAGTCTGTCTTTCAATTCAGAAATAAACCCATGCTCGCTACCTATTTCCTGAGACAACCACACAGACAGAGAGGCAGAGAGACAAAGAGACAGAGAGAGACAGAGACATAGAGACAGAGACAAAGCGAGAGCTTACGAAAGACAGAGACAGACAAAGGGACAAAGACAGAGATTAAATTCTTACTCGAATTATGAGAAAAATACTATGTGTATGTTTGTCCGTCATGTTCGACAATGACCTCCAAAACAGCAGAGAAGAAAGCTGCTGTTTCGGAAATTGGGCAGAAATTTTATTTTAGTGGAGATGCCTTGCCCACAGTACATCCCTACTCTCTCGGCTAAGTGGGCATAAGGACAGTCAGCGTTGGAGATGTTCTCCAAAGGCCAACAAGCCCCCAGGGCTGCAGCACATAAGTACTGTGCAAGTCAAGCCTCCTAGTCAGAGAGTCATAGTCGATCACAAAAGACTAAGCTGTAAAGTGGAATTCTATGAGTGGAAAAGCCACTGGTCATACAGCCTCTCACTTTGGTGTTGCCCCCAGCATCAATGGTTTCATCAAGAACTATGATAAACCCCAGGCGCTGACGGCATAAAATACTATGTACAGGAATAGAAACTACAGGAATGGAAACATAACAACACACACACACACACACACACACACTCGATCATCAAAATCCCATTATTATACAAACCAAAACCGTCCCTCTAATACCACAGTGCAAAAGCAGAGCTCTGTTGGGTCCATGATCAAGAGGAGACAGACATTCATCACCAGTCTGCAATGCTAAGCAATCCTACCAGCAGGGTCATTTTCCTCTCTGTTTGATGACGTCTTTCTCCAGTATGCAAACCCTCATCTGTATTTGATAGCAACTGTAACTGCAGTTGTGTCTGGTCCTGTTTAAGTTGGTTTAAAAGCTCTAGGGATGGAATAGATAATATGTAGAAGGTTGTTCACCTTGAAAGGGGGGGGGGGGGAACCTGCTTTGAATTTAGAATGGGAGTATTATATTCATTCCCTGAGGCTCTGAGAGTAACATTGTTACTGAGGGATGGAAGTGGAGAGAGCGAGCGAGCGAGCCAGCAAGCGAGAAAGAGAGAGAGAAAGAGAGAGAGAGAGAGAGAGAGAGAGAGAGAGAGAGAGAGAGAGAGAGAGAGAGAGAGAGAAAGTGAGAGAGACTCAGACAGACAGAAAGACAGACAGAGACAGACAGACATACAGAAAAGAGCAAACCAATCAGACAAATAAAACTTTCAGAATACTTAGAACCAGACATCCCTCTCCGGAAGCAGCTTATCCCCTCATCATTTATAAATAGAACATGGTCTATCTGGAATCACTCCAGGCTGAGCATGAAGAGGTTTTCAATGAAGTTTGAAGAGGGAAGAAGAGACACTTTGGATGCAAGGGAGAGACATCCAGATCTGTCCCCTTCCCCCTCTCCAGTAATGGAGAGTAATTGTAAGAACAGTGCGGAAGTAGCCACCCTTTGGAATAGATGTAGGAAGGGTGGGGTGGGGATGCGAAGGAGGTGGGTACTGGGGTGGGGGCTGGTGATAGTAAGTGATGCACGAGCTGCAGCCGTTCTCCTAGACGATGTATAGGTTGCAGCAGGAAGGAAAGTTGGGGGTGGGTGGAGGTAGGGGGTAGGGAAAGTTGGCACTTGACATGTTATGAAGAATGAAGGTCAAAAAGGATGTCTGGGCTGTTGCTGCCTGCTTAAGATTTCTTTTATGGATTTCAACTGCATGTAGATGATGAAGCATTATCATTTTTAGGGTGGGTGTTTCACTCATCTTCGTTGATGATGGAAAGTAACCCATCTTCACTCTTTGTCCCTCATCCTTCAGAGGTGCGCGCTATTCTGCCACCTGAGGAAGATTGTGTGGCCGACAGAAACAACCCTGCAAACCAAGCTGTAGGGCCCATGCGAGGATCTGGAGAGGACATGCCATTA
>CM054141.1:50599513-50602013 GCA_028751875.1 Rapana venosa
CTTTTATGCTGTTGTGGGGATTTTTTTTGTTATTGTTGGGTTTTTATTTTATTTTATCCTCGGTTTTTTTGGTGTCTTTTTTTGGCAGTGTTAATTAGAAGTCTGGTTGTTGTTGGGTTGGTTTTTTTGGGGGGGGGTCTTTTTGTGATATGGGAAAGAGAAAAGAAGAGAGAGAGAGAGGAGAGAGGAGAGAGAGAGAGAGAGAGAGAGAGAGAGAGAGAGAGAGAGAGAGAGAGTCTGACTGTTTGTCGGTCTGTGTGTCTGTTATCTTTTTGTTGTTGTTGCCAGTGTGGGTGTTTCATTTTATTTATATCTATATCTGTTTATGTGTCTGTGTGTTTGCATGTATGAGAGACAAAGATAAACACAGAGACAGACAAACAGAAAGAGACAAAGAGAGACACACAGACAGACAAACAGACAGAGACAAAGAGACACACACAGACAGTCGAACAGACAGAGACAAAGAGAGACACACAGACAGACAAACAGACAGAGACAAAGAGAAACAGACAAGACAGAGATAGAAAGAGAGTGGGCAGCAGGGGACATAACCCGACCATTACTCTCCTCACAGTCTAGTCCATCCAGGTGGAGCTGCCCAGTACATTAATCAACCAAGGAGAAAAATAATGGTGTGGTGAAGGGGTGTGTGTGTGGGGGGGGGGGGGGGGGGGGGGGGGGGGGGCTGTCAATGCTCCTTATAGTCTGGGCAAGGCTAGTGTGTTTTTATGCTGTTGCAAGGATTTCTCTTTGTTGTTGGGTTTTTATTTTATCCTCGTTTTTTGTGTCTTGTGTTTTTGTTTGTTGCAGTGTTAATTAGAAGTCTGGTGGGTTGGGCTTTTTGGGTGGGTTTTTTTTTTTGGTTGGGGTTTTTGTGTGTTGCTTTTCTGTGGTAGGGAAAAAAATAAAACAAAACAAGAGAGAGAGAGAGAGAGAGAGAGGGTGAGAGGTTGGTGTGGGTGGGTTGGTTGGTGGTAGCGTTATTATAATGATAAAGCGAATGTTGTTTCAGAGAGAGGGAGAGAGAGAGAGGGAGAGAGAGAGAGATAGAGAGAGAGAGAGGGGGGGGGGGAAGAGAGAGAAAGAGAGAGAGAGATGTTGGGTAACGTTTATTATAATGATAAAGTGAAAGTTGTTTCAGAGAGAGGGAGAGAGAGAGAGAGAGAGGGGGGGGGGAGGGAGAGAGAGAGTTGTTTTACAAGAATGTAGAGTTTCTCAGATAATTTGCAAAACACAGACAGGCTAAGAGTGAAATGGGTCAGCAGGATTCTTTCAAGGATTGAGAAAGAAAGAAAGAAAGAGAAAACGGGAAAGTGAGGAGTATCGTTTTCAATGAAACTGCCATTGGGCAATGATGAACGAAAAAGGAATGCTGACACTCCACAAATCTCCTGTATGATCTCCTAGATAGATAGATAGATGGAGAGGTAGAGAGATAGATTGATAGATGAGAGATAGAGAGATAGAGAAATAGCGATAGAGAGACAACGAGACAGAGAGACATATATAGATAGATAGATAGATAGATAGATAGATAGATAGATAGATAGATAGGTAGATAGATAGATAGATAGATAGATGATAGATAGATAGATCAGTAGATAGATATATAGATAGATAGATAGATAGATAGATAGACAGACAGACAGACAGACAGACAGACAGATAGACAGATAGATAGATAGATAGATAGATAGATAGATAGATAGATAGATAGATAGATAGATAGATAGATGTCCAAATAATCAAGATAAAGTGTGGTGAAATGGAGAGCCACACTTTTCTAAGAACTCAGTTTCTTTTCTCTCGCAGACTTCAGTTTTTTTCTCTCTCAACTATTTCTAAATCGCATTCGCAGCTTTAGCATTAGTTTAGCTCTGGTGATGGATGTGGGGGAAAACCCTAGGGATTTTTGTTTCTTTCTTTTTTTTTCTTTCTTTTTTTCTAAACTGCAGGTATAGAGTTTTGTCTGGAGAGGAATGTCAACAGGCCACATGTTTTCACCTCTCGTCTGTTTGTATAGGGGGTTAGCATTGTTTTGGTATTGCTTTGTGTTGTATTTTGTTGCTTTGTATAGTATAGTATAGTATAGTATAGTATAGTATAGTATAGTATAGTATAGTATAGTATAGGTATGGTATGGTATGGTATGGTATAGTGTATAGTATAAAATAGTATAGTATAGTTTAGTATAGTATAGTATATTTTAATATAGTATAGTATAGTATTGCATTGCATTGCATTGCATTACATTGCACTGTTTACCACTGTCAGACACGGCAGACTTGTCTGCGTAGAAAATGGTTTGCTCTCCACAGGAAGAGCCTGTCTTCACAATAGCAGCGCCAACTATTAAAACAACTGTCATACACTAATGCTAACTTTTTTCCCTGGGAGTACCAGCCCCCACTTTTTTTTTAAACAGAGCTTTGCCAGGCACAACTCTCTCATTGCGTGTGCTGAATGTGTGTTGCACACAAGACCTCGGTTCATCGTC
>CM054141.1:50604513-50624513 GCA_028751875.1 Rapana venosa
ATAACCACAGACGCGCGCGCGCGCACCACACAACACACACACACAACACTAACACACACACACACACACACACCACACGCACGCACGCACCACGACACACACACACACACAAAACACACAAAACACACACACACACACACACACACGTGTACACAAACGGGTATGCACATAGCCTGCTGTATCAAATAAATATAAAGAGCTTTTAAATCTATTCTAACATTTTTAAAAGAGAGTAACTACCTAAACTAAGGGTAGGTAGTAAGCAGTACATTTTTTTGCACAGTTGCAGACGAAAGAAAGAAGACTTTCTGG
Source organism: Rapana venosa (assembly GCA_028751875.1). NCBI lineage: Eukaryota > Metazoa > Mollusca > Gastropoda > Neogastropoda > Muricidae > Rapana > Rapana venosa. The sequence goes on from CM054141.1 coordinate 50,604,826, forward strand.
TTATCAATCACACTTTTCTCTCTTCATCGCTGTCTTCGATGGAAAACTCTGTGAGGATTCAACAGCGTGACATTCCTTGGCTTGCCTTTCAGTCGGCCATGGCGGTGATAGCCAGGAACAGTAGTACAGTTGGTTTTACATCCTGTTTCAATCTGTAAATAGCTGCACAGTTTTCACCTGATATTTAACATGTTTACGACGTAACAGCCTTGATATGGCCTCTGTGGTCGGCAGGGTGATAAGAAAAAAAAGGATAGGTTGGATTTTGGCAAGACCATTTGCTTGTGAATGGTTCGTAAATTAGTGTGCATGTACTTGCTCAGATAGCCTGAAGCACATGCTCAGACATGCATCCCTGCATTCTTGCATGTGAAGGATGTTCATTACGAATCTAATAATAATAATAATAATAATAATGTATGGAATTTATATAGCGCTGAATCTTGTAAAGCAACAAATCAAAGCGCTCAATCTAGCGAGTGTTAGATCCATAGACTTGGTCAAAGGACTGCTGATGCTGATGATAATGACATGGGCAAGTTAAACATGATGAAACACACTCCCCCAACACCCTAAAAAGTTATTTGCAGTTTAAAACAAATATGTCATAGCCATCATGTTTCTTTTTCTATTATGCTATTTTGTATTTTGATATACTGCGTTGATGTGTTCAGAATGTGTTTAAAATATTTGTAAACAAAAAATATAGAATTGCCATTTTGATAGTGTAGGGTCCATTAGAGGAAAATGATTATATGGAGAAAGGAAGTTCTTTCTCTGAAAATCCTGCATATTTCTGTCAGAAATGTAAAGTGATGGACCTTATTACATTCTAAAAACAATATTTCGCCGAGAGAGAGAGAGAGAGAGAGAGAGAGAGAGAGAGGAGAGAGAGAGAGAGAGAGAGAGAGAGAGAGAGAGAGAGAGAGAGAGAGAAGCTTATTCTGAATTTGAGGAGGACTGTTGTTAAGGGCCCAAAACCATAAAAATAAAACTGCTGGTTTCTTTGAATGCATCTGTAGTCTGTTTATCAGAGTTCGTTCCTTCTACTTTTTTTCTTGCTGGTGTGAAATAGAAAGAGAGAGAGAGAGAGGAGAGAGAGAGAGAGAGAGAGAGAGAGAGAGAGAGAGAGAGAGAGACAGACAGACAGACAGACAGACAGACAGACAATCAGACAATCAGACAGACAGACAGAAGAAGACAGACAGACAGACAGACAGAGAAAGTAGTGTTTGAAAACTTTGTAATGACAAGTCCATTTTTTTCGTCACTCAGCCTTTCAGGTTTTATGCTGTTCTTTGATATGCCTGGTCTTTTTCTTTGGTATATTTTCCAACTACTGCGTATACAAACCTTGTGCGCGTGCACACTCACACAGACACACATACACAGACACACACGAGCTTTTTTACCCCAATTTTCTAAAAACTCCCTTAGCAGCATAGTCAATCATTTGAATTTGGCATTTGATGTTGCAAAAAGTCTCTGGCACAGACCTATAAGACATTTGTTATAGTTTCATCTACGTTAATGGCTTTTGTTCTTTTTTCTTTAACTGTCCCCTTTGCTTTGCATAGTTTCTTTTTCACGTGTAGACTACTTTCTCCCCCCCCCCCCCCCCCCCCCCCCCACCACACACAGACCAGACACACACACTTTTCAGTAAAACCTCCAAACCACCTAGCTCTCCCAAAGCTTTATTTTCGTCATATATCACAAGAGTGAATAGACAAAAATGAAAACAACAACAACAAACAAACACACACACACAATGAAAACACACCACACACACAATGCAACACACAACATACACACACCACGCACCACACGCACAACACACAAACGCAAAAACACAAATGCACACACACATACATGCGGTGCCTGCATGGAAAGATTTATATTTCCACGTCAGCTTTTAATACTGCGTTCTCCTCAATCTTCACTTACCCTTTCCCTATTTGGTTTTTTTTTTCTTTTGACGAGGTGGGTACATAAACAGCAGATAATAACTGTTTTTTTTTTTTTTACCAGTCCCAGGAAAAGACGGGACTTTTTTTAATTTAGACATTTTTTCTTTTTACAGATGCAAAAGACAGTATGAGCTTTTTTTTTTTAGTTTTTTTTTAAAAAACTACCTATTTATGCAATTCCTTCACAAGTAAAAAAAGCGCGCCTCAAACTCATCCGGGTTCGAATCTCACTCAAGAGGATTTTTCCTCTGGATTTAACATCATGCTGACTCCACTCCCCCCCAAAAGTCCTCCGGTGAGACTAAAACCCCAGGCCCCGGTCGAACCCGCAGAACATCTACGCAACGTTAGACCCGTTCCGCTTGTGGGAAAGAAGGGGATGTGTGCCGGGGGAACGGGTACAAATTTAAAACAAGCTTGCACGCGGGGCAGATTAAAAAAAAAAAAAAAAAAAAACGACAAATTTTTCTTCCATTTTCGCGAAATAAAAAACAAATAAAAAGATTTTTTTTAAACATTTAAACCACCCACAGTATAGTACTTGTGTTTGACAGATTTGTCCAAAAACGAGTCTCTCTCAGATGCATTTGAACAGCAATAATTGCACTTTACGCCAAAAAAATCGAGGGAAAATGGAATGAGGGGGAAATGTGTCTGAAGGTTTAGAAAAAAGGAAAAATCAGGGGGAGGGGGTGATGTAGTCCCCATTGCCAAAAACAAAAAAATTGCTTTTTGGGGGGGGGGTACACTACACTCAAAAAAAGCCGATCCCTTTCAGATAGAAGGGCTTTTTTAAAAGGAAGGAAGGAAAAACGACATAGCTTCTGCACCCCCCATTATCTGAAAAAAAAATGAGTTGCGATTACATTTTAAAAGAAAGTTTTTTAACCAAAGAGAGAAGAGAAGAGAAGAAGAGAGAGAGGGGGGGGGGGGGGGGGGGAGGAGAAGAGAGGAAAGATGACGGACAACAGACAGACAGAAGACAGGAGAAAGAGAAACGGCGGGCCCAAAGGGGGGTGGCTCAAATTTTCGAGAAATATGTCAAAAAAACGCTGCGGATGAACCGCATTTGGCGAAGACAAAGGAAGTCCATTTCAAAAAAGTCATAGGAGTGATTTCTGTCTCTATTTATGGAAAGGAAAAACCCGAACAAGGAAGGGGAGGGGGGGGAGGGCAAACAAAAAAGTGACGTGGTTTTGCTCGTAAAATGTTTTGTGTAAAAAATTTTGGTCAGAAAATCAAGGGAGGTAAGAAATTTTTTTCCCCGGTTTTGGGAAACTTCTTGTAGAAAAAAAAAAAACTTTCCCTTTTACCAGGTGGGTTGCCTTTTTACAAACGCAAATTGAAAGAGGAACGTATCAAATTGACAAACCCTTATCGTCTTTGTGGTGTGCGAATCGGTAAAAACAAAATTTCCCGGGAATGTTTTAGAAAATGGCCATAAAACTATACTGTGCATGTGAATGATTTAGGATGAAGGGAAAGCGTTTCTGATTTGTTTTTTTGCAAGATATAGCGGCTAAATGTATTATTATTATTATTTTATTAATTTAAATTTTATTATTAAATTATTATTTTTATCTCATCATTATTATTATTATTATTATTATTATTATTATTATTATTACCCGTTTATATTCACAGTCTCGACTGAGCTTTTCATTTATGCAGTATCTTTAAACAAAAAAATTCCATCCTTTTGTGTTGTATTTTCATCTGTATTGACACAAAAAATTATTGTCTAAGCAGATTGATAAATAAATTTAAGTTAAGTTATTGACCGGGTTTGTGCAGCTGAACGTCTTACTCTAGTTATGACAAAAAGTCCCTCTAACGACACCACAGACGTGTATAGCACAAGGGGAAGAGGAGAATAATAGACACCTGTGAAATGTCAGTTCCATTTCTTCCTGTCTGTGTTTGCTTTCAAGCACGCTGCTGGACTTCTGCAATTCTGGATATGTTTACTCTTTCTCCATTGCCCCACTTATAACGCACAGAGAGCTTACGCGCACGCGCACAGGTCCACAAAAACACACGTGCATAGAGACAGGCACCCATCCCGGAATATAAATGTATTTCTGACACTACTCTTAATAAAAATGATATCTTTTTTTCTGATTAAGCTTTGATGTCTACTTTTTTGTTTTAAAAAGGGGCTACGAAGGGAAATGGTATTTAGCAATTAATTTTCACCCCTGTGGTAGGAAAGAAAAAAAAGTTTCTGGTAATAAGACGCACTTAACGGTATTTCCTCATGTTTTAACTGTCTACGGAAAGAATAGAATATTTGTCAGATTCAATGTAAATAACAAGTTATTATCTAAAAATCAAAATGAGGTAGCTAAAAGGGGCGTGTTTTAGTGATTGAGGAATGAATGAGAAAGTAGAGGTGGGTGTTGCTGTCTTTGAAACCAGCATTTCTTGGAAGCAAGTGGAGGAGTGATATTACACTCCAAATATCTAGTGATCCTTGCAAATAGACAGTGCATCTGCTAAACGTAAAAAAAGGTAAAAATTTTTTTTTTCCCAAAAAACCCCAAAAAACCCAAACTTTTTATTCAAACCCCCAAAAAAAAAACCCAAAATTTTTTTCTCCAAGAAAGAGAAGCCCGGGAAAGGGAACCCGAAAAACCCCCAACCCCACACCACACAACAAAACAACCCCCCCCCCCCCCCCCAAAAAAAAAAAAACCCATTAGAAGTTGCAGGGCGAAAAATACCCAACGTTTTGAACTAAGCCTTGTGGAGCAAAGTGAATTGGCTGGAATTGGCTGGAATTGGTCCGTGCACCTGAAGTCTACTTTTATTAGCCATCGGAAGCAGCAGCTTTTTCCTACATTTTCCTGTGGTGAAAAAGAGTAGAGAAGAAGAGAAGAAAAGGAAAGCTTGGAAATGTGACGTAAAAATGTATGGGCAAAGGGAGACCAAAAACACTGTTAAGTAACATGATCTTTAATTATCTCTTCTGTCAATGTACTCTAGATGGGGGTTTCCAAGTTTGTGCTGTTCTTATTTATTCCTAATTTCGTCTTTGTTATTTGTCCAGCCACTGCATGTGAAAAACTTGTGCTCAGGTGGACAACGACACACACACAAACACACGCGCGCGCGCGCGCACCACACACACACACCACACACACACACACACACCACACACACACACAACCCTCCCCCCCACACACACACACTTACACCCTCCCCACAACTCCCCCCCACCCCCCACACACACTTACCCCCCCCCCCCACACACACACAACACAAACAACAACACACCACTCCCCCCCCCCCCCACAGACACACACCACTTACACCCCCCCCCCCCTCACACCCTCCCCATTAACCTCGATATAAAAATAATAAAAAAATAAATAAATATAATAAAATTTCAAAAAAAAACCCCCCCCCCCTGCCCACAAACGACACATCCCACACCCCCACCGCGAACACACCACACCACACCACACACACACACACCACACTACAACACAACAACACACACACCACACACACACACACCACCACACACACAACACCACACACACCAACACACACACCACACCAACAAAACCCCACTCCCCCAACACACACACACACACACACACACACACACACACACCCCACACACACACACACACACCACAACACACACACACACACACCACACACACAACCACACACATACACACCACACACACACACACACACCCCCCCCCCACACACACAACACTACCCCCCCCCCTCACACTACCCCATTATCCTCGATATAAAAGAAAAAAATAATAAAAAAATTAAATAAAACACCCCCCCCCCTGCCACAAAGCACACATCACCCCCCACCCCGAACACACACACACACACACCACACACACACACACACACACACACACACACACAACACCACAAACACACACCACACAACACACACACACACACACACACACACACACAACACCACACAAACACACACACACACACACACACAAAAACCCCATCCCCGCACACACACAACAAAACACACACACACACACCACACACTCACACACACACACACACACACACACACACACACAAACACCACACACACACCAACACACACCACACACAAACACCACACACACACACCACACCACACACACACACACACACACACACACACACACACACACACCCACACACACACACACACACGGAAGAAGAGGCTAGTAGAGCACTGCAGACTAAGAGACATACATCTGAAGCCAGATCACGTAAATCTGTCCAGTCCACTGAGACTGATGGCAAAAGGAGGATGGGAATGGGTCCTGAGGAGGTCAATGTCCCTTGATGTTGAGACAATACTGGCTATACTGTGACAGGTTTTTTATTTTTTATTTTCTTCTATTTTATTTTTTCCTTTTTTGCTTTTTTCTTTCTCCTTTTCTTTTCTTGTTTTTCTCCTTTTTTCTTTCTCCCTTTTGTTTTTCCTTTTTTTCTTTTCTTTCTCCTTTTCTTATTTTTTTCTCCTTTTCTTTTCTTTCTTCTTTTCTTTCTCTTTTTTCTTTTCTTTCTCTTTTTTCTTCGTTAATTTTCTTTTCCTTTTCTTTTTCTTCCTTTTCTTCTCTTTCTTTTTCTTTTCTTTCTTCTTACCTTTCCTCTTTTCGTTCAGTCACTGGATTAAAAATTGCCAAAAAGTGCTTGCTTTCTTTGTCTTGTACAAAGATGAACACCGACAGAGAGAGAGAGGGGGGGGGGGGTGAAGGGGGAAGGTGGGGGGAGAGTAAGGAAAGAGAGAGGGGGGGAAAGGACGAGGCGTAGGGGGGAGGGGGAAAGGGGGAGGGTAGGAAGAAGAAAAGGGGAGAGAGAAGGAAAGAGGGTAGGAAAATGAGATAGGGGAGAGGAGAGTAAAAACAGCGAAGACGATAGTAGACAGACAGAAAAAAAACATGCAAAGAGACAATCATAGAGACAGACAGAAACAAGCAATGCAATAGAAACAAAAACAGAGGAAAAAGGGAAAAAAATGGAATGGTAAATTTTAGACGAGAGGATGAGGAGTGTCACTGTGTTCAAAGAACCAGAGAAAAACCAAGTGCTTATTTCAGTTTAACATACAATTGATGGGTTTTCAGTGGAGAAAAAGTCTTCCCTTGTTTATGCAACAGAAAAGAAAAAAACCTTAGAAAAGTCTTTTCATCAAACACTAAGAAGCACTTTTGTTTTCTGTCATAGAGATGAAATGGCGTTGCGCTGGGCCCTTTAGCGTCTGACAAGTAAGACCGGCACAAAACTTCGGTGCGGGAGAGATTAATTTCTTTTAAGTTTTTTCTATAAAGAAAAGAGGAGGAAATGGACCAAGAAGCAGAAATAGAAAGAAGGGGGTTCAAAAAAGAGAACGAGGCGAAACGGCAGAGAGGATAGAAAAGAGGAATCCTAGCTCTCAGAATGGGAAGCGGGATGCTCTTCATACTGACAGTCACCAGCATCCCAAAGGGGACCTAAAGATGAAAGGGGGGGGGGATGGTGAGGGTTGAAGAAGTGTCACTTCTATAAATCTACGAGTATTCTGTCAAACGACTGGGAAAAAGCATGCTGCATTGTCAAATATCCAATATTTCTGCGAGAAGAAAGAGGAAGAGGCCTGACAGGGAGATGAAATAAGCCTGTAGTTATGTGTGGATGGATGTCTTCGATAAGGGTTGTGAAGCGCATGACACTCAGCACGTCTTCACACCTCTTCTGTCTGTCTGTCTGTCATCAGAAACATATTTGTGGCGACGACGGAGAAGAGAAGGGAAAGGAAGAGCAAGATTTGGGGAGTTGGGGAGATGGGGGAGAGAGAGAGGGGAGTCGGAAGACTTGGTGAAACCAAGTTCCATGTTTATTTTATCACACCGCCTTCCAATGCACTTCTGGGATTTTGCAGTTCTCTGGTTTCATATGCTTCTTCTTTTTTTTAATCATAGTGAGTGCAGAAGAAGAAGGAGAAGAAGAAAAAGGAGAAGAAGAAGAAGAAGGAAAAGAAGAAGAAGAAGAAGAAGAAGAAGAAGAAAGAAGAAGAAGAAGGAGGAGGAGGAGGAGGAGGAGGAGGAGAAGGAGAAGGAGAAGAAGGAGAAGGAGAAGAAGAAGGAGAAGAAGAGAAGAAGAAGAAGAAGAAGGAGAAGAAGAAGGAGAAGAAGGAGAAGGAGAAGAAGAAGAAGAAAAATAAGAAGAAGAAGAAGAAGAAGAAGAAGAAGAAGAAGAAAAGAAGAAGAAGAAGAAAGAAGAAGAAGAAGAAGAGAGAGAGAGAGAGAGAGAAGAGAGAGAGAGAGAGAGAGAGAGAGAGAGAGAGAGAGACATACAGAAAGACATGCAAAGAGACAATCATAGAGACGGACAGAATCAGAAACATAGCAATGCAATAGAAACAGAAACAGAGGCAATAGGAAAGAAATTGGAAATGGTAAATTTTAGAAGAGAGGATGAGGAGGTGTCACTGTGTTCAAAGAACCCAGAGATATACACAAGTGCTTATTTCAGTTTAACAATACAATGTGTTGGTTACAGTGGGAAAAAGTCATTCCGTATTTTTTGCAACAGAAAAGAAAAACCTTAGAAAAGAGTTCTTCATCGACCACTCAGACAGTATCTTTTGTTTTCTGTCATATGAACTGAAATACGTTGTGCTGCCGTTTAGCGTCTGACCAGTGAGACCCGGCACATAAACTTCGGTGCGGGAGAGAATTGTTATCTTTTAAGTCTTTCTCGAAAAAACAAAAGCAGGAGGAGAAGTGTACCAAGAAGGCAGAAAATAGAAAAGAAGGAGGTGACAAAAAGAAGAGAAACGAGGCAGAAACGCAGAGAGGGATAGAAAAGAGGGAACTCTTAGCTCACAGAATGCAAGCGGGGATGCTTTTTATACTGACAGCTCACCAGCATCCCCATAAGGGGACCTAAGAAGATGAAAGAGGGGGGGGGGGGGGGGTAGGGTTGAAGAAGTGTCACATTCTATAAATCTACGACATATTCTGTCAAGCAGACTGGAAGAAGCATCGCTGCATTGTCAAATATCCAATATTTCTGCGAGAAGAAAGAGGAAGAGGCCTGACAGGGAGATGAAATAAGCCTGCAGTTATGTGTGGATGGATGTCTTCGATCAGGGTTGTGAAGCGCATGACACTCAGCACGTCTTCAGACCTCTTCTGTCTGTCTGTCTGTCATCAGAAACATATTTGTGGCGACGACGGAGAAGAGAAGGAAAAGGAAGAGCAAGATTTGGGGAGTTGGGGAGATGGGGGAGAGGGGGAGGGAAGAGTCGGAAGACTTGGTGAAACCAAGTTCCATGTTTATTTTATCACACCGCCTTCCAATGCACTTCTGGGATTTTGCAGTTCTCTGGTTTCATATGCTCTTATTTTTTTAATCATAGTGAGTGCAGAAGAAGAAGAAGAAGAAGAAAAAAGAGAGAGAGAGAGAGAGAGAGAAGGGAGGAGAGAGAGAGAGAGAGAGAGAGAGAGAGAGAGAGAGAGGAGAGAAGAGAGAGAGAGAGACAGACAGACAGACAGACAGACCGACAGACAGACCGACCGATAGACAGACAGACAGAGACAGACAGACAGAGACTGAGACAGAGACAGAGACAGACAGACTGAGACAGAGAGACAGAGAGTTGGGATATATGAGGGAGGCTGGGGTTGGGGAAATAAAAAGACTTCCTAGTATCAGCTCCTTTTAACCGTCCCGCTGCCTTTCAACGCTCTGCTGACATTTTTCAGTCCACTGATTCATTGACTTTCTTAAGCGTTGTGTGTACAGAGGAGAGAGGAGATAAGTGACGGCAAGACTTGGCAATGTAGGGCATTGTGTGTGTGTGTGTGGCGGGGGGGGGGGGGGTGGTGGTGGTGAGGACTTGGAACACTGCTATCTGTTCCATTTTCCCTGTTACCCTGCTTCCCAAAACACATCTGGAACTGAGCACTTCTCTGATCGACAATCCACATCTGGAATTAAGCAAATCTCTGATTGACAATCCACATCTGGAATTAAGCAAATCTCTGATTGACAATCCACATATGCGATCTGGCAGTTCCATGATTGAAAATCCACATCAGGAATTTAGCAGTTCTCTGATTGACAACCCACATCTGTGATCTGGCAGTTCTATGATTTAAAATCCACATAAGGAATTTAGCAGTTCTCTGATTGACAACCCACATCAGGATTTTAGCTGTTCTCTAGTTGACAATTCACATCTAGAATTTACTTGTTCTCTGATTCATAATACACATCTGGAATTTAGTATTTCTCTGATTCACAATCCACATGTGAAATTTATCAGTACTCTGATTTACAATACACATCTGGAATTTAGTATTTCTCTGATTCACAATCCACATGTGAAATTTATCAGTACTCTGATTCACAATACACATCTGGAATTTAGTATTTTTCTGATTCACAGTCCACATGTGAAATTTATCAGTACTCTGATTCACAATACACATCTGGAATTTAGTATTTTTCTGATTCACAATCCACATGTGAAATTTATCAGTACTCTGATTCACAATACACGTCTGGAATTTAGTATTTTTCTGATTCACAATCCACATGTGAAATTTATCAGTACTCTGATTCACAATACACGTCTGGAATTTAGTATTTCTCTGACTGACAATACGCACCAGGAATTTAGCAGCTTTCCCATTCACAATACACATAAGGAATTCAGCAGTTCTCCTATTTACAAAATACACATCAGGAATTTAGCATTTCTCTTATACACAATACAGTTTGAGATTTGGCAGCTCAGATTCACAAATTTTAAAAAATCTGAAATTTACGAGTTCTCTGATTTAGACACTTTAACCCCCCCCCCCCCCCCCCCCCCCCCCCCCCCCCCCACACACACACACACACAACAAAAAACAGTGTGTGAAAAAATGGAGACGAGACAGGAAAGAGGAGGACACGGGAATGTCAGGGAGACTAGGAGAGGGGGAGTGAGAAGATTGTAAAACCCTTTCTATTTCTTTCCCGTCACTCTGCCTTCAAACGCACTTCTGGGATTCAGCGGTTCTCTGATTCATATGCTTTTCTTTTTAAAAGCCAGGGTATGCACAGAAGGAAGATGAAGATAGCAAGAAGAAGAAGAGGAAAGAGAGAGAAAGCAAGATCAGGACGTGAAGAAAAGGCTGAGAGAGGAGTGAGACAGAGGACTGTCAAATCGGTTCAGTGTTTTATTCTCTCACTTTGCCTTCCAATACACTTTGGGGATTTTCAGTTCTCTCATTGATAGACTTTAAAAATAACATTCTTTAAAAAAAATATGTGTGCAGAAGAGAGAAGAGAGATGGAAAGTAAGACTTTAAAATGTTTGTAGATGTTAAGAGAGAGATGAGAGAGAGAGAGAGAGAGAAGAGAGATGAAAATGAGAGAGAGGAGAGAGAGAGAGAGGAGAGAGAGAGAGATGAGAGCGAGAGACTGTTAAGATTGTTCCTTTATTTGTCACTTCCTTCAAGTGAGTTGGGGTTTTGCAGTTCTCCGATATAGCGTTTTTAAATAATGGAGGATGTACACAGAATAGGAGGAAAGGAGAAGGAGACTAAGACTGGGAAATGGGAGAGGTAGGGGGGGGGGGGTGAGTCGACAAGAGAGAAAGAGAGAGAGGAAAGAGAGAGGAGAGAGAAAGGAGAAAGAGGGAAAGGAGGAGAGGGAGGGAGAGGAAGAGAGAGAGAGGAGAGAAGGAGAGAGAGGAGAGAGAAGAGAGAGAGAAGAAGAGAGAGAGAGAGAGAGAGAGAGAGAGAAGGAGAGAGAGAGAGAGAGGAGAGAGAGAGAGAGAAGAAAGAGGAGAAAGAGAGAGAGAGAGAGAGAGAGAGAGAGAGAGAGAGAGAGAGAAGAGAGGGGAGAGAGAAGGAGAGAGAGATGAGAGAGAGAGAGAGAGAGAGAGAGAGAGAGAGAGAGAGAGAGAGGAGAGAGAGAGAGAGAGATCGACATCGACATCGACATCGACATCGACAGAAAGACACACAGGGATGATGGCAGAGAGAGCGACACATAGACAGAAAAACAGTCAGTCAGACAAACAGACAAACCGACCCCCCCCCCCCCCCCACCTCCCCAAACATACACACATATACATCGTGGCTCCGTCGAGCTGTCCAGCACATTAAGGCTAATGGACAAAGGAGAATTGGTCGTGTGAAGGTCAATGTCTCTCAATGTCTGCACAAAGCTCTCTCTTTCTGCCCCGCTTTCTTCTCTTCTTTTTCTGTCCCTTTTTTCTTGTCTTTCTTTTTCTTTTTTTCCTTTTGCGCGATATCTTATTTCTTTCCGCTTTTTCTACCTTTTCTTTGCTGTTCCTGTTACATGGTTTTCTCTTTCTGTTTCTATTTTGTTTTGTTTTGTTTTGTTTTGTTTTGTCACAGCATTGATTCAAAGTGTTCTTTCTGCTTTTCTAGGTCTGATATGGGGGACGGGATAGCCTGGTGGTTAGAGCATTGTGCGTTGCGCTCGTGGTCTGACAGTCCGGGTTCGAAAAAACAGGGGCTTGCCACATTCTTTAAGCAGCATCGAGCGTGGTTACCATTTGGATGGGTGACCGTTCGCGCGCCTTGGCTTCAGTACAGTTCCCCCAGTTCACCCAGCTGTAAATGGGTACCTGCCCTCTTTAGGGTCAGGGAAGGTAAAGCAGCGAGGGAAAGGAGATGGGCGCCGCCCTAAATATGCTGGCCCCTTGAGAAGTTGAGGTCTCTGATGCCTGCTCCCCTACGACCACATAGGTTATGGGACATCTTTACCTTTTTATAACATTCTAGAATAAAGTGATCTTAATTTTTTTTTAAAATCTAGTATTCTGTTACATAGACAAAAGCCAATACATTGTTTAAAGAGCAGACAATAACGACCACCACCCCCACCCCCACCCCCCAAAAAAAAAGAAAAAAAAGAAAAAGAAGACAACAATGATGGGTGGCGCTGCTCTTGTGGCGACGCGCTGTCCCCCAGGAGAGCAGCCCGAATTTCACGCAGAGAAATATGCCGTGACTCAAAGTGGTATGAAATGAAATGAAGCAAAACCAAAACTAACAAAACATACAAACAAAGAACACCACAAGAGTATGGAAGGGCTTAGGAAGGCTTTGCTCACTGAGATCAATCCAATGCATTTCTGTCAGATGAAAAAGAATCAATCATCATTCTATTCTCAAACTGTACTACTTCTCTCCAAGAAAGACAAGCACGCAGGGAAGCAACACAAGCTTGAAAGTTGCGGATGAATGTGTTCGACCGGCACTTCGTAGGGAGATGCACTCATCAGATCTTAAGACCACTTCTGTTTGCATACAGAGGCAATGAATAGGCTGTAACCATACATACAGACACAAAGGGCAGTGTAAAGCCGGGGGGAGGGGGGGGCACAGGGGGGCGGGAGGTGAGAGATGAAGTAACAGAGAAGAGTGTGAAATTTGTTTTATTCCTGTTGTGCAGCTTGTAAGTGCACTTTCCGGATTTTTACAATGTCTCTGGATCATGTGTTTTCTTGGGTTTGCTTGGTTTATTTCTTTTTATTGATAATTAATAAATTCGTTTTTATGATATCCAGAAAAGCTGTGACATGTTTCAAATATAAAAACAGAAGGCAGGGGAAGGGGTAGGGTGGTATCAGATCTTTCTGTCCCCCAGGGGTAGACAGAGAGGGAAGATTTTCTGCTCCTTACATGCATGTTTCTTCCTTTCTTTGTTGCCGCTGTCTGTGACAGGGCAGGGCATGTGAGGGCTGCGTAATTATTAACCACCTGCTTGTTCAGGTTTTCTTTATCACGTGCAGATACACATATGAAGAAGTGTGTGCATGCAATACATGTCTGTGTTATTTCCTTTAAGTGGCAAGTTTTCATAAGATTAATCATAGCCATATAGATACATCTCCACAAACAATCGCTTATATTCCATTCAGATGTGTAGCTACACACACACACACACACACACACAACGCACGCGTGTGTACACACGCACACACACCTCTACGCACGCACGCACGCACGCACGCATACACACACACACACACACACACACACGCGCGCGCGCGCGCGCACAGAAAGAGATAGAGAGAGAGAACTGATATTCTGTTATCAGTTCTTGACAAACCTCTGTTCATGATATCCAGTGTCGCTCTAACACGTTTTGAATATCCAAAACTAAAACAGGTAGGATGGTAACAGATCTGTCTGTCCCCAGGCATAGACAGACAGACAGACAGACAGACAGACAGACAGACAGAGAGGGGAGATTGATTTTCTGGTCACTACATACATGTTTCTTTCTTCCTTTATTGTCGCTGTATGTGACAGGACAGGACATGTGGGGACTGCGCAATTAGTGACCATCTGCTTGTGCAGGGTTTCTTTTCTTTATCACGTGCAGATGCACACATGAAGAGGTGTATGCATGCAATACATGTCTTTGTTCTTCCCTTGAGGTGGCAAGTTTGCCTAAGGGGTGGGGGAGGGCGGCGGATGGATGCTGGTGGTTAGCGTGATGCGCTCGTTATCTGCTGACCCGGGTTCAATTTCGGTTCAAGAGGATTTTTCCTCTGGAGTTAACATCAGTGCCGACTCCACTTTCCCCAAAAGTCCTTCGGATGAGACTTTAAACCGAGGCCCCGTGTGCGAACGCACGTAGAACATCTTGCGCACACTTTAAAACCCGTTCCGTTTTTCGGAAGAGTAGGCCATTGTGTGCCAGTGGGAACGGATGATAAAATGTACAAAACTGCATACACACGGGGACTGATTGAAAAAAGCACATGAATGCTTATTCCATTATCCTCGAAATAAAAGAATTTTTAAAAAAAATTATTTAAAAGGTTTAATCATAGCATGTAAGCATCTCCACAAAATCGTATATTCATGCAGATGTGAGGCTACAACACAGTCATGCGCGCGTGCGCGCGCCACACAACACACACACAACACGTAACGCACATGTAACACCACACAACACACACACGTAACACACACACGAATTCACGCACGCACACACACACACACACATACAGAAGCGATATTCTTTTATCAGTACTTGACAAACCTCAGCTCATGACATCCAGTGAGGCTCTAACATATCTGGAATATCCAAAAAGAAAGGAGATAACGGTGTGGTAACAGATCTTTTTGTCTTCAGGCATAGACAGACAGACAGACAGACAGACAGAGAGAGGGGGGAGATTTTCTGGTCATTACATACATGTTTCTTCCTTCCTTTCCGTTTTGTGGCTGTCTGTGACAGGGCAGGGATATGTGGGGGCTGCATAATTAGTGACCATCTGCAGGTTTTGTTTTTTTCTTTATCACGTGCAGATGCGCGCATGAAGAGGTGTATGCATGCAATACATGTCTTTGTTCTTCCCTTTTGGTGGCAAGATTGTGTATAATGATTGATCATAGCCATGTCGCTCATATTCCATTCAGATGTATAGTTAAGCACACTAGCGCACTAACACACACACACACACATTCGCGCGTGCATGCACTCGCATACAAACACACATACATGTGTCTGTTCATAAATGTGTCTGTGTGGTGTTTGTACGTACATGCACGCACATATGTACGTACAAACACCACACAGACACATTTATGAACAGACACACAGACGCAGAGACGCGCAGATTCACACACACAAACATACACACAAACACAGACACAAACACACACACACAAGACATACACACAAACACAGACACAAACACACACACACACACTTATGCATTCACAGATGCAGAAGCAACACATAGACATAAACAAACACAAACAGAGGGAAACAGACAGACAGACAGACAGACAGGAAGACAGACAGACAAACATGTGGACACGTCACAGGAGCACAGACGTAGAACATGAAGTCATTAGATGTAGTGTTTCCATTTTTGGTAGACAAGGATGTGAGCATGGTTTCCATTCTTTGCTCTATCAGAGTGAACAGCTTTTTGGAGGAGGTTATTTTTTGCATGTATCGCTTCTCCTGCTCTGCAGCTGTCCAAAATCACACACACACACACACACACACACACACACACACACACACACACACACACACACACACACACACACACACACACAGATAGAGAGAGAGTGAAAGAGCGAGAGAGAGAGAGAGAGAGAGAGAGAGAGAGAGAGAGAGAGAGAGAGAGAGAGAGAGAGAGAGAGAGAGAGAGAGAGAGAGAGAGAACTCGAACTCTCGAACTCGAATATTTTAATGAGGGTAATTGGATAAGCCAGAGGCTTCTTTACACCAGACCATCATGGGAAAAAAGTGAAACAAACATGTATAAAGCAATGAATCAACAACAAAAAAATAGTGTAAAAAAACAATGAAATGAATCACACAAATTGAGAGATAGATAGATAGATAGGTAGATAGATAGATAGAGAGAGAGAGAGAGAGAGAGAGAGAGAGAGAGAGAGAGAGAGAGAGAGAGAGAGAGAGAGAGAGAGAGAGAGAGGAGAAAGAAACAGGCAAACATGCAGATAGACAGGGAGACAGACAGACAGACAGACAGATATGTAAACAAAAATACATTTAGGCAGACAGAGAGCTAGGTAGCTAGCTGGACAGAGAGAGAGAGAGAGAGAGAGAGAGAGATAGTGATAGAAGGATAGATAGATAGATAGATAGATAGATAGATAGATAGATAGATAGATAGATAGATAGATAGATAGACAGATAGAAAGAGAAAGATAGAACTAGCTATTGAGATAGATAGAGAGAGAGTGATAGAAAGATAGAAAAATAGAAAGATAGAAAGATACATAGATAGATAGGTAGATAGATAGATAGATAGACGGATAGATAGATAGATAGATAGATAGACAGACAGATAGATAGATAGATAGATAGATAGATAGATAGATAGATAGGTAGGTAGATAGACTGGCATTTTTTGCATTTCAAATACAAACAACTGCTACGCACAGTTGTATCATCACAAAGCGTTGAGAGGATGGCAGTGTATGCACAAACAGATCATTACCTTGGAAATCGATTGAAAATGGAGCAGAGTTTAGAGCGGAACCTTGCAGAATGCCTTGTTTGCTTTATTGGTTGTGGGGATGATGTTTACTTAACCCCGGAGCAAGTTTATTGATCGGTTATATTTCAGATTTTAAAAAATCCTTTGAGAGTTTTATCAAATGAAGACAGTTTTCTCATTTTTATTTCTTTCGATGGAAGCTTTTGTTGAAGTAGGCTGTAGTTGTTGATGAGGTCAAAGGCTATTTTAAAATCAAAAACCCAGCACAGAGAGAGAGAGAGACAGATACAGAGACAGAGAGACAGACAGACAGACAGACAGACAGACAGACCGGCACAGTAAATTGATAGATAGAAATAGACGGACAGTTGATAGACATACATACAGACAAGCAGTAGACAGACATACCAAACAGTAGACAGACAGTAGACAGACAGTAGACAGACAGACAGACAGGTGTGTGCGTGTAAGGGGCAGGGAAAGGACCTGATAATGATTTCATTTCTGTTCACGCCTGAAGGCTAGCATTTTTTCTCGATGTTTTTACCTACTTCTTCAACTTTTCCTCCTGACTGTCAGTCACGTTCTCCCGCTAGCAAGGGCCATGGGAGAGCACTGTGCACAGAACTTGACATCCGTTCTGAACATCAGGCAGATAATTGTACAGCCAGCCAGCCAGACAGACACACAGACAGACAGACAGATAGTTGGACAGATTATCATAATTCTTCTTCTACTTCTTTATCGAACACTCAGACAGCAACTATTGTTGTTTGCCATAATTATGAGCGAAAATGCGTTACGATGCTATTCAGCGTTAAGTCAGCCCAAGCGTATTCGACTTCAACGATGGGGAATTTAAAAAAAAAAATTTTATTAGTAATTTTTGTGTGGAAAGAAACATGCAGGAACATGGACCAAAGAAGCAAAAATAGACAAGAAGGAGGTGACAGGAAGGAAAGCTGAAAGAGAGGGGTAACAAAGAGGGATATTTCTAGCACAGACATTTCAGAAGGTGGGTCTACTGTATAATTATACTGACAGGCCCCCGGGGTCCTTGTCCTCACGGGGGAAGAATAATACAGGTAATATTTTCAGTTGCACAAGATGGTACCGATAGTTAATGCCTGGTGCCTAGTGCTGTCCATCCACTGCAGGGTGTAACTCTCCAGAGCAGCTCTCCCTCCCTCCCTCGTTGAGTCCTCTCTTGTGCCTCTCTGTGCCATGTTACGCCCGCGTGTTTCATGATGTCATCAAACCATCTGGTTGCTGAACTGCTATGGGCTCTGTAACCGTATCTTGCCTGCCATCTTGAACACCTTTTGTTGTGTTCATCTCTTGTCCTCTTATCTCACAATGTTACCCACAAATTTTCCATGTCTGTGTAAGCGAGAACTTGAGGACATCTGTTAGCCCTGCTCTTTTTCTCATCTCCCGGCATGGTATTCAATATTGCAGTTTTTAAATTCAACACACATTCAACTGAATATCAAACAGTACTGATAGCTTTAAATACAGAAATATAAAGTAAAGACTGTGGCTAGGAATTATAATACAAGCCCACGAAGATTACAACAAATCACATTAAAAAATATATAAAAAGAAAAACAAACAAAAAGCTGCGAAGAAAATTATTGCAAACATCGCAATCAAAAGCAAGAATGTTACTCGTAACGGTTACTATCAAACCTTTGAGATCGTTGACCATTCAAAGATTAGAAACGGCCAATACAGTGTAGCGTAAAAAGAAATGCATACATTCAAAGATTATAGAAAAACATTATCAGCAGTTTCCTTGCCCACGGAAATTAGAAATTCTAATACATAAACTGAGATTAAATGCATGGAATACTAAATATTCAAAAAATGTAACATGTTGTTGTTCTATTCCACTTTCAGTCCACCATTTGTTGTTTGATTGCCCAATTCTTCTTGACATGTATAAAAGGAGAGGTTTAGATATTCATAAGAAATATGCCACTAGTCAAGAAGTTTTATATGACTCTCAGCAATTCATAGTGTCAGTTGCTGAAGTCATATATTCTTCACCTGTAAAACCTTTACTGTAATTTCATATATATATATATATATATAATATATATATATATATATATTTATATATATGTACATTCATATATATATATATATTATATATATGTATATATTTATATACCTATGTGTGTGTGGATGTGGGTGCGTGTAGGGAGAGAAAGAGAGAGAGAGAGAGAGAGAGAGAGAGAGAGAGAGAGAGAGAGAGAGAGAGAGAGAGAGAGAGAGAGAGAGAGAGATGCGGTGTGTAATAATAGGTACTTTGGTATGAATGCGGGTGTGTCTAAATCACCATGTAGTGAATAGACATTAAACAAAACAAAACACATAGCGTAAAAAGGCAATTTGAAGAAATCCAGACAAACAATAGTTGTGAAGATACTAATCTTTTACTGATATTGGTCAAAGGAAAGAAGGAGAGCAGGATGTCAAAGGAGATGACAGAAAAAGACACAAGAACGGTGAAGAAGGAAGAAGGGGGAGAAAAGGAATAAAAACACACACACACGTGCGCGCGCACGCACGCACACACGCACAAACGTACACACACACATACACACACACAAACACAAAAACACAGACACAGACAGACAGACACACACACAAACACACAGACACACCAACACACACAGACACACATAGACACACACACACACACGGGGACACACACACACACA
>CM054141.1:50627013-50637013 GCA_028751875.1 Rapana venosa
CATTGGGTCTCTCTCTCCTCACACACACACACACATGCACGCACGCACGCCCACACGCACGCACACACAACACACACGCACGCACACATGCGCACACACACACATACACACACACATATACACACACACGCACACCACACACACCACACACACACACACACACACACACGCACCTCAACATCAGAAGACAAGACAGCCAGGCAACAATAATGAGCATTGTTGCCCAGGCAATAATACAATAAACGGTCATGCTATGTCTGCCTGGACCCATTAGTCGGTCAGTCAGTCAGTCAGGCAGGCAGGCATTCAGGCAGGCAGGCGTGCAGACAAGCAGGCAGGCAGGCAGGCAGGGAAATAAATGCATCATCATCATCATCATCATCATCATCATCATCATCATCATCATCAGTCCATCCATCCCTATGCTTCACAAAGAAGTGGCGCCGGCTGATGGATAGAAAAGAAACCCACACCACACACCCCTGCTCTTCTTCTTCTCCTGTGCCTGCTCCAGACTTGTGGGAGATGATTGATGGTGAAAGCTTGTGAAATGGCCGGCCATGTTTCTGTTGCTGGGGCACTTTCTTTCTGCAGCTAGCCTGTCTCTCTTTTCTTCTTCTGCCTTGCCTTGTCTGTGGTTTCCCTTTGCAGTTTTTTTTCCATTTGTTTATTTTTTTGTTTCTTTGGGTTTTTTGTGTGTTGCTGTTTGTCGCCATTTCGCCTCTCTTGTGCTGTTATGTTTTTTGTTGTTGGTTTTGTTGTTGTTGTTTTGCTGTTTTATCTTTCTTGTTCTGGTTATGAGGGTTTTTTGTTGTTTGTTTGTTGTTGTTGGTTTTGTTGTTGTTGTTTTGCTGTTTCACTTTTCTTGTGCTGGTTATGAGGGGTTTTTTTTGTTTTTTGTTTGTTTGGGTTTTTTGGGTTAGATTTTTTTGTTTGTTTCGCTTTTGTTGTGCTTTTGTTAGAGTTTTTTTGTTGTTACGTACATACGCGCACATGTGTCTCTTTGAAGCTGGTATGCTTGTAGAGTAGTCTCTCAGCCTTTGGATATGTCAAGATTTGTCTGTCCAGTGTTTACATGTAATTATTGCCATCAGTCTGGTGCCCCTAACTGTATACTCAGCACTGTTTGGTCAGTCTGTCTGTCTGTAATTCGTTCTGTCTGCCGATATCCATGTACACTTTTTGAAGGGCTCTCTTCGAACAAGTTTGTTTCGTTGCCGTCTTTTTCAGAAAAACGGAGTGTGTAGTATATCAAATATGTGTTTGTACGTGTGCGCACTCGCGCGTTTCTGCTCTCTCCGCTCTCTTTCTCTCTGTATGTATGTATAATATATATATATATATATTATATATAAAATATATATATATATATATTATATATATATAATATATATATATATATATATATATATATATATATTAGGTGGACAAAAAACTCGAACAGTCTTAGGTTCAATTCCACCCCAACACACACCACACACACACACACCACACACACACACACACACACACACACACACACACACACTCTCTGTCTCTCTCTTTCTCTTATATATCCCTAAGGGCGGGGACTGATTGTAAAAAAAGCACATGGGTGCTTATTCATTATCCTCGAAATAAAAGATTGTGTCATTGTCATTGTCATTATATATATATATATATATATATATATATATATATATATATAAGAGAGAGAGAGAGAGAGAGAGAGAGAAGGGAGAGAGAGAGAGAGAGAGAGGAGAGAGAGAGAAAGAGAGAGAGAGAGATAGATAGATAGATAGATAGATAGATAGATAGATAGATAGATAGATAGATAGATAGATAGATAGATAGATAGATAGATAGATAGATAGATCTGTGTGTACAAAGACAGAGACAAAAAGACAAAGAGACTTGCACTCAAGCCCCTCTGTCCATGTTGACAAATCCTGATAATGATTTTTGTTTTTAAAAAAAAATAAAGGGCAGGTTGTGAAACCAAAGACCTACAAGAAGACTCGCTTCCTCCCTGCACCCCCATCCCCCCCCCCTCCCCCCACCCCCCATCACCAGCTTTTCGGTCAGCCACAGCCACAGCAGCAACAGCAGCAACAGCATGCAGTAGTAGCCTAGCAGCAGCAGCAGCAGAAGTAACCGCACTGGGATAGCCAGGGCGCCAGCTTGTATGATCGGGACTCAGCGCGCCCACCACCACCACCACCACCACCGCCACCACAACGACCACCAACACTCCTTTGCCACTACCTCTCCTGCCTGCCTGCCTGCCTGCCTGCTCGGTAGCCTATGTCGCCGGCAGGCCGCTCGCCGTCTCTGTTCCTGCCTGCCTCCCTCCCTCCATCCATCCTTCCTTCCCTCTCCCTTCTTCTCTGCTCTGTTGGGCTGGCTCTCTGGTCTTGCCGAGGCTTGTATTGGGTGAGGAGGGTGTGAGGCGAGTGAGGTGAGGTGAGGTGAGGTGAGGCGAGGTGAGGCGAGGCTGGCCGGAAGAAGATGATGGCCCTCCTCCCTGCCTCGCGCTCGAACAGCTGTTGAGGCTTGGTAGGACGTCATGACAGTCACACAGACACAGAGACAGAGAGAGAGAGACAGAGAGGGGAGGGGAAAGAAATCCCTGGCTTCCTCTTGTACCTTGTCTGTCTGTCTGTCTGTCTTGTCTGTCTGTCTTGTCTGTGGCAGCGTTTCCCTTGATGATAGGTAGATAGATAGATAGGTAGGCCGTGATTTGGATGCCGTGGTGGAGGTTGGTGGTGATGTTGGGGACGCTTGGTGCTAGCTAACAGGTGGTTGTTGTTTATTGGTGGTTTTGGTTTTCGGTTGTTTTTTGTTGTTGTGAAGAAGTGCTTTGATTCTGAGCTGGAGTTTTGTCGTTATTTGTGAGTGTTTTATTATTTATTTATTTATTTATTTGTTTATTTATTTATTTATTTATTCTTTAATATCGAGGATAATGGAATAAGCACTCATGTGCTTTTTACATCCAGTCCCCGTGTGTATGCGGTTTTGTAAATTTTGTCATCTGTTTGTGTGTGTGTTTGTGTGTGTGGTGTGTTTATGTGTGTGGTGCGTGTGTGCACGCGCGCGCGCGTGCGCGGGTGTGTGTGTGTGTTTAAAAAGGTTCCGATGTGAATTTTTGTGGTGAGGCTTTATTGTGTGTGTTTCATGGAGAGTTGTTTTAAAGGGACCAAGCTTTTTATTGTGTGAGAGAAAGTTGGAGTGTGTCTATTGATTTTCCCGGCTAGGCGGTGTTGGCTTTGATTGTGTCTTTATAATGGTGTGAACTTGTGAGTATCATAAAAAGTTTTAATTGGAAGTATAAGACGAATAACAAGAAAAAAAACCACTTCAATTTTCTCCTTTTTTTTCACTGTCGGATTTCCTACGTACACCTTGTAACTACTTTGGGTCAATAGTTGTTGATCAAAAAAAAAAAAGATTCAGGATGATTCTCATTGATTTACCACCAAAAAAAATGACTTCAGTCATGTTTTGTAGACAAAAATGTTTCTCCCCAAATTTGGCTCCCATATCGTGCCCTATTTATTGTGAATCACACAGCTTACAATAATCCAGGCTCTGTCCCACTATCGATCAGTTTTGTCGAAGTTTGCTGGTGAAATATCAGACATCCTAATTGACAGTCTTGTCCCCGTATCGATCACCGCAGCCTCCACAGCTTCTGCCATGCTAGCTGCTATGGGCCGGTAAATGAGGGCCGGCCACTTGCCAGCTGTCTCCGCAGCTAGCTCTCACTGCTCAGCTGTCGGACTCTTACATAGTGCACAGAGCTGATCACTTTTTGATAGGGACCAGGCAGTGTTAGGGAGGGATAGCACAGACCACATAGAAAACAACCTCTGACATGTGTAGGAAGTGGAAAATGGCCAGGCTGCTGGAGAATAGATCATACGTTGATGGTAAGGGACTGTTGAGTGGTGTGTAATGTTCTATGGAGTATTGAATTTTCTGTGAAAGGTTTGAAAGAGTTTGTGCGATTGATAGGTGGGGTTTTTTTTCTTAGTTTTTGAGGTTAAGCATAATAATACAAAACTTAACAAAAGAAGCTGTTTGCTAAGACTTGTTTTCAACCCTAAAATGGACATATAATTATGTACTTGATTATTTAAACTGTTACATAACAGACATTTAGCCCACTGTATATCATGATCTCTTAGTCTCCAGACAATTGCATAAACTCAACACTACTTACTTTACAACTGCAGCAAGGAGAAGACCAAGCAAAACCAGATGCTGTAAAAGACTCGGAGCTTATTCCTTGAAGATGCAGACAGCAGCAGTAGCATGAGAAGACACCCCGCTCTTGGGATGGTGCTTGCTTGAAGGAAAGCCATCTGTGTGGTCATCGCTCTGTGTTTATCGTTTGGAGATTTTGAACCTGGTGTTAAAGCCAGTTGCTGCTGTAATGGAATGAATTCTGCTGAGTGACGGTAACGGTGACACAAGTGTAGACACAGAAACTCGAACGGTGGATACTTCAGCTTTCTGTCACTCGCGAAATGTGTTCAGTGAAACCACATCTCCTACTGTGGTAAAATGAAAATGGAATGAAGCTTTTCATGTGGTAAAAACTAGCAACGATGTGTTTGTTTTTCTTACTCAGAATTCGGATGCCTACAGGATTTTACGTTCATGTGTGATTCTTTCGTTGATGTTCGTGGTGTGGCTGGTTTGAAGTCATAGCGGATAAGATAGGATCATGTTACTGTGTTTCTAAAAAAAAAAAAAAGGTTTGAGTGCACTTGCACTACTCACATGATCTTCTATTTGTCAGGGGACGGAAATCAAGCTGCATTCATGCCTCACATTGATAAATTAAGAAAGCACCTTTATTTCTGTGCTCCCATTTTTCTTTTTAAAGCACTTTTTTGTTGTCTGGAAACAAAATAAGGGGCTGTCAGCAACATTAATCAGCCACTCGGCTATATATATCCAGCTGCAAAGCAAACCACAGTATCTGCTTTCTGAACACTGAAATGCCATGAAGAACAATAGGACGAGAAGGCAAAGGCTTCGTATAATTAGAGATCCTGCTTTCAATAGTCTGATCATGGGGCCTTTAACAATGTCAAGGTCATAACAAAAGAAATCGTCATTGTCAAGAGAATCTGACACCAGGTCAGCGTACCACGCCCACTGTCTATCACGTCACCTCTCTGCCATTGATACAGCCAGCCGCCATGTGCAGCCTGTTAGGTGGGTGATCCTGTAGGGGGGTGACATGAGTGCCGGCAACTTGACCTGCCTACATCCACTATGCCTGATCATAGCTGTCTGTCCACATTGTGCAGTGTTGCGTGCTTATCTTGCAGGTCATTAAAGAAAAAGAATGTGATGTATACATAGTACATCAAGGAGTATGACTTAAAAATGAGGTCACGGCTAGCCACCGTCATATCTTACAGCCCCTAAACTGTGAAAAGTGTTGGCGTGTAGAGGGCAGTCAGTGACAAAAGCTGCACCCCCCAAAAAACAACGACCCTGCAATATCGAGAGGTTACATCATGATACGGCTTCCAGGAAGACCGTGTGTGGTTTAGCAGTCAGAAACAAGCTGTGACATTTTGAGAAACACAGAAACTGGATTAATCTTGTAATCAGAGCCTGGACTGCAGCGATTGTGTGGTAGAGAGACCTGTGATAAAGTTTCAGCTTACCAGGATTTGTCTCTCATGCTTGATGAGATTGCTTGGAAAAAAAGTCCAATCTGAACTCAACTGCACTGGGATGCTGTAGTCAGTCATTCACTCGTTTACTCTGATGCTACTTGTGTGACTTGGGAAGGGCTGCTAACACCAGACGATTTAGCCATACTGCAAAGGTTCACCTACACTGCTGGCAAAACTGCCGTCTTGCCAACTCTGCTAGGTTTATTCAGCTGGGGCATTGTGATCAGGCATCTATCAGAGCTCTGTGTGATATTATATTTACCCCCCCCCCCCCCACCCACCCCGCTCCTCTTCCCTGTGATAGACTATAGAGGCGGGAGGGTTGTTTGTACGACACACCAACATGAAAATATCGCTGTGATTGTACAGCTTTGAACTGGAGTATGGTGATGCCACGACAATGAAGAAAAAAGAAAATACAATAGTACAATCCATAACAAACTCCATTATTTGTATCAAATTTTCCTAAAACAGTGGTACTGCTCGTATGTTCATTACGAGTGTGAAGGGACCCTAAGTGGAGTGATTTATTGAGGATCTGGTTTTTATTCTTCTCTTTTTCTTTCAATATAATATTGGGGTGCTTTTTCCCTCCCGTCATGTCGTTTCATGCCTGGGATAGTGGCCAGTATGTCAGTGTGGATACAGCCTTGCTTTGGGAGTAGCACCAGTCTGCAGCCCTGCCTTTGGTGACTGCACTGCGGGGGCTTTCTTCTTGACTAAAGGTGCGTGCTTTTCTGGTCCCTGTTGTTAGTTGCTGCAACCTGTTGGTACTCTTACATGGTGCGAGATTTGTGCGTGTGATAAATGTATGATGGTCGCACATATGTGTGTGAGTGCGCGCGCGCG
Organism: Rapana venosa; assembly: GCA_028751875.1. Classification (NCBI taxonomy): domain Eukaryota; kingdom Metazoa; phylum Mollusca; class Gastropoda; order Neogastropoda; family Muricidae; genus Rapana; species Rapana venosa. The sequence continues at coordinate 50,633,544 of CM054141.1, forward strand.
TGTGTGTAAATGTGTGTGTGTGTGTGTATGAGGGAGGGAGGGAGGAAGGGAGAGAGAGAGAGAGAGAGAGAGAGAGAGAGAGAGAGAGAGAGAGAGAGAGAGAGACAGACAGACAGACAGACAGAGAGACAGAGACAGAAAGGAGAGAGAGAGAGAGAGAGAGAGACGAGAGAGAGAGAGAGAAGAGAGAGGAGAGAGAGAGAGAGAGAGCGGGGAGCAATATTGTTCTAATCTAGCTTTACAAAATGCGTGAATAAAAGAATGCATGCATACGCACACAAATACACACACATGCACGCACACTCACAAAGTATGCAAATGTGCTTGTATGCATGCAAGTATACATATGCATAACGCAGCCACATATGGTTAAAAATCCCTGGGGTGAAAATTTTTATTTCTTAATATTTTGGTGTCTGTCACTTGATTTTCCTTCTGCACTACCTATTACTTGCTTATTTCTCAGTCAGTTACAATAATGATGGTGATGATGATAATGATAATGATGATGACGACGATGATGATACTACTACTGCTGCTACTAATACTGCTGCTGCTGCTGCTGCTGCTACTGCTGCCGCTACTACTACTACTACTACTACTACTACTACTACTACTACTACTACTACTACAACCACCACCTCCACCACCTCAACCACAACCACAACCACCACCACCACCTCAACCACCAGCACTACTACTACTACTACTTCTATTACTACTACTACTACTACTACTACTACTACTACTACTACTACCACTACTTCTATTACTACTACTACTACCACCATCACTACAACCACAACCACCACTACCACCACCACCGCCTCAACCACCAGCACTACCACCACCGCCACCACCACTTCTTCCACCTCCATCACCACTGCTGCTGCTGCTGCCGCTGCTACAACTACTACCGACAATGATGATAATAACAATCATGCTAATGGATAATAATTACATAGCGTACAATAGCAGATACTCCTCTCATATCCATTTGCATGAATACTTACACTTCCCAACTGTCCCCAAGGCACTCATTTCCACAATACGTTTTGCCTTCCTCAGACTGTGGCAAAAACAATACACCCCTCTTCCCATCCTCCCTCTCCCCATATACGTGCAAACCCACACGAAAATACGCATTTACACGCACACACCCCACCACCATCACCATCCACACCACTATCGCGACCACCATCACCATCCACACCACCACCATGACCATCACCACCACCATCACCACCACCATCCCCATCCACACCACCATCACCATCCACACCACCATCCACACCACCACCATGACCATCCACACCACCATGACCATCCATACCACCATCACCATCCCACACCACCACCATCACCACCACCATCACCATCCACACCACTATCACCCCCACCACCATCACCACCACCATCACCATCCACACCACCATCACCACCACCACCACAGTCCACAACACAACTCCGATTCCCCACGCGCCGTTTAATAACAGTTCACAGTCTCTACAAAGACTACGCTTTTAAGGATTAATTTTTAAAAGACCTGACATGTTCAACATGTCTTAGAGTTTCAAGCTGTCTGTTCGTCCTTCGGATGAGACTATAAACCGAGGCCCCGTGTTCGAACGCATGCAGAACATCTTGCGCACACGTTAAATCCTGTTCCGCTTTTCGGAAGAGTAAGCCATTGTGTGCCGGTGGAAACAGATGACAAAATTTACAAAACCGCATACACACGGGGACTGGATGTAAAAAAAAGCACATGAGTGCTTATTTAATTATCCTCGATATCAAAGAAAAGAGTAAAGAAAAAGAATACAAGCAGGGTTTTGATAAGAGCGAGAGGACTGACGATATTCTTTTTTCCTTTTCTACCTCTCTTTTCTGTTCCCCTTTTTTAAGCAGGGTGCGTTGTGCCTGGTCTTCTCCTGCTGTGCTTGTAGCTCGGCAGGAGGTCTGTCTCACTGACACATGGCCTCCGTTAGCCGAGACAACCGTTTGGACTTCAGGGCATGCGGTTCACTGAGAAGTTCGTAAGGGAACATTTTCAAAACTTGCTGGTAAAAAAGAAGGCTGGAAAAAACGGGCTTGCTAGGCACAAAAAATTAAGCACGAGAGAGAGAGAGGAGAGAGAGAGAGAGAGAGAGAGAGAGAGAGGAGAGAGAGAGAGAGAGAGAGAGAGAAAAAGAGAGAGAGAGAGAGAGGAACTCTGAACTCTGAACTCTGAATGGTTTAATATACATCGGGCTTAGGCCGCGATACACTTTGAGGGGCAAAATGGAAAGTTGCAAACTAATGAAATATAACGAGAGAGAGAGAGAGCGAGAGAGAGAGAGAGAGAGAGAGAGAGAGAGAGAGAGAGAGAGAGAGAGAGAGAGAGAGAGAGAGAGAGAGAGAGAGAGAGAAACATTACATTATGACAGCATAGTTATGGTGTGAGCGGTCGTTTCGCAATGAGCAATATCGATATAAGCCTGAAAATAACTAGAGTGGCACGTCAGATTTCAGGGTTATTGCATTGTCCATCACAGTTTAGTCTGTGTGCCTGTCTGTCTGTCTGCATACCTGCCTGTCTTCCGTGTGTGTGTGTGGGGGGGGGGATGTGTGTGTGTGTGTGTGTGTGTGTGTGTGTGTGTGTGTGTGTGTGTGTGTGTGTGTGTGTGTGTGTATCTGGCGATATGAATCTGGTTTTATTACGCATGCTTTCATATAAAAAATGAGGTTTTAAAGCGATAGATGCCTGTGATCTTGTCTCCTTGCCAATCGAGTGTTGATGCTTGCAGGATGTTTTTGAAAATCAGAAATGATGAATCAGTTTAACCTTAAATCTGGCTCCACGTGATTTACTCCTGAGGAAAATACTGTCTGTGTGTTTTATGGGTCAATGTATAATGATCTGTCTGACAGTTCAGTGCGCTTTTTTCACCTATGTTGATTGGGTTTGGTTGCAGAAATATTTATTGTAAAATGTTTTATGTACTTCATACCTTTACCTATCCTGTAAGTCTGGTCGACAGCTGGGGCACCACCACTGATGATTTTGTAACCAGCTTCCTCCACTCTTCGCGGTTCTCAGCTTTTTGCAGCAAATCATTCCACTCAAGGCCAGTCCACTCTCTGATGTTATCTTCCCATCGTTTTCTCTGTCTGTCTCTTCATCTCCCTCCTTGTACTGTTCCCTATAGGACAGTCTTGGCCAGTCCAGATGTTCGTGTGAAGTGCCCTTGCTCTTTTCAATTCTGGTTTTCATTTCTTCGTTGGCTTACGCGCGTAATAACAGTGTACTTGAATTCCACCATTTACTTTTTCTATGTGGTGTTGACAATTGTTTATTGTTATAACGCTATATTATCTCTCTGTCTGTCTGTCTCTTTGTCTCTGTCTGTCTGTGTCTCTGTCTGTCTCTGTCTCCCTGTCTGTATCTGTCTCTCCCTGTCTGTCTCTGTCTCTGTCTCTGTCTGTATATG
>CM054141.1:50649513-50657013 GCA_028751875.1 Rapana venosa
TGTAGTTTGTGTTTGTGTGTGTGTGTATGTGTGTTTGTGTGTGCGCGCGCGTGTGTATGTGTGTGTATTTGTGTGTATGTGTGTGTGTCTGCCTATCTGTGTCTGTGTGTCTGTGTCTCTGTGTAGGTGGAGGGGAGGGGGAGAGCAGTTCGTGGACACGCGAGCTCGTGTGCATGAGTGTGATAGAATGTTAATCATCAAGAATCAGCACCCACAAAAAAAAAGAAATTCAGAGCTGAATCTGCTGGGAAACCTTTCAGTTTTCTCCAACTTTTTTTTATTCTGGCACCCATCTGCCATCGTTCTCTCGTTTCTGGAAGGATTTCGTGCCCAGCAACATCCTTTGGCTTTTCTTTTCTTTTTTTGTTGTTGTTGCTGGAAGAATTTAATTGTGTTTTTGGTGTTAATTGCAATCCGCTGTGGCTGCTGTCTCTGTTTTCTCCCCTCGTATTGTTCTGTTTTGATAATGAGAGAGAGAGAGAGAGAGGGGGGGGGGGGTAGGGATGGAGGGAGATAGACAGAGAGAGAGAGAGAGAGAGAGAGAGAGAGAGAGGAGAGAGAGAGAGAGAGAGAGAGAGAGAGAGAGAGAGAGAGAGAGAGAGAGAAAGAGATAGAGAGAAGAGGATCAAGAGAAAGAGAGAGAGGGAGAGAGAGAGAGAGAGACAGAGGAGGAGAGGAAAGAGAGAGAGAGAGAGAGAGAGAGAGAGAGAGAGAGAGAGAGAGAGAGAGAGAGAGAGAGGAGGAGGAGGAGGAACGAGATAGAGAGCAATTCTGTGTGTGTGTGTGTGGGGGGGGGTGTCTGTCTATCTGGGTCTGTGTGCGTGTGTGTGTGTGTGTGTATGTGTGTGTCTGTGCATGTGCATGTATGCATGCATATGAGCATAATTATGTTTGTCTCTGTATGTCTATGTGTTTATCTGTCTGTCTGTCTGTCTGTCTGTGTGTGTGTGTGTGAGTGTTTTCTCTGTCGATTGTTAGTGATCAAGAAATTTTTTTAAAAACCCAGTTATATTTATACAATTCTCCTGGGGAAACTCTTCTCCACTTTTCTCTAACCTTTTTCCCCACACACACATCTGCCATCGTTCTGTCGTTTCTGGAATGAGTCTGTGCATTGCAGCCTCTGATTTATTTATTTATTTATTTATTTTACTGAAGTATTCAATTGTGGTTTTGGTGTTGATTGCAATTCACCGTGGATGCTCTCCCCCCCCCATCCCCTGTGTTTAGATAGCATGTGTGTGTGTTTGTGTGTTCAAGCGTGTGTTTGTGCGTGTGTGTGCTCGTGTATGTGTGTGTGTGTGTGTTTGTATGTGTGTGTGTGTGTGTGTTTTATGTGTGTGTTTGTGTGTGTATATTTGTCTGTGTGTATGTGTGCGTGTGTGTGTGTTTGTAAGTGTGCGTGTGTGTGTGTGTGTTCGTGCGCGCGTGCGTGCGTATGTGTATGTGTGTGAGAGAGAGAACGAGTCTATGTGTGTGCACGTGCGCGCGCCGCGCGTGTGTGTGTGTGTGTGCGTGTGTGTGTATGTGTGTGCCTGCCTTCGATTGCGTACGTGTACACGTGTGCGTGTGTGTATGTGTGCGTGTGTCTGTCTGTGTGTGTGTGTGTCTGTCTGTCTGTATCAGAGTGTCTTTTTCTCATTAGATTGTTAATTATCACAGGAAAACAAAATTAAAAAAATGTCCAGAAGTTCTGATGGGAAACTCCTTTTCATTATAATTATTCGGGTCTGTATTTCTTTCCGGCATCTGTCATCGTTCTCTCGTTTCTGGAAGGATTCCGTGCACATCAACAGACTCTGTTGTTGTTGTTTTTTTAGCTGGAAGAATTTAATTGTGTTTTTGGTGTTGATTGCAATCCGCTGTGGCTGCTGTTTCTGTTTTCCCCTGGTTTTGTTCTGTTTTGATAATGAGTGTGTGTGTGTGTGTGTGTGTGTGTGTGTGTGTGTGGTGTGTGTGTGGTGTGTGTGTGTGTGTGTGTGTGTGTGTGTGTGTGTGTGTGTGTGTGTGTGTGAGAGAGAGAGAGAGAGAAAGGGACAGATAGATAGATAGATAGATAGATGGATAGATAGATAGATAGATATATAGATGGATAGATAGATAGAGAGATAGATAGATGGATAGATAGATAGATAGATAGACAGATAGATGGATAGATAGATAGATAGATGGATAGTTGGATAGATAGATAGATGGATAGATGGATAGATAGATAGATAGATAGATAGATAGATAGATAGATAGATAGATAGATAGATAGATAGATGTGTAGACAGATAGATAGGTAGACTGATTGATAGATAGAGAGATAAATAGATAGAGCGATAGATAAATAGAGCGATAGATAGATAGATAGATAGATAGATAGATAGATAGATAGATAGATAGATAGATAGAAAGACTGATAGAGAGATTGATAGAGATAGAGAGAGAGTATAAGCATGCGCACATACTGTGTGCGTGCGCGCGCGTGCGCGTGTGTGCTTGTTCGTGTACATGTTTGTGCGTGTGCGCGTGTATTCTTACCTGCGAACATGCGGGCGTGTGGGAGTGCGGGTGTGTTTGGGTGTATGTGTATGAGCGTGTGTGTGTGTGTGTGTGCACGCGCGTGTGTGCGGTGTGTGTGTATATGTATGTGTGTGAGCGCGCGCACGTGCTTGCTTTTTTTGCCTTTTGTTTTTTTTAAAGAGATAGCTGATGCTAACAGAAAAATTCGTCAACTCTCCTTTTTAAAGAAAATGTGTTTATTCGTTCTTTCGCACATCGTTCGTTTCCTTTGCGAAGCTTGACATGATTGTTGATAAACGCAACGGATGGTAACCACCGCAAAACTCTGTCTTTCACATACCTGATGATGGGAATGCGATTTGCTTAGCGGTTACAGTGCTGTTTTGTATTACGAGGTAGAATGTAATACATATAATAATGGAGTAATTATTAGTGAATCTTCAGCAAAGTCATTCCATTGCTTTTTTTTTTTTAGAGAGAGAGAGAGAGAGATTTTTCTTGCGTAAATTTTAACAAAAATAGTGAAAATGAATGTTAAAAAAAGTGACGTTGTTTTCCTTTCAAAATAATGAATAAGCAATTTCCTTTCAAAATAATGAATAAGCAATTTTTAGTTCTTATCGCGAAAGCAAAAAGAAAATTAGCAAAATGTATACAAAAACAATGGCGATCAAATGATTGATCGGTTCCATATTTTATGGTAAAACAAATCAACCAGAATTAAGTGCGAAACAGGCAAAGTTGGGACAAGAACATAGCAATTGTTATCAGCTAGTTTATCTATGTCCATGTCATTCAGTGTGTGAGCGTCCATCCATAGCCCTCGTTAATTGCTCCGGCAAACCGTCTTCAGTAAAATCAATACCATGTTGCTTTGAAGTTACTCCGGCCAAAAAGAGGAGAAGAAAGAAGAAACAAGACATGGAAAGAGAATGGAAAACAGACAAAAATCTCACACGCGATTTGCTCAAAAAAGACTAAAGGTTGAACAAAGAAAACGAACTTAACGAGTATATTAACAGAGTTGGAAAAAAGCAAACTTTGCGAACTTACGATCAGTGAAAAATTTCCCCTTCCTCCAAAATCAAAACAATACGAAACAAAACCCAGAATTTGAAGACTAAAAAGGGATGTAAATACAGCCCGTGTGAAAGAGTTTCAAATCTAAGATCACTGAAGGATATGTAGATGGATAAAAATTAATGACAACCTTTGTAGGCTTGATTACTGTTTCCTTTTCAACCACACCAAAACAGTGACGTTTAAATATACAAGAACATATGTATGCGTATGCGTGCGCATGTGTACACACACACACACACACACACACACACACACACACACACACACACACTTTATTCTGTAATTGTAGATCAAAAGCTTCAAAAATAACAGTATTAACAGGAAAGACTGGAAAGAAATACTAAGTAGAAATATCTAAATAGTTTTCATTTATTTCTAGTTAGCTGACATTCATAACCACACTATCAGCCCAATTATTTCTCGGAATATTGTTGTTGTTGTTGTGCGTTGTTGTGCGTTCACCAGCTTAACACTCTGGGGGTCACCCGAAATGTGCACCCAGACTCAGTCATCGCACCTGGGAATCACCGTGAGATTGAAACTACACACTGAATGAGAAGTTTGCGTACACATAGGACTGTTCTTCGGAAAGGCTACAGTTGGTTTTTTCTCTAGTCCTTCAGAGTATGTATGGAGTGTGGTCAGGAGTAGCGTGTCCACAGGCCACAATTGTTGCTTTTCCTGTTTGTTTTGTTGTTGTTGTTGTTGCTGTTGTTTGTACAGGGAGCAGATTTGGGGGGACGGGATAGCCTAGTGGTCAGAACATTGCGCTCGCAATCTGACGACCTGGGTTCGATTCCCGTTCAAGGGGATATTTTCCCCTAGTGTTAACATCAGTGCAGACTCCACTCTCCCCAAAAGTCCTTAGGATGAGACTATAAACCGAGGCCCCGTGTGCGAATGCACGCAGAACATCTTGCGCACACGTTACATCCTGTTCCGCTTTTCGTAAGAGTAGGCTATTGTGTGCCGGTGGTAACAGATGACAGAATTTACAAAACCGCGTACACACGGGGACTGGATGTAAAAAAGCACATGAGTGTTTATTCCATTATCCTCGATATAAAAGAATAAATTTTAAAAAAGAAGTAAGTTATCCTTTCAGGATAGCTCAGTGGTCAGACCATTGGCTCACTCTCTCCAAGCCAAGGTTAAGCAGCGTCGGGCGAATGACCAAGTGGACGGTTGACCGTTCGTGCTTTTTCAGTACAGTCCCCCACAGTTCACACAGCTATACTTGTCCTCTTTAGGGTCAGGGAAGGTAAAGCAGCGCAAGGGAGAGGAGATGGGCGCCGCTCTCAATGTGCTGGCCCCTTGAGAAGTTGAGGTCTCTGACACCATAGGTTATGTGAACATCTTTCTCTTTTATGCTGTCCACGAGGTCAGGATGGAACTGTACTTGCTTCAACTGTGTTCTGCCATCTTCTTCTTCTTCTTTGCATTCTTCTTCGCATTCTTCTTCTTCTTCTTCGCATTCTTCTTCTTCGCATTCTTCTTCTTCGCATTCTTCTTCTTCGCATTCTTCTTCTTCGCATTCTTCGCATTCTTCTTCTTCGCATTCTTCTTCTTCACATTTTTCTTCTTCTTCGCATTCTTCTTCTTCTTCGCAATCTTCTTCGCAATCTTCTCCGCAATCTTCTTCTTCTTTTCTTCTTCTTCTTCTTGTTCTTCTTGTTCTTCTTCTTCTTCTTCTTCTTCGCAATCTTCTTCGCAATCTTCTCCGCAATCTTCTTCTTCTTGTTCTTCTTGTTCTTCTTGTTCTTCTTGTTCTTCTTCTTCTTCTTCTTCTTCTTCTTCGCATTCTTCGCATTCTTCGCATTCTTCTTCTTCTTCTTCGCATTCTTCTTCTTCTTCTTCTTCGCATTCTTCTTCTTCTTCTTCGCATTCTTCTTCTTCGCATTCTTCTTCGCATTCTTCTTCGCATTCTTCTTCTTCGCATTCTTCTTCTTCGCATTCTTCTTCGCATTCTTCTTCCGCGCCCCCTACTCATGCTGAATGACAGTGCTGCCTGGATGGTGAAGTCTGCAGCCTGTCGCAGGGAACCTGCCGATATCCATGTTTGCCTAGTGTAGTTAGTTTTTGTTTAATTTTGAGCTGGTAGTAAGAGCAGATTCCAATCGTACCGTGCCTGTAACAGTCCTTTGATGAACATGAAAAGAGCATTAAGAAACAGCGGAAGAATTTTTCTACTTCTTCGTCCTACGCTCAGACAGCAACTAGTTTTGTCTATGAGCGAAGTGCCTCACGCTGCCGTCAAGCGCCTGACAAGTCAGGCCCAGCGCATCCGACTTCGGCGTAAGAGAGAATCGTCATCTTTTAAGTCTTTCTGGAAAAGGCAGGAGAATGGACTAAGAAGGTAGAAAATAGACAAGAAGGAGGTGACAGGAAGAAAACGAACAAGGCAGTAGCAAAAAGAGTGGAAAAAAGAGGAAATTTGTAGCACAGAATTTCCAGAATGTGGGGATACTGTTTATATTGACAGGCCTCCGGCACGCTCACGGAGGAGGTAGGGAAGCGGGAGAATGACTCCAAACAAACTTAATCAAAGAGAATTCATTACGATCATGGAGAAATATAGCCATCATGTGGACATAATGGTGGAGGATAAGTTAAGAAAAACTATCAATTTTTTTATACAGCATTCTAACAAGCGCAAACCCAAATGTGTGGGTTTGTTCTTTGCACGATGGGTCGGGAGAGAAAGAGAGACAGAGAGTCAGGGGAGACACAGAGAGAGAGAGAGAGAGGACAGAGAGGACAGAGGACAGAGACAGACAGACAGGCAGACAGAGAGATACAGGCAGACAGAGACAGAGACAGAGAAAGGGAGGCAGAGAGGCACAAAGAGAGATGCTGCTTTTGTGAAAACCCAAAGACCCGTTATGTTCAGACTTAAAAACTCTACTGCTTTTAGAAAGGCCTTAACAAGAAAAGGTAAGGGGAGAGAAGAAAATAATAGCCCCCAAAAATCTGAAAAAGGCAAAAAAGAAAACAGAAGATTAGTAAAAAGAAAACTAAAAGAATATTATTTTTTTAAAAAGAAAAACAGGAAAAAAGGAAAGAAAACCAACTCCAGAAGAATCATTAAAAAACCAACAACACCCACAACAACAAAAAAGAAGAATAGTAAAAAAGAAAAACATCAGAAGAATGGTTACCCCCCCCCCCCCCCCCCACCCCCTACCCCCCCCCCCCCCCCCCAAAAAAAAAAATATATATATATTAAAACATGCTTGAAGAACAGCAAAAACCACAAAAAACAACATCAAACAAATTTTTTAACCCCCCCTCCCCCCCGCCCCCCCCCCCCCAAAGAAATTGTAAAACAAACAAACAAACAGAATAGAAAATTTTGACCCCAGGAGACTAGTAAAAACCGCAGAAACAATATTAATTTTTTAAAAAACAACAACCCACCACCACAAAATTCTAGCTCTTCTGCTAACGCGACTTTCGTTATGTCTTTCACACTGTTTTAAATGTTCTTTCCAAGAACTTCTCTCCCCCACACATCCTCCTCCTCCTCTTCCTCTGCTTCTCTATCCATTTTCCTCAAAAGACCTCCTTCCCTCCCCTTCTCTCCCCCACGCCCTCACTCTTCGTCCATCCAACCTAGCATTGATTTCTGGCTGCCACATACAGTCATGGATCCTTTCAGGTCTCTTCCCACTTTCTGTGCCCCTTTCTGTGCACATAAGCACACAGCTCCTTCCTCTATGTCAATGGTGTTCGAGAGTCATGAAGAAATATAAAGAAACAAGAAAGGGAAAGGTGGTGGGAGGGTGGGGAAGTGGCCATGCATTGCTAGCAGGAGATATTGGAGGAGATGAGGATAATGATGCTGTCTATGCAATTCCCACATATCAGCGGGTTGGTTTTTTTTATTTTTACAAAGTTGGTAGAGATGGA
>CM054141.1:50667013-50669513 GCA_028751875.1 Rapana venosa
ACATACACACATGCACACACACACATACACTCACATACACACATACACTCTCTCTCTCGTTCACCCAGTCACGCACACGACAGATCGTAACTTCAGAGGCAATACACTAGCGAGAATGTTTGAAAGTTTGGTAATAAATGTTGCACCTAAACTCTTGCGCAAATCCCTGAAGTTTAGCTTGTCAGTCAGCAAACACCCCTCCCCCTTTCCCCAACACACACACACACTACACCCCAATACACACACATACATACACACACAAACACACAGATACATACACATACAAACCACTACCCCCCACACATACACACATACAACCCCTAACTCTAACACACACAAAATTAATACACACACAACCTCCCCTACCCCCCAACACACACACACACAAACACCCCCCCCTACACACACACTACACTCCAAAAACGTAATTTCACAAACATTGCACTAGCTGCCCACAGTAAGGGAAAGTTGTGAAATAAATCTGTTTCACCCCACGTCTGTTGTACTTCCCTGCAGCACCGGCTGTCAGTCAGCAATCCACGTGGGACTGTTAACATGGACCTTGGTATGGAATTCTGATTTGCTTTGTCTGTGCAGATGTTTTATGCTTAAGACACACAGACATACACACATATACACACGCACACACACACACACACAGAGTCGCATGCGTGCACTCGCACATACACACACACCACACACAAACACACACACACACAGAGACAAACACACATACATGGACTGGATGTAAAAAAGCACTTAAGTGCTTATTCCATTATCCTCGATATAAAAGAATAACATGAATAACTAAATAAAACAAACACACACACACACTTACACACACTTTTTCACCCAGTGTATGTTGTAATTTTATTGCAGCATGGCTTGTCAGTCAGTGATCCATGAGGGATTGTTAACATGAACCTTAGTATGGAGCTCTCTGCATGCCTTGTCTGTGCTGCAGATGTCTTAATGCTTAGGTCACATGCACATACACACACACACACACACACACACAAAACCACCTACACCCTACACACATACACTCAAACCCCTACCCTTACACACACTCACTCACTCACACACACAAACAACATCTTCCCACCAAACACACACACACACACACACACACAACAACACACACACTAACACACACACACTAAACACACACACACACCTTCCCTACCCTCCACCACACACACACACACACACGCGCGCGCGCGCACACACTACACACTGAAAACATAATTTCACAAACATTGAGCTAGCTGCCCACAGTAAGGGAAAGTTGTGAAATAAATCTGTTTCACCCCACGTCTGTTGTACTTCCCTGCAGCACGGCTTGTCAGTCAGCAATCCTTGTGAGACTGTTAACATGGACCTTGGTATGGAATTCTGCATTGCCCTGTCTGTGCTGCAGATGTTTTATGCTTAGGACACACAGACATACACAGAGGTGCGTGCACACACAAACACACACACTCACCCAAAAAAAAACAACACACACACACACACTGTTTCACCCAGTGTATTTTGTAATTTTATTGCAGCACAGCTTGTCAGTCAGTGATCCATGAGGGACTGCTGACATGGACCTTGGTATGGAGCTCTCTGAATTGCCTTGTCATGCTGCAAATAATAATAATAATAATAATAATAATAATAATAAATGGAATTTATATAGTGCTGTATCTTGCACAGACAAATCAAAGCGCTTGCACTCAACTCATTCTTACACAGTCATGCAAACCAATAACAATAATGTTTCTAACAAGTCCAAATGCAACACACACACACACACACACACAACACACACACACACACACACACACACACCACACACACACACACACACACACACACAACCATTATACACTTTGGCAGGGTGATAGAATTTTTGGCTGTTGAAAAGCAGGGATAGCTATGAAATGAAACAGGAGAGGAAATTCTTAGGTTTGAAACAAATATGTCTTGAGGCCAGATTTAAAAGTGTCAGAAGAAGGTCTTTGGCAAAGAGAGATAGGGAAGCCATTCCAAATTGATGGACCAGAAACAGAGAAAGAGTGACGGCCAACAGTGGACTGGTTGAATCTAGGTGTCTTGTGTCAAACACACAAACCCCCTACCCCTTCACACACTCACTCACTCACACACACAAACAACACCCTCCCCCACCAAACACACACACACAAACACACACACTCACACTAACACACACACACACACACAAACAACACACATACACACACAACCTCCCCTACCCTCCTCCCCCCTCACACACACAAACACCCCCCCCCCCCTCCCCACACACACACACACACACTACACTCCGAAAACGTAATTTCACAAACATTGCACTAGCTGCCCACAGTAAGGGAAAGTTGTGAAATAAATCTGTTTCACCCCAGGTCTGTTGTACTTCCCTGCAGCACCGGCTGTCAGTCAGCAATCCACGTGGGACTGTTAACATGGACCTTAGAATGAAGCTCTCTGCATTGCC
>CM054141.1:50674513-50679513 GCA_028751875.1 Rapana venosa
GAGACAGACAGACAGACAGACAGACACACAGACAGACAGACAGAGAGACAGACACAGAGACAGACAGACACACAGACACAGAGAGAGAGAGAGACAGACAGACAGACACAAACACACAGACAGACAGACACAGAGACAGACAGACACACAGACACAGAGAGAGACATAGAAACTCTGAACTCTGAAATAGTTTAATTGCACATCGGCCTTGGGCCACAATACAATGCAAGGTTGATTTGGGAAAGCATCACGATATAATGCAGTACATAACACACAGTAATCAACATTCAATACATATCAGAGAGAGACAGAGACAGACAGAGAGAGACAGAAAGACAGACAGAGCCAGGCACAGACAGACAGAAAGAAAAAGAAAGAAAGAAGAAGAAAGAAAGAAAGAAAGAAAGAAAGAAAGAAAGAAGGAAGGAAGGAAGAGAAGGAAGGAAGGAAGGAAGGAAGAAAGAAAGAAAGAAAGAAAGAATGTGTGTATATATGTGAACATGTTCCTATGTCCTTACACACAGTTCCATGCATTGATGTCAGTTTGTGTGTGTGTATGTATGTATGTATGTGTGCCTGCGTGCGTGCGTTCGTGCGTGGGTGCGTGCGTGCGTGCGTGTGGGCGTGCGTGTGTGTGTGTGTGTGTGTGTGTGTGTGTGTGTGCGTGCGTGCGTGCGTGTGAGCGCGGGCGTGCGTGCGTGCACCAAATCCCACACTTCCTCAGTGAAAGCCTCCTTTCATCAATCCTACCTTGTTTGAAGCTTTACTTCCCTCCGGTTTTTTTCTTCCCCGTTTATTCGGCACACTTTGACAAGTTAGCCAGGAGGCTTTTCCTGCAGCCAGTGTGATGAGGAGTCCAGCAGTGACATTTTCCTCCCGTGGCAGAGGCAGGCAGGATCAATGTGCCACCTTTGTCAACCGTCACCTCATTGCCTCTGCTGCAGTCAGCTAGAATTACTATGAAAGCCAACTGAATCTCAGGATGGAAGAAGAGACGGGAAGCCTTCGTAGTTCTCTCTGGTCTGAGAGTGTAACATTATTAAAAAATAATGTCTGCAAGCATTCATTCTCTTGTTGTTATTTTTGCTTCTTTTATGTATTAGTTGTTATTTATTTATTTACTTACTTTGTTCGTTTTGTTTTTCTGCTGTTTAATAACTAGTTATCGTGATTGTATGTACGTGCCAGTAGAGATTTCCGATTCAGGGACTGGAATGTTGACTGTGCGAGTATTTACATGTGTTTGTGTGTAACCAGTTTATTTAATTGTGTGCTTTGTTTCGTAAAGCCTCTTTTTTTTAAATCATGAATCCTGTCTTGTTTGATATTTACGTCTTTTCCCTTTGTTTTAAATCAGTCACGTGTACTGCTTCATATGTGTATGGAGAGAGACACAAAATTCTAGGCTTTCTGTGTGGCAGCCTCTCCAGGGCAATGTTAATGCATTGAGTGTTTAGAAAGTTCTGTTTCTGCTATTGAAATTTTACTCTTTGACAAGTTAGCCTGAAGACTTTCCCTTCCCCTGGTATAAAAGTGAGAGGCCGGCAGTGACATGATTATACCACAGTGGCACAGGAAGGCAGGATCAATGCCCTCCTGTTCAACCATCATCTCCTGACCATGCTGTAGTCGATTGAAAACTTGCCCTGAAAGCTACAAGTCTTTAGAATGGAAGGATGGGCCTGGAGTGCCTTAGGGTATTTTTTCCAGTCTGAGAATGTTTCAACATAAAACGTCTGCAAGCACTTATTCTCTTGTTGTTGTTGTTGTGGTTGTATGCATGTCGCAGTGGAGATTTATTATTTTATTTGGGGACTGGAAGTCTCACTGTGTGTGCATTTATATGTTAGATTATGTGTTTGTGTATAACCAGATTATTTTTAATGTTCTGCTTTGTTTAGTAAAGCTTCTTTAAAAAAACAACAACCCTGTCTTGCTTGGTATGTGCATCTTTATTTCCCTGGTTTTAAAGTATTCACATACATGTATTGTTTCATTTGTAAATGGTGACACACCAAAGTCTAGGCTTTCTGTGTGGCAGTCTCCCCCTGACAATCTGAGTGCATTGAATATTTATAAACTCCTTTTTCTGTTATTCAAATTCTACTCTTTGACAAATCAGCCTGAAGGCTTTTTCTTCAAAACCTGTAATGAAGAGTCCAGCGGTGACAATTTACCACAGTGGCAGGCGAAGGCAGGATCAATGTCCTCTTTTTCCAACCGTCATCTCCTGCCCCTGCTCCAGTCGATTGAAAAATTGCTGTGAAAGCTACAAGGCTTCAGGATGGAAGTATGGGCCTGGGCTGCCTGAGTTATTTCCAGTCTGGGAGTGTTTAACATAAAAAAAGTCTGCAAGTAGTTCTTCTCACTTTTGCATGCATTTCTATGTGTGTGCATGTGACTAGTGTTTTGAATCCTCTGCTTTCTATGTTAAAGGATCTCCCTGCCTTGTTTTAATGTTTAACGTCTTTCTTCTGTTTTCAGAGAATTTGCATGTCTTAGTTCATTTATTCATGATAGCTCATCAAATCGTTTACTTCCTATATGGCAAATTCTTTCCGGAATTCCTGCGCCGTTGAATATTCATATCCTTTCGTTTTGTTTATTCAATTCCAATTGTTGACAAGTTAGCTGGAAGGCCGTTTTGTTCAGCTAGTGTAATGAGGAGTCCAGCAGTGACGTGTGTCTTGTTAGCAGAGGAAGGCAGGGTGAATGCCCACCTTTTAACCGTCACCTCATGTCCCTGCTGCAGTCCATCGGAATTAAACTGAAAGCTACAGGTCTGTCAGGATGGAAGGATGGGGCGGCTGAGCTATCTCAGTCTGAGAGTGCTTCTTCTGTCAAAGCTCATTTCTTTTTAGCTGATTTGGTTTGGTACTTATGCACACATGCACTTACAGGCACATTCTTGCACTTTTACATTTTATATAATGATATGAAGCCATGCATGGGGATCACACCCTACACCTGCATATCATATGGACATGTTTATAAGCACGTGTTTAGGCAAACATGCACTTTTGCGCAAAAGCATGGATGCACGTGTTTGCACATGTGTATTTGCATGCACACACACATGTACACACATACGCACACACACACACACACACACACGCGCGCCGCGCGCACACACATGCACACACACACACCTTCACAACAGCCAACAACAACAAAATATTGCAAGTGCTGGGACAGTGTTCTATCCTCAGATGGAAGAGGTCATACCAAGCAGGAGAGACGGTGAATTGCCGCTGAGTCACTCACTGTGATAGTCTTGTCCCTGCAGTGGTTTGATAGCAAACTCCATTGCCAAGCTCCACTGAGCCAGAGTGAATGAAATGCCCATTCTGGCATGATGACTGCTTCCTCTCATCTCCAGCAGCAGTCTCCTTAAGTCAGTTGGCCCTGACCACAGTGATAACTCCCGAGACAGTGGACGTGGAAAGGGGAAAGAATGAGAGAGTTCTGAATACCAATCATGACTTGGTATATAAATGACTTATTCCCAGTCTCTAAGGGTTATGAAATGAAAGGCACATGGAAAAACTCAATGCAGTTACTCAAAAAGCACATAAAATTTAGCACATGTTCACTGAAAAAAGAAAGAAAGTATTCAGACCCAACCAGTTCTAAACAAAGATTTGTTTGTGCCTGTAACAAAAAACCCCAAAACTAAACAAGAATGGCATGTAGAAAACTCAATTTTTCACAAGAATAGCATGTAGCAAACTCAATTTTTCATCTTTGAAAAATCAAATTAAAGATGCGAGAAGATGTAGTAAATGCGTGTAAGATTTTTTAAAAACAACTTAGATTTTAAAAAATCAGACAAGCTGAAACACAAGCAGACTGATTCTGCTTTGAAATGGTTTTGACCTGCACGGAGGAATCAGAGCACCATCTTGAAGCAATGAAGGACTTCAAGCATGCTGTGATCATAAACCAAACTATCGTTTATTGGCATCAGACAGGAGACGTTATCTCGTGGAAGGCCTGACAGAAGAGCTATAATTTTGTCTAATGAACATGTAGCAATTTGAAAAAAGGCGAAAAACTAAGATAACTGGGATAATGTAGCCGTTTCCTGTGATGGAACTGTGATCAAGGATCTGTTGTTGAAGACAACGACTGCTATTAATGACTACGCTGGGGGAGAGTGAGGCTAGGAAGGGGGCGCGGGATATCTTGGAAACGAACAGAGGGACTGGAAACTTGTGGTTGTGGTAAAGCTGGCTATGATGAACCCTAGCTGCATGATGAAAACTTGTTGTCTAGGATTGATATCAACGCATGAAGACCAATCTGCATCTCAACAGTAATGTTATGGCCTGCTGTCACTTTGCTAAAGGGATTCTTTTCACAGACATCAGTGATGTAGAAACCCGCTATGTGATTATATCCCTGCCTCATAAGCGTGCCAATGCGCCAAATCATACACTTCCTGTACAACAGCCTCAGTCTTTTAAAATACCGACCCGTGAAATATTCACTTTTTTCTTTTTTTTTGTGTACCTTAAACGAACCGTGCTCTTTGACAAGTTAGCCTGAGGGATTTTCTTTCAGCCAGTGCAATGAGGATCCGGCAGTGACATGTACCACAGTGGCACAGGAAGGCAGGATCAATGTCCGCCTTTTCAACCGTCACCTCCTGCCCTTGCTGCGGTCGATTAGAATTACTGTGAAAGCTACCGGTCTGTCAGGATGGGAGGATGGAGTACCTCAGTTGTCTCCTGTTCGAGCATGTCTTCATTAGTGCGCTATGAACTACAGCGTATATGCGTGTATGCACACTCTTATTTGCAGGTGTGCAAGCACACAGAGAGAGAGAGAGAGAGAGGGGGAGAAAGAGGGAGGGAGGGAGGGAGAGAAAGAGAGAATATCGACACCCATGGATTACTGGACTGATCTCCATATGTCTGTGCTTTTTGTGAGTAGTTAGGTTGTTCATGCACGGATGCAGGTGGCCACAAAGCCAAACCTCCAGACAAGTGACCTCAGTT
>CM054141.1:50689513-50712013 GCA_028751875.1 Rapana venosa
ACCAGGTCATTGATAGGGTGAAGGTGTGAAATCCGATTTGAAATAGATTCGATAGATCAAATATGCACTGGAAAAGGGGGGGGGGGTGTTGATAGCTGAATGGTTAGAGTGTTGATTTTGCGATGGGATGGCCCGGGTTCGAGCCACCACCGAGGCACCCGTTCGAGAGGATTTTCCCCCTGGAGATAATACCAATACTGACTCCGCTCCCCTAAAAGTCTTTCAGGTGAGACTATAAACCGCGGTCCCGTGTGTGAATGCGTGTTGGACATCTTGCATAGACCCGTTATGCCTTTCGGAAGAATAGGCCATTGCGTGTCAGTAGGAACGGATGACACAATCTAAAAACTGCGTGCACACTGGCATCATTTTTAGATATCATCCCTGAAATTGGAATACAGCTACCTGAACGAAGGGCAAAAAAGGTCGCATAAGCAAAATCTCACCATTGAAGAACATCGAAGCTCCAGGTTAAAAAAATCAAAATAACAACCCACGTTAAAGATCCCGTAATTCATTTCAGCACCTGGTGCAATAAGGAAAGCCGAGCATACCCAGCATGCATCCTCTGCCTCGAGAGAAATGGGCTCCACCAGGTTCAAATTTCCCAAGAAGATACTACTTGAAAAAGTGCCATGCCCCAACAGCTCCTCAGGGAGAATAAGAGACAAGGTAAACGTAAAGGTGTCCCATAACCTATAAGGTCGTAGGGGAGCAAGGCATCAGAGATCTTACTTCTCTAGGGGCCAGCACATTGAGGGCGGCGCCCATCTCCTCTCCCTCACTGCTTAAATCTTCCCTGACCCTAAAGAGGGCAGGTACCCATTTACAGCTGGGTGAACTGGGGGGGACTGTAATGAAGCCAAGGCGCACAAACGGTCACCCATCCAAGTGGTAACCACGCTCGATGCTGCTTAACATTGGCTGGGAGAAAGCGAGTGCTCTGACCACCGAGCTACCCCGTCCCAAGAGACAAGAGGAGTTAAAAATATTCGAATGGAAGTAAGGTCAGTGTTCATCGCTTCGCGAATGCAGATGATTGGCGAAGACGGCTCGGTCAGTCGGCAGCACTGGTCCTTTTAAAAGCCATGATGACTTCTGTCCACGAACATGGGAAACAGAGAGTACGGGGTGGGGGAGGTGGGAGAAAGGGGGAAGGAGGAAAGGAGGAAGGGGGGAGGGAAGGGAGAGTAGAGGCAGAGGTCATTGTCTGGGCAGGGGTGACAGATTAGCGCTCTGCCCCTAGTTCTTTTCAACGCCATGTCGTGTTATCGTCCTTCTGCAGTAAATCGATTTACGCCACTTCTTTCTTAACCAGCCGCATGTGCCTTGAATATGCATGAGAGAGGATTAAAGAGGGAAGAGAAGAAGAAAGGAATGAAGTACAGACAGACAGACAGACAGACAGACAGAGAGAGAGAGAGAGAGAGGAGAGAGAGAGGAGAGAGAGAGAGATAGAGAGAGAGAGAGAGAGAGAGACAGAGAGAGAGAGACAGAGATGAATGGCGCGATTTAGAGCAGTACAAGTCATGGCGGACTAAAACCAAAAAAGTTAAAACCTCGTAATTATGCACACATCTTCACACAAACTTGGGTATTCCTGTTTACTGTGTACTCTTCATCAAAGGAGATAAGAAATCCTCTGAAGCCAGAGTATGGTTATCTCTTTGACAAAATACTTGAAGACAGTCATAATACGCCAACACTTCATTGCAGTATGTACTTACAGTATCAGAGTGATTTTTCAGGAATGATGAAGTGAGAGTGCGTAATCGGGTACAGAATGACTCCCCCACCCCACCCCCACCCCCGAGTGTTAAGCTGGGACACACTCAGCAGCAACAACAAGAACAAGAACAACAACTACAACAACAGCAGCATCAACAACAACAAATATTTGCTGCGTCAGGTATCGCTGTGCACAGAACAAATACTGGTAAATGCTGCGTTGCTTCTGCCTAGTCATGGGAATCTGTGTGCTGGGGAAAAAGTGGAGATTGATCACTCTGTGATACATTTGTTGTTGTTGTTCGTTGATCCGACCAAAACTATCAAAACATGCACACACACACACACACACACTCATGCACACACACACACGCGCACACACACACACTTGTACTCGTGCGCACACACGCGCACACACACACTTATGCACATAAATACACACATTAGAATTAATACACATTGCATGCAAGACATACACATAGCACACAACAACAGTCCTCACTCACACAACACACGTCTCCACACACACCACACACGTCTCTCCACTCACACACACCTACTCCTCTCTCTCTCTCTCATCTCTCTCTCTCTCACTTTCTCTCTCTCTCTCTCTCTCTCTCTCTCTCTCTCTCTCACACACACACACACACACACACACACACACACACACACACACACACACACACACACACACACACACACGCACACACACTTTTACATGTGTGCGTGTGTGTATGTCCGTGTTCGTGAATGTAGGGTGGATGTTGTTGGGGAGGAAGGATTGTCTTTTTTCCCCATTCCCACAGCCGCAAAATCTGTTTTGTCATGTATGGCATGTGTGACATAGTAAAGAGAAGATACAGTGGCAAACAAGATATAATCCTCTTTTCTTTTTGTTTTGCTGCTACTACAATGGCGTGTGATCATGAAAGGTTTAGGAATGACACAACAGCAGAGCTGGTGGTGCGAATGCTGACCAGTATTTTGTGACTGGAAGCGATCCGTTGAATTTGGTACAGTGTGCACGCGTGACTGACTGTTTTGTATTGTTTTGTATTGTGTTGTGTTGTTTTGTGTTGTGTTGTTTTGTGTTGTATTGTGTTGTGGTGTGTTGATTGTATTGTTTTGTGTTGTGCTGTGTTGTGTTGTTTGCTTGTTTGTGTTTGCGTTGTGTTGTTTTGAGTTGTGTTGTATTTTATTGTGTTGTGTTGTATTGTGTTGTATTGTATTGTTTTGTGTTGCATTGTATTGTGTTTTTGTATTGTGTTGTAGTGTGTGTGTTGTGTTGTTTTTCATTGCTTTTGTTTGCGTTGTGTTGTATTGTGTTGTGTTGTATTGTATTGTTTGTATTGTGTTGTATTGTGTTGTGTTGTATTGTATTGTGTTGTAAGGTATTGTATTGTATTGTAAGGTATTGTATTGCATTGTGTTGTGTTGTATTAATGTATTGTACACCACTTTCAGTCACAGCAGATTTCTCCCTGTGAAGTTCGGGCTCCTCAACCCTTGCAAAAAGTGCGTCACCACAAGACCAGCGCCACTCATTTTTCAAAAAAAAAAAATCATGCATGCATATACATCTATTTCCCTATGAGAGTGCCTTTTTTCTACTGAACTTTACCAGGAACAAATTTTCTGTTGTTATTCGTTCTTTTGCATGCACTGAATGTGTCACACAGGGGCAGTGTGTTTCCTGTCTCAACCGAAAGACTAGCACCCGGATCGCCACTGAAAGGCCTAGTTGATGGGGGAGGGGGAGGTTTAGGTTCAAACGGGGATTGAACATCCGACTTCTCATTTTCTATAAATAAATAAAAAGAAATGGAAAAATGGTTCTTTTTAATAGTGTCAAGACTGATATTTTGGAAGGTGACGATCTTTGGCGAGGCATCAGCAAGATCTAGATAATTATTTCAAAAGCCTGTTATTCAAATGCAGTCAAAAAAGAAGGGGCAGGGCTACACCTTGTGTGTAGTTCTTCAGATTGCTTTTCCTTTGATGATCTTACTCTCCACTTTGGTGTGTGTGTGTGTGTGTGTGTGTGTTGTGTGTGTGCGTGCGTGCGTGCGTGTGCGTGCGTGCGTCGTGCGTGTGTGTGTGTGTGTGTGTGTGTGTGTGTGTGTGTGTGTGTGTGTGTGTGTGTGTGTGTGTGTGTGTGGTGTGTGTGTGTGAGAAGAGAGTGAGTGAGTGAGTGAGTGAGAGAGATAGAGACAAGAGAGAGAGACAGAGAGAGTGTGGCGTGCGCTCGCATGCATGCACGCACCAGTGCTTGCTTATTTGTATGTAAATAGTATATGAAGGGATGCTATACTTGTATAACCCACAGGAATTTCTTGCGTTCTTGTGAGAGAGAAGTCCGCGTGTTTGTATTCGTATTATTCCCAGCCCTTGCTTAATTTGAAGAGCAAAACAGATGTGGCGAAGCGTATAAGGTTTTCCCCTACACGCACAAACCTCTCTGGGAAACTGAAACTACAGAATAATGTTGCGTTGACTGGCACACGCAGGATGATGTGGATTTGATTGCAGTGGAGTGTAAGCCTTTTCTTCCTCGGGCGTTCTGTTTTCCGTGTCTTCTGCTGTGCGCTGTGTGCCGCATCGATTGCTGTTAGCTAGCTTGAAAAAACATCAATATTATTGTGACCGCACAGGGTATTTGATACCAGATTTTGTTTGTGAAACACACGCGCCAAAGGATGCACACTTACACGCATGAATACTCGTGCCCATACACACATGGTGCTCGCACGCGCGTGCGCGCGCGCTCACACATACACGCACACCCTCTCTTTCTCTCTCTTTGTCTCTATCTCCCTCTCTGTCTGCCTGCCTGTCTGTCTGTCTGTCTCTCTCTCTCTCTGCCTCTTTCTCTCTCTCTCTCTGCCTCTCACTCTCTCCTCTCCTCCTCCCCCTCAGAGACAGAGACAAGCGGACAGGCAGACAGACATACAGACTTCGATACAAAACCATACAGATGGAATGTATGGTGAATCATATATGACATAAGATACAATCTCATAACATAAAACACAAACAAAAACGAAACCAGATAATTATAATTGGGAATTTCCAGACGCCTTTCAGATCAGAGTTGAAAATACGCACTTGAAGAAAAGCAAAGAAAGAAAAGAAAAAGGAAAGTAAAGTGGACCGTCTCCCTTTTCCCGTTATTAACTGTGTCAGCAGGAGCCAGCTAATTGGAACTGAAATTCGGCATCTCAAATCACATCGGTTGTTTTTTTTTAAAAATCTACACTCATCTTTTAGAACGCCCCCTCCTCCCTGTCTCACTCTCCTACCTCCTCCTCTCCCCTCCTCTCGTGTCTGTCTGTCTGTCTGTCTGTCTGTCTGTCTCTCTCTCTTTTCTCTCTCTCTCCCTCTCTCTCTCTCTCTCTCTCTCTCTGCGAGTTGAAACAAGTGCCTAGTAATGTTTCATGCAGGCGTGTTTCTTTGTCTGTCTTATTGTGTGTCCGTCTGCCCGTCTGTCCGTCTGTCCCCCTGAATGTATGTCTGTCTGTCTGTCTGTCTCGCTCTCTCCCCTCTTCTTCTCTTCTCTCTCTCTCTCTCCCTTTGTCAGGCCTTTTTTTTGCCTTTTCTTGCCTTGCCTTACCTTTTCTTGCCTTGCCTTGCCTTACCTTTTCTTGCCTTGCCTTGCCTTGCCTTGCCTTGCCTTGCCTCGCCTGGCCTCGCCTTGCCTTGCCTTGCTTTGCCTTGCCATGCTTTGTCTTGCCTTGCCTTGCCTTGCCTGCTTTGCCTTGTCATGCTTTGTCTTGCCTTGCCTTGCCTTGCTTTGCCTTGCCTTGTTTTGCCTTGCCTTGCCTTGCCTTGCTTTGCCTTGCCATGCTTTGTCTTGCCTTGTCTTGCCTTGCCTTGCCTTGCCTTGCTTTGCCTTGCCATGCTTTGCCTTGCCTTGCCTTGCTTTGCCTTGCCTTGTTTTGCCTTGCCTTGCCTTGCCTTCCTTTGCCTTGCCGTGCTTTGTCTTGTCTTGCCTTGTCTTGCCTTGCCTTGCTTTGCCTTGCCATGCTTTGCCTTGCCTTTCCTTGCTTTGCCTTGTCTCACATCGCCTTACCTTGCCTTACCTTGCCTTGACTTGCTTTGCCTTGCCTTGCCTTTTCTTGCCTTGTCTCACATCGCCTTGCCTTGCCTTGCCTTGTCTTGTCTTGCCTTTCCTTGCCTTGCCTCGCCTCGCCTCGCCTCTCCTCGCCTTGCCATGCCTTTTCTTGCCTTGCCTTGCCTTGCCTCGCCTTGCGTGTTGAGTAAAGAGAAAGTGGATGTGTTTCTGTTTTGTTTTTTGGGGGTTGGGGTTGTTTTTTTCCTAGCTCTTCCATCGACCGGGTTGTGTTAAATTCGCACAACACTTGACATGTGGCTTGGAAGAGAGCACAGAGGGGCTGTCCATTCTCAGCCTAATGGGCCTGGCATTCTGAAGATCAAACTCTCCCTTCCGCCTGCCCCTTATTTTCTGCATCTTCTCCTCTTCTTCTCTTTTCGTTTTTATGCAGGTTTTCCCTGCAGAGGGTTGTCAGATGCTAATGTGGTCTCCATCGCAAGTTTTGTAATGTTGAATGACCTTGAGTGTTTGCGTGCGTGCGTGTGTGTGTATGTGGGTGTGTGTGTGACTGATTCATGCTTGTGTCGTGCACGTGTGCGTGCGCACATACACACACATGCATACATACATACATACATGCATGCATACATACATACATACATACATACATACATACATACATACATACATACATACATACATACATACACAATCACATGCACACATGCACGTACGCACACGGGCACGCACACTCATGCTAAACACACAAACACACACACACATACATACATACACACGCGCACGCACGCACACACACACATACACGCACGCACGCGCGCACACATTCATACTACACCACACTACACTACACTGCACTACACCACACACACACACACACACACACACACACATACACACACACACACACACTCACACACACACACACACACACACACACACACACACACACACACACACACACAACACACACACACTTATACACGGCTATAAGCCCACGCTTTCATGTAAACACACAAGAGAGATCAACGTACCGATAAGACAAGTCTCCTATCTAGCTGGACACAGAGTGTAATAATCATTATCACACTGACAAGTTTCCTAGCTGTTTCATTCGCTGGAAGTATGATTTTGTTTCCAGTGCACAATGGGAATTCTAAACCCGTACATCAAGAGCGAGGAAGAGGAGGACACTGATACTTGATGATGATGATGATGATGATGATGATGATGATGATGATGATGATGATGATGATGATGATGATGATGATGATATGAAAGTGGACCAGTGTGAAGTGGAGACTATATTATAAAATTATAGCTAGTGGAACTGCCTTATTGTTGTTTTCTTTGTCTTGGAGGATAGATTTAGCGGAGAGGAACGTTGAGGGACAGTGAGGGGGGGGGGGGGACGGTGAGGAACAATAGGGGGATACAAAATATGACAGTGGACCAGTGTGAAGTGGAGATAATATTTTAAAAAAACATAATTAGTGGAACTGTTGTATTATTGTTTTCTTGATCTTGGAGTATAGATTTAGCGGAGAGGGATGGTGAAAGACAGTGAGGGACTGTGAGGGACAATAGGGGGACACAAAATATGACAGAGGACCAGTGTGAAGTGGAGATTATAGTTATCATAGCAAACATAGTTTGTGAAACTGCTGTGTTGTTTTCCTTCATTCTGGAGTCAAGATTTAGGAGAGAGGGGCCATGAAGAACAGTGAGGGATGGTGAGAGACGATGGGGGAGAGGGTTTTGGGGGTTTGGGGGGGTCCTTACTGATTTGTTTCTGGGAGTATGGTATTTGCTTGCCCAACAAACATAGCTCAGACAATTATTGAATGGAATCTTTTCTCTCCATTCTGTTTGTCCATAACTGCTTTCCTCTATCCTCTGGGTCTCTTTTGTCTGCGTCTGTTCACGCTTTCTCTCTGTGTTTGTTGTTGTGTTTTGTTTCTCTTGTGTTTGTCTGTTTCTGTTTGTTTTGTTGTGTTGTGCTTGTTTGTTGTTCTCTATCTTTGTCTGTCTCTCTGTCTCTGTCTGTCTGTCTCTCTCTCTCTCTTTCTCTCTCTCTTTCTCTCTCTCTTTCTCTCTCCAAAACATTTTAGTCGAGTATTTCCGTTGAAAGTAGTCATCAAAAGTGTTTGGCATTTGACGAAGCTGCGCTGTCTTAAGTCATCAACAGCGCTTGGCATTTGACGAAACTGCACTGACTTCATTCAAACTTGATGTCTGAGAAGGTCAAGCAGTTTTTCTGTAGAAATTTCCTAAGCACACTGTCCACCAGCTTTTCCGATACGTACCATTCATGTCTCTAAATGTTGGACAATAGCCTTCGTTAAAGAATGATAGCTCTCTATCCCACAAGAGAACGAAGACTAAGAAAAAAACCACTAAGATGGTGAAGTAAAAAAAATGAACAAATCAAAGAAAGAGGATGAGAAGTCAGAAGAAGAGGAGGAAGAAGAAGAAGAAGAAGAAGATGATGATGATGATGATGAGGAAGAGGAGGAGGAGGAGGAGGAGGAGGAGGAGGATGTAGAAGAAGTGAAAGGAGGAGGAGGAGGAGGAGGAGAAGAAGAAGAAGAAGAAGAAGAAGAAGAAGAAGAAGAAGAAGAAGAAGAAGAAGAAGAAGAAGAAGAAGAAGAAGAAGAAGAAGAAGAAAACGAAGAAGAAGAAAACGAAGAAGAAGAAAAAGAAGAAGAAGAAGAAAACGACAAACACCATCATCAACAACAACTATTACTTCCTCTACTACAACAACCTTTTATTTCTAAAGTCCTTGAAAAAGTAGTTCTCAAACAGCTCAACAACCACCTTCTCTCCAACAATCTTCTTCCTGAGTTTCAGTCTGCCTATCGCATCAACCACGGCACTGAAACCACCCTAGTTCACACTTTAAACAGGCTTCTACTCGCTTCTGACTCAGGAAAAATCTCCCTTCTCACTCTATTCGACTTATCAGCAGCCTTCGATACTATAGACCACTCAATTCTTCTCTCCCGTCTTCAAAACACGTTCGGTGTTACTGGCACAGCCCTCACCTGGTTTAATTCATACCTTACTGACCGATTCCAGACAGTTGCAGTAAACAAGATTCAATCAATACCTGCCAAAACTGGAATGCGGAGCCCCACAGGGATCAGTTCTAGGCCCTGTTCTTTTCACTCTTTAAACTGCCCCACTGTCACATATAATAAACCGTCATCAAATCAACCATCATTTTTACGCAGATGACTCTCAGATTCAAAGCAGTGTTACTCCTGAAAATCTGCCTTCTCTCCTGACAAATATGGCCCGCTGCTTTGAAGATATTCAAAGCTGGATGACACAGAACAAATTACAGCTAAATGCAGATAAAACCGAAGCCATGCTCGTAGGGACCAAACACAAACTCTCTTCCATTACAACAGCTTCAATAGAACTCGGCAATACATCAGCCCCTCTATCCACTTCTGTGAAGTATCTAGGTGTCGTTATCGACAACACACTCTCTATGAAAAAATTCATCACCCAGACCTGTCAGTCGTGCTACTATCAATTACGGCGTATTAGTGCAATTCGAAAGTACCTGTCCACCGATGCAACAGCCAAACTTGTCACTTCTCTCATTCTTTCACGTCTGGACTATTGCAATTCTCTTTTGTCTGGTCTGCCAGCATCATCTATCCACTCCCTTCAACGTATACAAAAACTCCGCAGCTCGACTAGTTCTCAGAAAGAAAAAATCTGAGCACATTACCCCTCTCTTGCGATCTCTCCACTGGCTGCCTGTGCCACAGAGAGTAGATTATAAGATCAGTACCCTCTGTTACAAATGTCTCCACAAAACTGCACCCTCCTACCTCTGTGAATGTCTTAACCTGTACACTCCTTCACGTTCCCTCCGCTCTACTGCAGATACCTTGTGCCTACGTATACCTAGATTCAACCAATCCACTGTTGGCCGCCGCTCATTCTCTATATCGGGTCCATTTACCTGGAATGAGCTCCCTCTCTCTCTTCGCCAGAAACCTAGTTATGACACTTTTAAATCCAGCCTCAAGACATATTTATTTCAAACCTAAGATTCCCCCCCCCCCTCCTGTTTCATATCTAACCCATGTCCTATCACCCTGCTAAGTATACGGCCTGTGCGAGTGTGTGTGCGCTTTTGAAAAACATTTGACTATCGAAATTTTATTTCATAGATTTTGTCTGCATCGCACCATGTTTGTAAATATCTGTTTGTTTAAACTTTTGATTATTTATCATTGATTGCATGACTGTGTAAGATTAGGTTGAATGCATGCGCTCTGATTTGTCTTTGCAAGATATAGCGCTATATAAGTTCCATTCATTATTATTATTATTATTAACAACAGCAACAACAGCAACAACAACAAGTGGTCATTTTCTCTAGCTCAAGAACCACAACTGATCATTTTCACTGTCAAAAGACACTGTCAGGGATCTCTGCATTGACATCAGTGTCAACACTAGACATAACATGACAAGCAATCATTGACAAAGATAACAAGGAAAATAACAGGAGAAAAAATTAACCAAATGACAACCTGTCCTCTCCTTTCTGGTTTTTTTGGTTTAACGAGATTCTCCATCATCCCACCTCCCTCGTGAAGACTGTGCTGCTGGTTTTGACAAAGTTTGAACTGTTGCTGACAATGTCTTTCCCATGGCTTGTTTTTGCCTTCACGTGAGAGCATACAAGACTGAACGACAGGAGTGACATGACACGGTGGTAAGAATGATGACAGAAACAGTTTCAGATCAGAAGGAAGATATCGGAAAAGCTGTTACAGTCACAAAACAGATTGCCGTTCTTGAAAACAATACTCTATGGCTGTTAATGTCAACAAAACAGATTGCCGTTCTTGAAAACCACACTGTATGGCTGTTAATGTCAACAAAACAGATTGCCTGTTTTTTGAAAACCACACTCTGCGGCTTTTGATGTCATCAAAACAGATTGCCGTTTTTTTAAACGTACTCTATGGCTGTTAATGTCAAGTAAACAGAATGCCGGTTTTGAAAACCAGACTTCATGGTTGTTAATGTCAACAAAACAGAATGCCATCTTTGAAAACCAGACTGTCTCATGTAGCAGGCAGCACTCAAGACTCCAGACTCAAGACTCAAGAATACTTAAATGTCTCAACTAGAGAAATTAGTACAGGACAGTAAATTAGCAAATTAGGACAGTAGTACAGGTCTGTGGACTAGCTGCCTGTCTCACATGGGCTCTGCTGTGTGTATTGCCAATGTAGAGAATCATGTCTGCTTCCTTCCAAAATCAAAAACACCGTTTAATTGACTTGTGTTGCCTTACATAAGCCTGTTTTAGAGGGGTAACGTCTGAATGGAGGGAAGCAGACGAATAGGCTAAGCCAGCACAGTAAAGGGAAGGGAAGGTAAAGGTAAAGGTGTCCCATAACTTATGTGGTCGTAGGGGAGCGAGCTATCCGAGAATTCAACTTCTCTAGGAGCCAGCATATTGAGGTGGGGAGGTGGGTCATGTTCTTTCCCTCGCTGCTTTACCTTCCATGTCTCTAAAGAGGGCAGGTACCTATGTACAGCTGGAGAACTGAGGGACTGTACTGAAGCTAAGGTACACGAACGGTCACCCATCCATGAGAAAACCATATTCAATGTTTCTTAACCTTAGCTTAGGGAGAGCGAGTGCCCTGACCACTGAGCAATCCTGTCGATAGGACAGTTATAGTCTAATCACACACACACACACACACACACACACACACACCACACACACACACACACACACACACACACAACACACCACACACACACACACACACACACACACACACATACACACACACACACACACACACACGCACACACACACACACACACACACACACACACACACACACACACACACACACACACACACACACCAGCTAAAGACAACACCAACAAAGAAAAAAACCAAGAAGGAAACATTCTACACCAATTATTATGGTTTATTGAGTTCTCAAATCCACACTTAAAACCAACCAAGCAAGGAACCATCCGTCACAGCGAAAGATCAACGCACAAATAAACAGCATGCATGCTTGTTCTGCTAAATCTGCTGCATTTATGATAAAACGGATTTCTGACAGTAATCATCCGTACCGTGAGATGGCGATAATGGTGCCAAAGACCCACGATGTCAGGCTATTTTCCTTCATTGTACGGTACTGATGGCTTTCTGAAGGCAGGATTTGCATGATGAAAAGGGGAAGGAATGGAGGAAAGAAGGCTAAATCTGAAGAAACATTGTAAAACCATTTGAACATTCGTTCCTTGTGTTGCCAGGCAATATAAAAAGTGATCTGGATGTTTTTTGGGTTTTGTAACGAAACATGTCATATTTAAACCATATCTATTGGGTTTATATAAAAAGTATGTTCTTTCGAGCCAGAAGGCCCATAGAGCCGGAGCTTATCCCGGTTTCTGTAGCGTTAAGCGAACTGATGGTTTTTCACCACCCCTGTGACAGGACGCTAGTCTGTCGCCAGATACTTCCCCAGCAGAGCTGGTACCCACTTGTACACCTGGGTGGAGTGAGGAAAATAGGAGTAGTGTCTTTCCCAAGGGCACAACACCGAGCCGAGCGGGGATCAAACCCGCGACCTCTGGATCACGAGTTGACCGCCTAAACCACTCGACCACGGTGCCTCCTTTGGGTTTATATAGGTTGGGATCTTCTCTCGTGGGAATGATTTACAAAAAAATAATTTCAGATTATGTAGTTGGTCATGCATCTGCAAAGTGGACATGGTGGTAGAGCAGTGTATGATATTTATGTAATCGTCTTTACCTTGTAGCGTTTTTTAAAATCTGAAAACTGGAATAAGACTCAATACTTAGTAAGTTCTGGTTTTCAATTATAGCTGTTAATCTATGAGTAATTCTGGATGAGCTAGTTTCCTAAAAGTAAATTACTGTAGGAAGCCTAGGGGTAGAGTCACGAGATTTAAAATGATATTAAAGTAACCATTGATTTTTTAAAGATAACTTTGAATAGATTACTAAGATAGTGTCATCATATATACATAATGTAGCTGGTATTCATAAGAGATACACGTTGATGCTGTATGAGTACTTATCTAGAAAAACTGACTACCTGTACATTTTATATGGCATGGTACTGAGGAGTTTTCTTGTAAAAAAAAAAAGGATGGAACTAAATCTGAAATCATCATCATGCAAAAAAGCAAACTTTTGTAGGGATGCCAAGGATGCTGTCAGCTTAAAGAGGATCCCCATTGCTGAAACTTTCTTGCAGTTAATCTCTTGAACTCTTTCATTTTCTTGCCTCTGGCTGCGAGAGAGAGAGAGAGAGAGAGAGAGAGAGAGAGAGAGAGAGAGAGAGAGAGAGAGAGAGAGAGAGAGAGATGGAGAGAAAATCATACAGACAGACATGGAACATTGAAACAGAGAGACAGAAGAAAGACAGAGGCACCCAGACATACAAACAGAGATAGAGAGAGAGAGAGAGAGAGAGAGAGAGAGAGAGAGAGAGAGAGAGAGAAGAGAGAGAGAGAGAGAGAGAGAGAGAGAGAGAGAGGACAGAGACAGAGAAAGAAGGACAGACAAACAGAGGGAGTGTATGTGTCACACAGAGAGAGAGAGAGAGAGAGAGAGAGAGTGTGTGTGTGTGTGTGTGGTGTGTGTGTGTGTGTGTGTGTGTGTGTGTGTGTGTGTGTGTGTGTGTGTGTGTGTGAGTGTGTGTGTGTGTGTGTGTGTGTGTGATGTGTGGTGTGTGTGGTGTGTGTGTGTGTGTGTGTGTGTGCGCGCGCGCGGCGGGAGCTTTTGTTTACCAAATCTTTATTTCTGCACTTTATTTCACTCATTCTGTTGGCTGCTGTCTGTCTGTTTTACTTTCTGTCTCTTTCTCTCTCTATGTCACTACTGCTGTCTTATTTTTGTCTATCTGTCTGTCTGTCTGTCTTTCAGTCTGTGCCACCTCTCTCTCTCTCTCTCTCTCTCTCTCTCTCTCTCTCTCTCTCTCCCTTGCTCTCTCCCTCTCCCAACCTCACTCTCTCTCTCAAAAAATGTGTGCAAAACAGGTTTTGGCATTGTTTGGCTGCAACAAAGTGTTGGCAATGTAAAAGATTTCGTAGGTATGTGTAAACAAAGATTACTAGATATGTTCATTAAGAATGGGACGGGACAGTAAGAGATAAAGAGAGGTATGACAATTATAGATTGTTAACAAGTATTTTTGTAAAAAATCAACATATAAACTCTATTGATGTCTTCTGCTATCGATTAGCAATTACACAAGCAAGATTTAAAGTTTTACCACTAAATAACAATGTGTATAGATATAGTGAGAATGCTCGAGAAAAATTGTGTCCTTTTTGTAAAACAGAAGTTGAAAATAAAGCCCACTTTCTCTTGTAATGTTGCATGTACACAAATGTGAGAGAAAAGTTCTTAAGGAAGTGTATCAACGTACAGTTGCCAGATCTGCTCGAAGCAACAACTGATGAGTACAGGAACAGTTTGTCTAGATATATTTTTCATTCTGTTAACAAAAGGAAGACAATGTACTTTAGACTGTAAACTGAAAAACTGTTAAGATTTGATATGTACTTTATATGCATGATTTCCACAATTTTCTTTTGACATCATCTTCTTTTTGTGATTGGTTTAAGCTTGATATACGGGTCAATATAATGAATTAGAGTAGTCTAGTTTTTCTACTTTAATCAGTCATAAATCATTACTTGCTTGCGTATTTGTTTAACTACTGATCTGAATGAACTCATTGTTCCATCCCAAGCCCCACGATGAAACGTATTGTAGCCCAGGTCCAATATACATTAAATCATTTCAGAGTTCAGAGCTCTCTCTCTCTCTCTCTCTCTCTCTCTCTCTCTCTCTCTCTCTCTCTCTCTCTCTTCAGCCCTCTGTTAGCAGAAATGATGTGTGGAGAAAAAAACACACACGTCAGTTACAGGGCCTGAGTCATGGATCTGGAGATCTCTTTTCCTGGGATGCCTGTCATGGATGTATAACTGTTTCAGCTGTCAAGCTTTGCCGCTACGTGTTTCTGTAAAGACCATTTCCTTGCAGACCCCTCCTCCTCAACTGTCTCAGTCACCGTCATGTCTGTGTTTGCTAGATCTGCGAACCACACCATTCAAGCTGGAGATAAGCAAACCTCTCTCCGAAAACAGGAAGCTGTTGCTCGCCCACACGAGCTGTCTTCAGTAAGAACGAACACCCAGAAGATGCTTTCTTAGCTTCATGCTCTTCTGACAAGTTGATCTTGCGAGCTAGGAGGTGAAAGGAGCTGGGTTTATGGTTTTAATTGTAAAAACAATAAATGAGTGTAACAACTATGTAAATGATGCTGAAATCAAACATAAAAGTTAAACTGAACTGATGCATTGGGGCATAAGTGTGCAACAGTCAAGACGTGCTAGGTCGGTTCACTAGACATTTTAATCTTGAACTCTGCCTTTACCCCTTTTTTGACAACCTTAACAGATGTGAAGGATTGGATCTTCTACACGTAATGGCGTCTTCTTTTTACTGTAAAACTGCTAACACCAAACAGACAGCTAGCTTTGATGTGGACCATGGTGATGATGATTTTTCACCCAAACATATGTAAAGGCCATTTCCTTGCATACCCTTCCTCCACACCTGTCCAAACCTTCCTCATGTCTGTTTCTACTTGACTGTGTGAACAACGCCACTCAAGCTTAAAACTCGACCTCTTTTGAAAAACAGGAAGCGGTTGCTTATGCGCATGTTATGGTGATTAAGAACAGACATCCAAAATATATTTTCCCAGACTTAGCCTCTTGTACTCAATAGGTTGTGCAGCCTGGAAAGTGGAACAATCTGTGCTGAGCTTTTGACAGTATAACAATAAATGAGTGACAACTGCTGAACAATCAAAATAGCTGCTAAATAACGAACAACAGCCTCAAAACAAAAAATACTGAGCCTGACCCAAAACTAAATGCCCTTCTCGCGCACTTTTACATATTAAGTTTTCATTGAAGACTTTTCTTATTCATTGCCATATGGCTACCATCATTACAAGTGTAAAACTGACAGAAACGTTATACACGGAAAGGAAAGCCCCAAATTTAGACTTAATGAAGTAACCATTGTACATTACGTTACTTTACTAACACACACACACAGACAGATACCACACATCCACTCATTTCACTCACCACCCACACCACACACGCACGCACAACCACACACACACACTACACACACACCACCAACACACACTGTCTATCTATACCATCTTCCTCTCTTTCCTACCCTCAAGCCTCTGTTATGCATACATACTGATATCAGCAATAACAACAGGAAGACAACAAAGTAGAAGAAAAACAGGCTTCGCGATGTTATCATTGGTTGAGTCCTCAAATCCACTTAAGACCAACCAAGCAAGGAAACAGCCATCACAGCACGAGATCAACGCATGAATGAACATGCTTGTTCTGCTTCATCTGCTGCATTTATAACAAAACGGATTTCTGACAGTAATCAACTGTAACATGAGATGGCGATAATGATGCGAAAGACCCATTATATAAGGCTGTTTTCCTTCATTGCAGGGTAATGTTGGCTTTGTGAAGACGGGATTTGGATGGGGGAAAGATAGAAGGAAGGAGGTGTGAGGGTTAAATTTGAAACAAGATGGTATAACCATATGGACATTGCTTCACATTTTATTTTGCCAGGCAATGCATAAACTGAACTTGATGATCATGGATTTTTTCTTTCAAGTGACAAACATGGTCCCGTTTGACATATATAATAGGAATCCCCAGTCCATTTTTGTTTGAATTCCCCAATCCTCCATTCTTGTTTGAATTCCCCAATCCTCCATTCTTGTTTAAATTCCCCAATCATCCATTCTTGTTTAAATTCCCCAATCCTCCATTCTTGTTTAAATTCCCCAATCCTCCATTCTTGTTTAAATTCCCCAATCCTTCATTCTTGTTTAAATTCCCCAATCCTCCATTCTTGTTAAAATTCCCCAATCCTCCATTCTTGTTTAAATTCCCAAATCCTTCATTCTTGTTTAAATTCCCAAATCCTCCATTCTTGTTTGAATTCCCCAATCCATTTCAGATCGGTGAAGCCAGAAAACACCCATCACAGCATGAGAGCAACGCATGAGTGAACACAACACACGCTTGTTCTGCCTAATCCGGTGCATTTAGAGCGAAACGAGACTCTAACAGTAATCAACTGTAACGCGAAATGGCGATAATGACGCCAAAGACCCATTATGTAAGGCTGTTTTCCTTCATTGTCCAGTTATTTTGGACTTTTGAAGACAGACTCTGGATGGAAATAAAAGAACGGATGGAAGGAAGGAAGCAGGGGGAAGCTGAATTTGAAAGAAAATGGTAAAGCCGGGTAAACATTATTTCCTACTCTCTCTTGCAGAGAAAATGAAGAAGTAAAATGATTATGGCGTCTCTTCGTCACAGAGAAAGGGATATGTTTAAAATATCGACAGGATATATATAATTTGGGATTTTTTAAAAATCAAATGGTTTATGTTAGCCTTTAGAGGTTTGTGGGTCATGTAATCTGCAAATATATGTAGCAGAGTACCCATGTCTGTACATAGTTTAAAGTAACTCCTCAGAAAACCAGCACTTTTTTTTATAAAAACCTGAAAACGTGATCACTCCTGGCCCCGTGACAAAGCTGTTAATAAATTCAAACTTTAATCCCAATCATCCAAGGGAGTTTGTTTCCTCCTAAATAAATAGTATTAAAAAAATTCCCCCTTGGATCTAAAGCAATACTGCAAAGATTCAAAACACTTTGTCTAAACTGACTACTGGATCCTTTTCAGATGTTCTTTTACCCTTTTCCGATGTGCAGGCTTAAAACCGACAACAACCGTGGAAAATAGTAGATACCCAATGCGTCATTGAGTTTTACTTTGGAAATGGAACGCTTCAGCGTTCAGAAACAAAATTCCCAAAGGCGTGTAATAACAAATGAGTAGAGGAAACCTGAATCACATCATGCTGAAGACTGTCCCTGTAGGGATGCCAAGGACACTCTCAGTTTAAACAGGATGCACTTTGCTAGAAATAGTTTGCAGTTAATTCTTCCTTCTCTTATTTCCTTGTCTCTGATTTCGTTCTTTTCAGTTTGTCTGGTTTAATTTCGTGAAAAATATGGGCTTCACTTCACATCACACAGAAAATTAGCTGCGACAAGGCAGAATCCGCAGCATGTCATCTTGAGTATTGCTTTTACAGAGGGATGAATCCCAGATCATGTCATTCTGAGGAATGATGTTGCCAGGATTGCTCCAGTCAAAGTGGAGCATATGGAGACAAACTCAAAAGCTGAAAGAGTAGTTTGCCCACCACGGCTGTGAGACAGGGAACACAGTGTGTAACACAGTCCCTCAGAAAGCTGCCTGCTTCTCTCTTCACCTCCGTTTTGCAAACTGTTTTGTTGAGAAAAAGAGAGAGAGAGAGAGAGAGAGAGAGAAGAGAAGGGGAGAGAGGAGAGAGAAGAGAGAGAGAGAGAGTGATTCTCTGTGTTGTACACAAAATCTCTCTATATCTATCTATCTATCTCTATCTCCTTTTCTTTCTTCTCTCTATCTCTCTCTCTCTCTCTCTCTCTCTCTCTCTATCTTCTATCTATCTATTCATCTATTCATGTCCCTACTCTATTATATTATATATATATATTATAATTGTCTATCTATCTGTCTATCTTTCTTTTCTCTCTCTCTTCTTCTCTAATCTTATCTATCTATATCTATCATTTGTCTTTCTACTATCTGTCTCTTTTTAGAGAGTTTCTCATCTCTCTATTCTCCAAGTGCACTGTTCGCACTTACTATAATTATGAGTGAATGCAAAAATATGTAACACACGCGCACGGAGATTTTCAGCATGCATCACACCACACACGCACAAAACATAACACCAAACACAGACACGCTGCGCACACACATCACACACATACATACACAATACACGCACGCAAATACACACACACATGTTTCATATAAGTATCTTTTCTGCACATATAATCACAAAACCCAAATTTGCGAAATGAAATAACCTCAAGATCAATCATAGTTTTTTACCCTTTTTATTTTAGTCTTTTATATCGAGATAATGATAAGCTTTAATGGTTTTTTAAAATCTATCCCCGATGTATGCGGATTGTGAATCTGTCATCGGTTCCCCCCGGAACAATAGCCTACTCTTTCCCCAAAAGCGGAACAACGATTTAACGTGGCCAATGTTTTGGGGCGTTCGCAACGGGCCCCGGTTTAATTGTCCATCCGAAGAACTTTGAGGAAGATGTGGGGTCGCACTGATGAATACTCCAGAGGAAAAAACAGCTTAAACGCTAGCTGTAACAGATTCCCAAGTCAAAATAAAACCAGGCTTGGGCTGATTCATTGGCATGCAGAAAAGACAAAAGACAAAACAAATCATAAACCGATTTCAGCAGACTTTTTATATATCTACCTTCTCCCATTTCATTCTTTAACAAGCTTAACAGACGTGGTGGACGGGGTGGTTGGATATTTTTCCCGTACTGGCGTCTTCTTTCCACAGTAAAACTTTTTTCTAAATTCTTTTTGATCGGTACGCACATCTTTTTTACCACATAAGTCACTGATGCTCAAATATTATCACCAAAAAGTAATCACCCAAAAAAAAATCACATGCATCAGGCTTCCAAAACGCAAAGTCCTACATTTTGAAACACCTCATAATACAAAGCACACAGGTGCTACATGGACTGTCAGGGACAAGAAGTTTACAAGAAAAGGAAGCTGTTTAGGTTGAACTGATGAAATTTTGACATCGTTCCACAGTAGAACTGTTAGCACCAAACAGACATACAGCTAGCATTGAGGTGGAGCGTGGTGATGAGGTGATGACTTTCCTCCCAAACAACTGTGAAGACCACTTCCTTGCATACCTTTCCTCCACACCTGTCCAAACCTTCCTCACGTCTGCGTTTGCTGTATCTACGAACAACAAGGCGGCTGAAGCTCAAAACTCGTTACCCTCTTTCGACAAACAGGAAGCCGTGGCTTGCGCACAAGCTATTATCATTAAGAGCAACACACAAACGATGTTTTCTTACCGTTATGTTCTTTTACCTAATAGATTGTGCGGGCTATAAAATGGAATCCGGCTTTGGTTATGCCTTTAAGAGGATAACAATGAACAAGTGACCACTGGATAAATATCCAAACTGAGTACATGCAAGTAAGAACATCCCCGAAGTCGGGATGCAGCTACCTTAATGATGGATGAAAACGGTCGCATACGTAAAATCTCACCACTGAAGAACCTTGGAGCTCTAGCCGAGGAGCAGAAAGAATTGAAGTAAGACCATCTAGAACAAGAAAATGAAACAATACTAGGAAAAATGAACAGCCTTTTTCACACCCTTCCTTCTGCTGTATAAATGTTAGCCGCTAACGCTTGCTCTTTTCCTTGACAAATGGTCTAGTTTAGGCTGTAAGCCTACTGTGCTTGCTACCATCAAAGACAATGAAGCCATACAGGCACAAAGGAACAGTATCCTGCTGTGTAATTCTAGTTCCTGAGCTATACCTGCCACATGCAGTCACTCTATAGTTAGATTAATGAAAAGTGATCTTCAGTTTAACGTCTATTCACATTTAGTGATTTTAGACGGGAAAAAGTAATATATACAAAAGAATGCAAACAAGAACAAAAAGTGTCAAATAACAGTACTTAAAAACTAACTTTAACATACTACAAAAACTGAATTATCGGACTTCTTATCAATCCTAACACAATGTTCAACAGTAACGATGGTTCAGACAAAATCTGATCCAGTGATAAACCTGGTATAGCAGGTAAAAATGCTTTTAAATGTCCACAATCAAAAATAACATGACTATTGGTAATCTTCTCCCCACAAATACAGTTTACATCTTTCACGTACTTTGTCCTTAAAGCATTTAGTTTAAATCTGTACATAAGGGATAACATATTTCTACGATTATACCAACCACAGACTTTGTTAGAAATGAAAGCATTTCGAAAATCTATCACATTGCTTGTACAGCCATTATAAAGACAATAGCCAGAATCATATATTTTCTTTCTGAAGTGCTTCCAGCAAGCGTTTTGAAGCAAGCTGTAACCCTCATGCAGAGATAAGGCAACGTTTATTTCACAAGAACTATTTTTATTTCTCGCGCCATATTTTGCAAGACTGTCAACTTTTTCATTAAAAAAGATACCAGTGTGTGAGGGAACCCAACAGAAAGTAACAGTACTACCTCTTAAAATCAAAAAGTGTACCAGATGCCTGATTTCAATGATTAGGTCTTTTCTTACTTTAAAAGTAGAATTTCTTAAAGCATGTAAAACCGATTTAGAATCAACACACAAAAGTATGTTGAATATGTCTTTAGGAAGTCAAGTACATAGTTAAGTGCCAACACTATAGCAGTTAGCTCAGCTGTAAATATAGATTTATTTTTTCCCAGGTAGACAGCTCGTTCTACTTTTAATGATGGAATAATGAAAGCTGCACCAGCCTCATTAGTATTTAAAACGGACCCATCAGTATAGATTTTGAGATGATCAGGATAAGTAGTTTGAATATGTTCTTTTACTAGCGATGTAAGAATGTTAACATTTTCAGCTTTTCTTACAGAAGAATGATTGATGTCAAAATGAGCTTTAAAAAGTTCCCAAGGTGGGTAGGGAGCTGACTGTACTGATTTTGCTAATTCATTTGGTTTAAGTTCTGAATGTTTAAAAAGGGGAGAAGTGTAAGTATTAATTGTAGTAAGCGAGCTGATAGTTCTTGCTCTTTTTGGAAAGTGAATGTCAGACTTTATCTGGACTTCATTTTCAACGTTGTTTAATGAAAAGTGTTGTCCTCTGAAACATAATAATAATAATAATAATAATAATAATAATAATAATGTATGGAATTTATATAGCGCTGAATCTTGTAAAGCAACAAATCAAAGCACTCAGATGACTTTTTTTAATGCATGTCTATGTGGGGTTTTTTTTAAATTTTGTCATCTGTTCCCACCGGCACACAATGGCCTACTCTTTCGAACAGCGGAACAGGATTTAACGTGTGTGCAAGATGTTCTGCATGCATCATATATTATTCTGTGTGCTCTCCATACGAAGCTGCTTTTATCTTGTCCTTAGTCTGCATACAGTATCAGCTAATGCGTTGGTTCTGACTGTTAAATATTCTGGGTGTTAAATCTTCTCTTCCTGACCTGTTAAAATCACATCTTTATATACTGAACAGCCAGAGAAATTACCTGCATGACGCAAGCACAGTTTTCTAACTAATGAAAATGATGTTAACTGATCGCTACATTGTTTAGAATCAATGTCACTATTTCATCACATTATTTTTTGAAGTCCACACTGGCACCTGTTGCTGTAACTGCCACAGCAGCAGACGTAAAAGCAGCAGAAGTGGTAGTGGTAGTAATAACAACACCAGCACCACCTGCAGGAAAAGTTGAACATCAGCAGCAGCAAGAGTAGTAGTAGTAGTAGTAGTAGTAGTAGTAGTAGTAGTAGTAGTAGTAGTAGTAGTAGTAGTAGTAGTAGTAGTAGTAGTGTATGGAATTTATATAGCGCTGAATCTGGCAAAGCAACAAATCAAAACGCTAGTAGAAG
>CM054141.1:50717013-50732013 GCA_028751875.1 Rapana venosa
GTTGAAGATTAAAGAGAAAACTTCTTTCATGAGGCAAGAAAGACAATGATATCCTCCTGCGACAAATATTGTTTGTTTTTTATTACCATGTCATAAATGTTAACATTGTTGTTATTCTCTCTTGTCGTTGAGCATAAACCATAGGAATAATTATCTCCGGTAATGGTACAACTTCCACTTTGTAACAAAGACTGTATAATGGATTGGGGGAGGGGGGGGTGTTCTTAGGTTTATTTGTGCTGTGATTTCCATTTCTTTGACAATAATTTCTGTCAAAAACAATATAGGATGGATAAAATATCACTACGTTAATTCATCTTCACAGAGAGAGAGAAAGAGAGAGAGAGAGAGAGAGAGAGAGAGAGAGAGAGAGAGAGAGAGAGAGAGAGAGAAGGGGGGGGGGAGAGAGAGAGAGAGAGTTCTAAGCTTCTCTGCTGATTACTTATAAGGGTAGCCGGCAAAGGGGACGGGATAGCCTGGTGGTTAGAGTGACGCGCTCGTGATCTGCTGACCCAGGTTCGAATCTCGTTCCAGAGGATTTTTCCTCTGGAGTGCTGACTCCACTCTCCCTAAAAGTCCTTCGGATGAGACTGTAAACCGAGGTCCCGTGTGCGAACGCACGCAGAACATCTTGCGCACACGCTAAACCTGTTCCGCTTTTCGGAAGAGTAGGCCAGTGTGTTCCGGCGCGAACGGATGACAAAAATTGTAAAACTGCGTACACACGGGACTGGATGTAAAAAAAAAGGCACATGAGTGCTTATTCCATTATCCTCTAAATAAAAGAATAAAATAAAATAAATAAATAGAATAAAAATAAACACACACACATACACACACATGTGCACTTGCAAATATAAACGTACATGCCCGTCAACAATTTGCAACTTATTGATTTCGAAGCCATAGCACTGCTTCATTTTCTGCTAGCAGCCAGGCACTCTGGCTGAATATAACGTAAACCCTCTCTCTGCCCCTCTCTCTCTCTCTGCCCCTCTCTCTCTCTCTCTCTCTCTCTCTCTCTCTCTCTCTCTCTCTCTCTCTCTCTCTCTTGATGAATGATCTCTCTCTCTCGCTCTCTTTCTTGATGAATGAGATTGTGATAAATTGTGGTTCTTGTTCTTCCTCATCGTGTGTAACCTCCCTTCAGAAAGGGTGCTATGGCCTGAAATATGAAGAAACGATTCGTACTCTTTGTCTCTGTCTGTGTCTGTCTGTCTCTCTGCCTGTCTGTCTCTCTGTCTCTGTCTCTGCCTCGCTCTGTGTCTCTCACTCGCTCGCTCTGTCTGTCTGTATGTCTCTCTCTCTCTCTCTCTCTCTCTCTCTCTCTCTCTCTCTCTGTGTAAGAACTAATCCTGCTTAGATAGATATTGTAGCTCTTACTTCTGTATTCAGAATGATAATGATTAATGCCATCTATCATCATCATCATCATTATCATCATCGTCGTCGTCGTCGTCATCAGTCCCAGGACCAAGATGGTTGTCAGAGGACACTAAGGACCGCGTTGATGAACAAAGTTCTGTCTTCAGACAGCAACACAACCATGTCATTGCCCGTCCAATGGTTGATCGGTGTTTTTCCCCTCAGTTCTTCATTTGTCTACCCCTGAGTCTTCGAGCTTCCTCTCCCAAGTGCCTTTACATATACAAGATGTCACAAAATAGTTTCCCATGTAGCTGTGCATGGCGTTTCATGAACAATCTGTCACCTGTACAGAAATGGACCTTTTAGGGACGGTGAAGCATCACCACTTTTACGACTTAAAAAGCTTATTTTGGGGACGAAACATGTGAATCAAATGTAGCAAGAGTAAGAATAATGGTTCTTACAACATAGTGCCCCAAACGCCTCTTGATCAATAACTACATATTTCGTCTTCTTTTTAAAAAAAATCAAAAATCATTTTCATAATGATGAGGCTGTTCTAACTGGTGCCTACACCAATTCATTTTAGCTGTTCAACAGAAATGTATTGTCACAAACATCAATCAGTTCTAACTGGTGCCTGTAAATCTACATAATTATTCTCTTTAGCTGTTCAACAGAAATATATTGTCACAAGCATCAATCAGTTCAAACTGGTGCCTGTAAATCTACATAATTTTTCTCTTTAGCTGTTCAACATAAATCATCATCAGTCCCGTGACCCTGGCGGTCGTGGAGGAGACACGAAAGACGATGCCGTGGTAAGCCTCCTCCATCCATCTCGGTCCTCGGCTCTGCGCAGTAGTGCCGAGTCATTCATCCTGGTCCATTCTCTGATGTTGTCCATCCATGACTTGTTCTGTCTTCCCCTCCTTCTGCCACCTTCGAGTGTTCCCTGCAGTACTGTGTTTGGCAGAGTGTTGTGGCGGGTGACGTGGCCGAACCATGTCAGCTTTTTCTTCTTGACGATGGTGAGAAGGGGTTCCTGTCGACCTGCCAGCCGTGTTATTTGACTTTGACAAATTCGTTGGTCTTTCGTTCTCTCCAGGATATGCCCAGCAGTTTTCTATGGCATTTTGTTTCAAATGACTGGATTCGCTTTGCTGTTTCAGCAGTCAATGTCCAGATTTCACTTCCGTACAGCAGGATAGTCTGAATTAGGGCTTTGTAGAGCTTTAATTTGATACGTTATGATAAACCTCAATCGGTTCTATTTGGTGTCACTTTTTAGCCGTTCACCAACCAGAACCCTAACTTATAACTGTCCACTCTCTCTCTCTCTCTCTCTCTCTCTCTCTCTCTCTCTCTCTCTCTCTCTCTGTCTCTCTCTCTCTCTCACTCTCTCTCTCTCTCTCTCTCTCTCTCTCTCTCTCTCTCTCTCTCTCTCTCTGTCTGTCTACACAGGGGGCGGAGCGGCCACCCCCAGCGCGGGCAGCCATGGACAAGGTGTACAGAGTGTACAAGGAGTCTCTCCTGAACCCCACGCGCCTCATCGACGACCTCAACAGCAGCGGGCTGCCCCCGGACGACAGCTCGCTGGACGCCCTCGGCATGGGCATCATCCGCAAGGAGGTGGACCTCACCAATGAGGAGAAGCAGTACCTGCTGGCCGTGGAGAGGGGGGACATCCCCTCCACGCGCCAGATGCTGGCCCAGCTGCAGGCCCACACCCTCACCAACATCAACATCAACTGTGTGGACCCCCTGGGCCGCACGGCGCTGCTCATCGCCATCGAGAACGAAAACATCGAGATGATCGAGATCCTGCTGCGCAGCAACGTGGAGATCGGGGACGCCCTGCTGCACGCCATCAACGAGGAGAACGTGGAGGCCGTGGAGCTGCTGCTGAACCACCAGGTCTCCACCAAAGGCGAGGAGGTGAGGTCAGGGAGGGAGAATGGGGTAGGGGTGGGGGTGGGGGTGGGGTGTGTGGTGGGGTGGTGTGGTGGGGTGTGTTGTTCTGTGGTGTGGTGTGTTCTGTGGTGGGGTGTGTTTGATTTGTTCTGTGGTGTGGTGTGGTGTTTTCTGTGTTGTGGTGTGTTTTGTGTTCTGTGGTGTGGTGTGTTTGATGTGTCCTGTGGTGTGGTGTTTTCTGTGGTGTGGTGTGTTTGATGTGTCCTGTGATGTGGTGTTTTCTGTGTTGTGGTGTATTTTGTGTTCTGTGGTGTGGTGTTTTCTGTGGTGGGGTGTGTTTGATGTGTCCTGTGGTGTGGTGTTTTCTGTGTTGTGGTGTGTTTTGTGTTCTGTGGTGTGGTGTTTTCTGTGTTGTGGTGTGTTATGTGTTGTGTTGGGTTCTGT
Source organism: Rapana venosa (assembly GCA_028751875.1). Taxonomy (NCBI): domain Eukaryota; kingdom Metazoa; phylum Mollusca; class Gastropoda; order Neogastropoda; family Muricidae; genus Rapana; species Rapana venosa. The sequence goes on from CM054141.1 coordinate 50,720,740, forward strand.
GGTGTGTTCTGTGCTGTGTTTGTGCTGTGGTGTGGTGTGTTCTATGGTGTGTTCTTGAGGTGTTGTGTGTTCTGTGGTGTGGTGTGTTCTGTGGTGTGTTGTGTTTGTTGTGTGTTCTGTGCTGTGTTCTGTGCTGTGGTGTGGTGGGTGTGTTCTGTGCTGTGGTGTGGTGTGGTGTGTTGTGTTCTGTGTTGTGTTGTGGTGTGATGTGGTGTGTTCTGTGTTGTGGTGTGGTGTGCTGTGTGTTCTGTGCTGTTGTGTGGTGTGCTGTGTGTTCTGTGTGTTGTGTGGTGTTGGCTGTGTGTTCTGTGCTGTGGTGTGGTGTGGTGTGTTATGTGTTGTGCTGTGCTGTGCTCTTTGCTGTGCTGTGCTGTGTTCTGTGCTGTGTTCTGTTCTGTGCTGTGCTATGTGCGCGTGTATGCGCGCATACATTGCGTGTGTGTGTGTGTGTGCGTGTACGTGTGTGCATGCATGGGTGTCTGCATGCGTGAAGGCATGTGTGCGTGTGTATACTAAAAAGAGATGAATAAGATATCAGGAATAGGTAAAAAACAGAAAAAAACACGTGTGTACTATCGCTTCATCTTTGTGATCTTGGTGTGATTGATGAGGCAGTCGACCTTGATGGTTCCAAAATCTGATCAAGACTCTCAGCACAGGTGGAAGTGCAGATGCAGCATCGATTCAAAGAGCCTTAAGCACATTCCCTGACAGCCGCGGAGAAAGGGAAAAAAACCAAAGCTGTAGGTAGTGTGCACCTTACGGCCACTGAAGCTTCAGGTGTGGGTGTTTCTGAAGGAAGTGTTCTGCAGAAGGCATTGGGAGGAAAACCAGTACAAACCCCGTCCACTTTTCCTTCTCTTCCCCTTTGTCTCTCTAGGCCTCCAGACACCTGGAATGTCCGTTAAATGGTTTACTTTACCACACACACCCTGTGTGGCTGTGTGTGGTCGGGCATCATGGATGGGTTTGGGGGGGGGGGGGGGGGGGGGGGGAGAACAGGGTGGTAGGAAAGGGTATGGAAAGGTAGAGAAGACTCTGCCTGTGTGTGTGAGTGTGTGTGTGTGTTTGTGTGTGTGTTTGTGTGTGAGTGTGCGTGTGTGTGTTTGTGTGTGTGTGTGTGTGTGTGTGTGTGTGTGTGTGTGTGTGTGTGTGTGTGTGTGTGCGTGTGAGTGTGTTGTGTTGTGTGTTTGTGTTGTGTGTGAGTGTGTGAGTGTGTGTGTGTTTGTGTGTGTGGTTTGTGTGTGTTTGTGTGTGTGTGTTGTGTGTCTGTGTGTTGTGTTGTGTGTGTGTGTGTTTGTGTGTGTTGTGTTGTGTGCGGTTGTTGTGTTGTGACTTTGTGTGTGTTGTGTGTGTTAGTGTGTGTGTGTTGTGTGTGTGTCTATGTGTATGTCTGTGTGTGTTTGTTGTGAAAAGGATACAGAAAGACTTTAAAAAAATTTGGGTGCATGGAAATTCCAGATTCTTTTCTACAAAGGTGGAGGAAAAATGTGTTTTTCCCCTTTATTTGCCGCGTACATGCTTTAAATATACATATTCAGCATTCACAAAGTCAGACATACCAAATTATCAAATTATGGACCTCAGACACCTAAATGATAGCAAACTGAAGAAACAGAGAAATCTTGAAAGAAAGGGGCCAAAATCACAAAAAGGAGAATAACGCCTGAAAGTACTGATTAAGCTGTATAATAGAAGACATTCTGTTTCACAGTATATCATTTTGCTCCAGGAGAGAGGGGCATTATCGTTTTCTATAATAACTTATCAGAGACGTTTAAAAAATGTGTAATAAAGCAGCCAGAGTAGTGATAATGATGACTGATAATAACTGTGCTTGTTTTCTGATAATAAGGATGGCCAGTAGTCTCAGACTGAGGTGTTGTCTGTGATGTTTTGTGGGTATTAACGTCTCAGTCTGTGACTTGTAAACTACGGTCTTTAGATTCCCGCCATCTGCAGTGATCATGCTTTTTTGCCTTGGTTTTCTTCATGGAGGTGGGGCTGGGGGGGGGGGGGAATCTCTAAACAGCAGTAACAACAAAAGCAACGGGCGGTTTCTTTCCAAATGGCATGTTTAGAATATAATTATGAGTGTGCTCTTTTTGACTGGGGGGTGAAAATTTGGTGTAGAGAGGTGATGTATGTGAATACTGTACGTGGATCTATGCGGACATTGATATTGCCAGTCGATGACAACAGTGTAAATCTGTCTTTATTTTGATTTTCTTTTCACGTTTCGGATAGTAGCCTTTAACAGTTTTCTCAAAGCTAAAGGTTTGCTGATTTACCTTTTAAAAATGCTTGGTTGGCTTTTTTTAATATATCAGACGGTCTGGTTCTGATTTTCCTCACCTGCCGTCTATTCAAAACTGAGCATTATACTGCCGACAGAAATGAATGCCCTTTCTTTTCTGTGACCTTTCCCTCCCCTTTCTGTGGGACAGAATTGCTTGAAACTAGCAGTTATACAGATGAAAACTTCTGACGGATTGTGATGTTTTTCAGTCTGTGAAAGTTTGCTTTTCGGCGTCAGGCTCCACGTTTCTCCCTCATTTCTGAAGTGTCGTTCTGTTTTTCTAGCGATGTGTCTGCTACTTCTCTCAGTCGTGAAAACTTAAAGAAAAGAAGTCTGTAAAGAGGGCTGTCACGCCATCCAATTTATCTCTGAGGACAGCTTGAGATAAGTGCTGTCTAGGAATCAGCTTGGGTACAATGTAAATACAGTGTGGAGTTTCTGATATAAATAATAGATTGTTTTAAACCTTGACCCCTTGGTTCTATCATACCTTATAACATTGCAGATGATTCTATTTCCAAAGATCAGCCTGCCACCCCTGCTGACGTATAGGGAATTTCCCAAACCTATGTCAATAGCGAGAGAACTTTGTGTAAAGAAGTATTTGACAATCAAATGCCACAAAAGTTATAGCTAACTTCAAATACATCTACGCATCAATATTTTGACTATTTTCTCAATTTTGACAAAACTCTTCTATCAAGAGGGAAAAATTATAAAAAATGAAAACAAAAAGCGAATGATATAAGATGAAAAAACGTAAGAACATTACACCCAGCTGTTTTACTGAACGAAATTTTGGTTTATTTAAAACCTTCTTCAGAAAAAAAACGACGTGAAAAAATCCTTCAGGTATTTCTGCTTTTTTCAGTTGAAAAACAAACTTAAGAGTACATATGCAGCACCAACAGCAATTCAGTATAAGCTTTATTAGAATAGCCATTCCTTTGACTACCACAAGGAAGATAAGGAAATAGAAGTTAAAAAAACAAATCGATTTTCTTTATATCTATCTTGGTTTTAATGGAAATGTGCAATATATATTATATATATATACAGAGAGAGAGAGAGATTTATAGATAGATAGATAGATAGATAGATAGATAGATAGATAGATAGATAGATAGACAGACAGACAGATAGATAGATAGATAGATAGATAGATAGATAGATAGATAGATAGATAGATAGGTAGGTGGATAGATGGATAGATGGATAGATAGGTAGATAGGTAGATAGATAGATAGGTAGATAGGTAGATAGATAGATAGATAGATAGATAGATAGATAGATAGATAGATAGATAGATAGATAGATAGATAGATAGATAGATAGATAGATAGATAGTGTTTTTTACTATCACGAGATTCCTACAACATATCATTTTCGTTTTCATTGTAGAATGTTACCCAGGACACGTCGTGACGCTTTTCTCGTTCACTCTGCATTCGCCATTCTCGATATCCCCTATATTCCAATAATTCCTTCTGAGCCTGTTGTCCTCCACCCCAGTGAAGGGGAAAAAAGGAAGAGAAAAAGAAGAGGATGGGAAGCTAATATCCTATTGCGAGCTAGGGACAGGCAGGACAGATTTACAAACGACAGTGCAGCAGTTCATTTGTCTGCCTCTCCGCCATGTAATCTCTTTTCTGCCACAAGCTGCAGGTTTCTTCCTCTGTGTTGCGCGTGCGCAGGAAGCTCCGCCATCTTTTTGGAAAAAATAAGCTTAACCGGAAGGGATAGCTTTGGGAGTTTTTTGTTATGCCGTCGCCACAAGTTGTGTGTGAGTAAGAGAGAGAGAGAAGGAGAGAGAGAGAGAGAGAGAGAGAGAGAGAGAGAGAGAGAGAGAGAGAGAGAGAGAGAGAGAGAGAGAGAGAGAGGAGAGAGAGAGAGAGAGAGAGAGAGAGAGAGAGAGAGAGAGAGAGAATTCTGAGCTAACATCTCCAGGCTTTTTCTAGGCGCAGCTAAGGGAGTCTTGTTTCCAGAACTTGGAGGGAAGGAAGCCTCCGGGTGGGTGTGTTTGTCTCTGTCTTTTTCATTTCAAGTTCTCACTTGTTTGTGCAGTGAGAAAAAAATGATTGCTGCGGGGTTTCTGGCATTTTTGTCCAAACTTGTAACATTGTTCGTTGTATAATGGGGCAAGACAGGGGTGTTTGGGGGCATCTGTTTTAAAATATATGACAAGATGATTGGATATTTTGCATGTAACACCGTTTCCAAAATGGGTCACAAGACATGCAGACGATGCTTTTGTTGGTCCTTTACAACTTGTTAGTTTGGCTCCACAGAAACAGTTTTTGAATGGATGAGCTGTCAATGTGTGCAGAGTGTGAAGAATTATGAACTCTTAATTACTAAAAAAAAAAAAATTTGATGAAAACTTTCCATTTTTGGCTAGTTAGTTAGTTAGTTATTTAGTTGGTTGGTTGGTTAGTTGGCTGGTTAGTTGGTTGGTTGGAGGTTAGGTAGGTAGGTAGGTGGTTAAATATGTAGTTAAGTAGTTAGGTATTTAAGTAAATAGACAGTTTGTAAGCTAGTAAGTTAGCTAGTTATTAGTTTTGTTTCACCTCTCAGTATATAAAAGGGAATCCAGTGCGAACCTTTATACCAGCTCTCAGTACATAAACGAGTATTCAGTAGCTAACTTTTCATTCCAGCTCTCAGTGTATTACCATCACTGTCTGTGCTGGTTTATTCTCCGCCCACCAGTCAGACACAATTTCCGTGGACCATCACTGTCAGCATTACCAGCATCCTGCTTAGCTGAGTGTGAGGCACTGTGGCGCTGGTAGTACCAATTGGTTGCCGCCGCCTCCTCCTCCACTTCCTCATCAGGGCATGCTGAATGCCAGACAGCATTATCGTCTGTATTTTCACCAAGAGAATCCTCCCTTCTTGCAGCGTGGATATTGTCTTTTGCACAGCTACTCCATAGTGCATCCTTTGGGTGGTGGTGGTGGTGGTGGTGGTGGTGGTGGTGGTGGTGGTGGTGGTGGTGGTGGTGGTGGTGGTGGTTGACATTGTGGTCTAGAGGTAACGCCCCTGCCTGGAAAGCAAAAAATAAAGTCGCTGGTTCGATCCTAGTTTCAATACGATCTTTACTTCTATCTATTGGACTTTGAGTAGTTGTCTGGGTGCTAGTCTTTTGGGTGAGAAGATGAATACGGATCATGAGTGCAAAATTATTTAATGCACGCAAAAAAAACAACACAAAAAACTACAGCATCAAGAGGGTCGTACCTGGCAGAACTTTTTTAAATTGTGATGCTCATAGGGTACACATACACACGCAGACAGGACATTTCTTTTTAAATGGATTTGTGGTCACGTGCTCTGCCCGTGGAGAACAGTTCGAATATCTACCTTGACCGATTTTCAATTTGAATTCTTTTATTTCGCGGATAATGACTAAGTACTCATGGTTTTTTACATTCAGTCCCCGCGTGTATGTTGTTTGTTTTATAAATTTTGTTATACACTGCAACCGTCAAACAGTGGCCTACTCTTTCGAAAGGTGGAATGGGTTTCAAACGTATCCGTAAGATATTATGTAAGCGTTCTTATACGGACTCTCGTTTGTAGTCTCATCCGAAGGGCTTTCGAGGGACTTGAGTCGAGTCAGTTCTGATGATAATCCAGGGAAAATCACTCCGAACGGCTCAATGGTGACTCGGGCCTTAAGATCACTAAGGCAAACTCAAACCACTACGCCACCCCGCCCCCTATGTGTCTGTTTCAGGAAAGTTGTCTCCTGGAATTAACATCGGTACTGACTCCACTCTCCTGAATCCTTGAGACAAGTCTATGAATTAAGGTCTCAAATGGGAATGTGCATGTAGCACATCTTGCGCTTAAATCAAAACCAAACCCATCTTCTGTAAAAGTGCAGGCCAGCTAAAATTATGTGGCTTATGTGAAGGATGATACAGACATACCCAGCATGCACCCGACTCACTGGGGGGGGGATAGGCTGAAACAGATTCAGCGTGCTTGCAACACACTGCCTGAAAAAAAATTCACTATTACCCCTAACAAGTTTTTATTTTATTTATTATATACCACTTAAAGTCACAGCAGATTTATCTGCGTGAAATTCGGGCTGCTCTTCCAAAGGGTGAGCGCTTCGCCACAAGTGCAGCGCCACCCATTTTTTTCTTTTCCTGTCTGCAACTGTATTTCTTTCCCTATCAGAGTGACTTTTTTCTAAAGAATTTTGTCAGGGACAACTCTCTTGTTGCTGAGGGTTCTTTTACGTGTGCTAAATAATTTTGTGCAACACACGGGACCTGGGTTTACCGTCTCATCCGAAAGACTAGAACCAAACCACCACTCATGGTCTAATGGATGGGTTAATTTTTTTTACCCAAAGAGGGTCAAACCACCGCACACTTCTGACCTGGACTTTTTGCATTCTAGGCAGGTGCGTAACCTCAAGACCACCGAGCCACTTCAAGACGTTATGGCTGAAGTCAAATGAAGCTTACATTTACACCATTATCTCTGAACTAGGAATTCAACTATATTACCGGGGGAGGGAGGGGGGGGGGTAAATGGTGGTGTAGACAAAACTGTCACCATTGGTGAACTTCGGAGTTAAAAGAGGACCGATGAAAAAGAGATCGAGTCATTGTTAGAAGTTCCATTGTCACCAGCTGGTGGTGCCTCCGTGTGTGTTTGTGTGTGTGTGTGTGTGTGTGTGTGTGTGTGTGTGTGTGTGTGTGTGTGTGTGTGTGTGTGTGTGTGTGTGTGTGTGTGTGTGTGTGTTATGTGTGGTTTAGGTGTGTGTTTGTGTTAGAGAGAGAGAGAGTACGTGTGTGTTTGTGCGCGCGCGCACGCGAGTGTATGTGTATGCGCGTGCGCATGTTTCGCGCGCACGCGTATGCGTACGTATATGCGTGGGTTAGGAAGGGAACGGAACTCGCATAGTAATCGTTTAATAGTAGTACTGTCCCCAACTCACTTGGGTACCATCGGGGTTTTTTGGGAGTGTTTTTCTCACGCGGATGTATTTGGACATCTCAGCCTTCCTAGTCATCTAGTTTATTCTGGCATCTGCATGTTCTTGCCATTACCGCTCTGCTGGTGACAGAGTCTGTTACTGCTTCTATCCATCACACACACCAGGCAGACCCACCAAGTTTCTGCTTGATATTGGTTGGGTGCCTGAGGTCATCATCTTTCTGCCTCTCTTCATTAGTCGTCTTCTGTGTTAGTGTCAGGTCTAGGCTTTTTTGGCTGATGAAACCATCTTTTGCTTAGTGAGAGTGAGAGTGACGCGAGGGAGGAGGGTAGGGAGAGAGATAGAGAATGAAAGACAATGGGAAGAGAGAGAGAGAGAGAGAGAGAGAGAGAGAGAGAGGAGAGAGAGAGAGACAGACAGACAGACAGACATACAGACATACAGACAGACAGAAAGACATAGACAGACAGCCTTATGGTCAGGATGCAGTTCTTAACAAACTTTTATTAAATTATTCGATACGGTTGAAGGTATCTTTTTTTAATTTGCTGAATTTGTTGGGCTCTAAAGCGACAGAGAGAGAGAGAGAGAGAGAGAGAGAGAGAGAGAGAAGAAGAGAAGAGAGAACATACAGACAGACAGACAGACAGACAGACAGACAGATAGTATGGTCATTGATACAGTTTCTTAACAAACTTTATTTAATTATTCGATACGATTGCAGTTATCTGTTTTTTATTGCTGATTTTGTTTGGTTCTTAAGCCAGAGAGAGAGAGAGAGAGAGAGAGAGAGAGAGAGAGAGAGAAGAGAGAAAAGAAGAGATATGGTCATGAAGATAGATTAGATGGAGATGAGTGAGCTGGAGAGAGAGAGAGAGAGAGAGAGGAGAGAAGAGAGAGATAGAGAGAGAAGACAGACAGACAGACACACACACACACACACACACCACACACACACACAGACACCAGACACACATAGACCAGACACCACAGACAGACACACAGACATAGAAGAGACAGACAGACAGAGACAGAGACAGATAGAAGGAGAGAGAGACAGAGGCAGAGAGACAGAGACAGAGAGAAAGGTGTCTAATCAAATCTAAAAGAATGAGGGCATGACAGTTTTACTATAACAAAACGCATTCTCCACATTTTGTGTGAATCTATAATATTTAAGCACTGCAGGAACAAAAGCTGTCATATTGGCGTTGATGGCTTTGTCGGCGTGAGGGCACGTGTGTGTGTGTGTTTTTGTTGTTGTTGTTGCTCGTGGTGGTAGTGGTGTTTTTGTTGTGTTGTTGTTGTTGTTATTGTTATTGTCATCATAATCATCATCATCATCATTAATTCTTTTATTTCGAGGATAATGGAATAAGCACTCATGCTTTTCGAGGATAATGGAATAAGCACTCATGTGCTTTTTTACATCTAGTCCCCGGGTGTATGCAGTTTTGTAAATTTTGTCATCCGCTCCTTCCAGCACGCAATAGCCTACTCTTCTGAAAGGCGGAATGGGTTTTTAACATGTGCGCAAGATGTTCTGCAGGCCTTCGCACACAGGACCTCGGTTTATAGTCTCATCCAAAGAACTTTGACTTTCAGTTCGATTTTTTCGTCAAACTTGGGAAGAAAGGGCGAGGCTGGGAATCGAACCCACAACCCCAAGGTTGACTTGTTGGCAGGCGAACGTCTTAACCATTCTGCCACCTGCCTTCCTTCCTTCCTTCCTTCCTTCGTGTGTGTGTGGGGGGGGGGGTGTCAGAGAGAGAGAGAGAGAGAGAGAGAGAGACAGAGAGAGAGAGACAGAGAGAGAGAGTGAGAGAGAGCTTGTGCACGCAAATAATTATTCTCTGTAATAATAATCGTTATCTTTTTCCTGTCATGAATTAGGAGCAGGAGCGGAAATTTATTTTGGGGGAGGAGTGGGAGAGTGGGAGAGGGACAAGGCTCAGTCCAGGGAATAGTAAACAGAAAAAGAATTGAGCTCTCAACCAATCCTTCTTTTTTTCCAAAAAATAAAAAATATCTGCGTATTTCCGTTCGTCTATAATTAAGGAAGGTGACGGGATAGCTCAGTGGTCGGAGCACTGGCTTTCCCCCAGCCAAGTTAAGCAGCGTCGAGCGTGGTTACCACTTGGATGGGTGACCGTTTGCGCGCCTTGGCTTCAGTACAGTTCCCCCAGTTCACCCAGCTGTAAATGGGTACCTGTCCTCTTTAGGGTCAGGGAAGGTAAAGCAGCGAGGGAGAGGAGATGGGCGCCGCCCTCAATACGCTGGCCCCTAGAGAAGTGAGGTCTCTGACGCCTCGCTCCCCTACGACCTTATAGGTTATGGGACACCTTTACCTTACCTATAATTAAGCCGTACATAATATGATCTTTTCTTGTAATTCATCTAGACGTTTGTCCAGTGCCTTTCATATTATTATCTCAGCCTATGAGCTCCCCTGTCCCTATCTACTACTGTTATCCTGTGGGACGGGATAGCCTAGTGGTTAGAGCATTGCGCTCGCAATCTGACGACCCGGGTTCGATTCCCGTTCAAGGGGGAAATTTTCCCCTGGAGTTAGCATCAGTGCAGACTCCACTCTCCCTAAATGTCCTTCGGATGAGACGCATGCAGAACATCTTGCGCACACGTTAAATCTTGTTCCGACTTTTGTAAGAGTAGGCCATTGTGTGCCGGTGGGAACAGACGACAAAATGTACAAAACCGCATACACACGGGGACTGGATGTAAAAAGCGCATAAGTGCTTGTTCTATTATCCTCGAAATAAAAGAATAAAGCAAAACCTCCTCGCCCACCCTCAGACACAATTTCCGGGCACCATCGCTGTCAGCATTACCACCAGCATCCTGATCAGCCCTGTGGTGTCTCTGGCATCAGTGGGAGTGAGTTGCATCCTCCCACTGTCTTTCCTCCTTCCTTCCTTCCTTCCAGTCATTTTTATGACCAGCCCAGAGGCTTCTTCATTAAGCTGGGAAACACTCAACAGTATATTTTTTGCCTGTGGATTTATCAGCATTGCCACCAAGAGAATCATTCCCTGTTGCATGCAATGTTTTTGTGGCTGGACACTGCATTACGTTTTACTTTGTTGCGTTTTCTTTTCTTGGTCAATATTTTTGGCTTATTTTGTATGTTGAAAACCTGCATTTTTATTGATAGTTTTTTTTTAACTGTTACATTTCTAAGGACAGTATTTTCTTAATCCACATGTGTGTGTAAGAGAAAGAGAGTGCTTGCACACGTTTAGGAATACTCTTTACTAATACAACAGCAGAAGGCCAACATCTGTATTGGAGCAAAGGTCAATCAAAAGAAGATAACAAAAAAAAATTTTCACAAAACCCTACCCACATTCTTTTGCCCATAAAAATGATGCAGCTTTCCCTTCATGTATTCATAATGAGACAACACGCTCTGTCAATTCTTGTGATTTTGTCTGGAAGTGTGTCCACACTCTATCTCAGTCTATGAGCGCCCCTGTCTCTGTCTACTATTCTTATCCTCGCCCACCCCTCAGACACAATTTCCGTGGACCATCGCTGTCAGGCAATACCACCAGCATCCTGATCAGCTCTGTGGTGTCTGTGGCATCAGTAGGAGTGAGTTGTCAGCCCCCCACCCCCCCTCCAGTCTCTCCTACCCCAACACACACACACACACACACACACACACACACACACACACACACACACACACACACACACACACACACACACACACACACACACACACACACACACTTCTTTTTTGTCATCCTTGTTGCCGGTCTGATATTATCAGCGCAGTCATCAAGTGAATCATTCCGTGTTGCTTGCAAATTGTTTTCTGCAGCTAGAGAGTGGATTGCGTTTTATTTGGTTGTTTCTTCCCGGAATGGGGAGGGGGGAGGATAGGGATAGGGGGTGAGGGGGATAGGGGGATGAGGGGGATGGGAGTGGTTAGGGGACAGTATATTTTTGGCTTGTTTAACGTTTTTATTTCGCAAAGTTTGGTATTTTTATG
>CM054141.1:50737013-50749513 GCA_028751875.1 Rapana venosa
ATTATTTATGTATATATTATTTTTTGACTTGTTTGTTTATTCATTTAATTGTTTATTGATTCGTATATTCATTTATGCATATTTTGTTTTATTTTGATTTGTCTTTGCAAGATATAGCGCTACATAAGTTCCATTTAATATTATTATTATGAAATAAACACTCATATGCTTTTTTCGCATCTAGTCCCCGTGTGCATGCGGTTTGGTCTTTTTTTTAATCTGTTCCCACCGGCACACAGTGACCTACTCTTTCGAAAGTGCGGAACAGGTTTTAACGTGATAGTTTAGTTGCGCAAAAGAATAAGTATCTGAAGCGCCAGAGGAAAGAGCGAGATGTAAAGACAAAAACGACAAGAGTCTGAAACGGTTTTGGGTTTTTTTATTGCAGAATTGTCAGACCCATACTTTTGGACAGATAGCCCAGGGCGACAGCATCGATTTCTTGAACTGAGAAACCCTTACTTTCAATCGATTTCCAATTCTACAGATTGTTTTAATTCGCACTGCACTAGCATATGAGTGGTCTCTGGGTGCAAGTCTTTCAAAATGAAACAGCCAGGAAGCAAGTAACAAAAATTCCAGACACCAGTAATTACAATCAACATGATATTTTTTTAGGCTGATGGTCTTCTGCCCAGTCTGTGACTTCTAACTTCGATGACATCTTCCAAGATGGAACCGGATCCACAGATGTCTCATCTTAATTCGTCCTCAAAAGTTTCCATAAAACCTCAATCACACACAAACAGGTTCTGAGTTAGTCAAACACACACGCACACACACACACACACACACACACACACACACACACACACACACACACACACACACACAAACACACACACACACACTCACACACACACACACACCTACTTCTTTCAATGAATAACCCCCTCCCTATGCAGAAACAACTTTTACCATGATAGAAGTATATATAATTATCTCATCTTTGAACACAGTATGAAAACGGTCTTAGAACGTCTGCAAATTCCCGACACGTCTCTATCATCCTCTGACCTGGTGTCTCCTTCCAGCTGTAGGGCTAAACCCTTTCTTCGTCTCAGCAGTCTCCTTTGGTAGTGGCGGCACGTTTCGGGGTCACCCAGTCGGATGTTCATTCCCTGCACGCTTTGGGTCATGGGTTCAGACATGACGTGCCTCTCCAGCAGCCACACACAGCCAGTGCTGATTCACATCGCCCTTCAGACAGCCAGCCAGGGGGAGAGTCTGGTTAGAGTGGCTGCACAGCATCTGTTTTGCAGCATGGTTACAGTCGTGAGTTCAGACATGGTGCAGGTTATGGATTTTCAGCTCTGCAGCATGGTTGACATGTTGGTTAGAGTTACATGCATTGACATACATTTGGTTAGAATGGCTGCACAGCATCTTTTGCAGCATGGTGACAACATTTGGTAGATGGCTCCAGATCTTTTGCAGCATTGCAGCATGGTGGACAAGTCTGGCTTAGAATGGCTGCACAGCATCTGTTGCAGCATGGTGACAAGTCTGGTTAGAATGGCTGCACAGCATGTTGCAGCATGGTGACAAGTCTGGTTAGAATGGCTGCACAGCACTGTTGCAGCATGGTGACAAGTCTGGTTAGAATGGCTGCACTGCACCTGTTGCAGCGTGGTGACAAGTCTGGTTAGAATGGCTGCACAGCACCTGTTGCACGTTGCAGCATGGTGACAAGTCTGGTTAGAATGGCTGCACAGCACCTGTTGCACGTTGCAGCGTGGTGACAAGTCTGGTTAGAATGGCTGCACAGCATCTGTTACAGCATGGTGACAAGTCTGGTTAGAATGGCTGCACAGCATCTGTTACAGCGTGGTGACAAGTCTGGTTAGAATGGCTGCACAGCATCTGTTACAGCATGGTGACAAATATGTGGTTAGAGTGGCTGCACAGCATCTTTTGCAGCGAGTAGAGGTAGCAAGTCTGGCTAGAATGGCTGCAGAACATGTTGCAGCGTGGTGACAAATCTGGTTAGAATTACTGCTGCATCTGTTGCAGCGTGGTGACAAAAATCTGGTTAGAAAGACTGCACAGCATCTGTTGCAACATGGTGACAAATCTGGTTAGAAAGACTAAAAATCTAGTTAGAATGGCTTCAGTATCAAATCTAGTTAGAATGGTTCCAGTATCTGTTGCAGTGAGGTGAGGTGACAAGTCTGGTTAGAACCGCGATTCTTCTTCTTCTTTGCGTTCTTTGCATTCTTTGCATTCTTATCGTTTCTGTTTTACATCTGCCACTTGCTTCTCGCTCTTTAGTGTTATACTGTTGAAACTCTTCTGTAATTTAGTTTTGCCTGTCAGTCCTCTTTCTATCCAAGCTGTGTTTCTGATAGAAAAGAAGAAGATTCTCAGCGTGCATATGTGATATTCTTCACTTGTGTGTGTGTGCTTGCGTGCGGTGTGTGTGTGTGTGTGTGTGTGTGTGTGTGTGTGTGTGTGTGTGTGTGTGTGTGTGTGTGTGTGTGTGTGTGTGTGTGTGTGTGTGTGTGTGTGTGTGTGTGTGTGTATGTGCGTGCGGCGTGTGTGTGTGTGTGTGATGTTCTGTGCCTTGTCTTCAACTCACATTCTTTGTTAGCATATCATATTATATATATATATATATAGAGAGAGAGAGAGAGAGAGAGAGGATGAGAGAGAGAGAGAGAGAGAGAGAGAGAGAGAGAGATATAGAGAGAGAGAGAGAGAGATATATATATATCTGCTAGCCAAAGAATCACAGAGTTTACCGAATACTTCACTGTCAAAGACAGGCTAAGCAGACTTACAAACAGCACCGCTGCCAGCAGTACGTTTCTTTTGCCTATTTATCCTTCTTCCCTGTTCCCTGTTTGTATCGGATGGAATGCGTTGTGCCTGGTCTTCTCCTGGGTTTGGGACGGGATATAGCCTAGTGGTCAGAACATTGCGCTCGCAATCTGACGACCCGGGTTCGATTCCCATTCAAGGGGATATTTTCCTCTGGAGTTAGCATCAGTGCAGACTCCACTCTCCCCAAAAGTCCTTCGGATGAGACTATAAACCGAGGCCCCGTGTGCGAACGCACGCAGAGCATCTTGCGCACACGTTAAATCCTGTTCCGCTTTTCGTAAGAGAAGGCCATTGTGTGCCGGTGGGAACAGATGACGGATTTTACAAAAAACGCATACACACGGGAACTGGATATAAAAGAATAAAAAGTGACTAGCCTATGCAGGAGGTGTGCCTGCTGGCCTCGGCCGACACGTGACGACTTCAGGGCTGGTGAAGGAACGACCAAAGCCCTGTTGTATGGGAATGTCCGGGCAAATAGTGATGTGGATCGTGTGTGTTACTGTCAGGCTAAATGGACCGTCTGAGTGAAAGTTGATAGAGCTTTACTTGCTCGTCTGTTTTGTGCTTTCTCTCTCTGTCTGTCTCTGTTTCTGTGTGTCTGGGTTTCTGGCTCTTAATCTGTCGCTGTGTCTGTCTGTCTGTCTGTCTATATATATATATATATATATATATATTATATATATATATATATATATATTTATATATATATATGTGTGTGTGTGTGTGTGTGTGTGTGTTGTATGTATAACCTGAACATTAATTTATTTTTAATGCAAGTATTATATTGTTGTATATCTTTGTTGTTGGTTTTTTTCACGGTTTATATAATTTCTAATTCTGAATATTTTGCAAGTTTGATTAGCGTTCGTTCAACGCTTTCTGTTTGTCTCTCGTATACTTTTTACACACAGACAGACTTACAGACAGACAGACAGACAGAAAAAAGTAAGAAAACTTTATTTCAACTGCTTGCTGTATATGTAACGTTGTGTGATTATTTAGTTTTTAGCTTATGGTAATGTGTGTAACGTAATATCATTTCATTCTCTTTTCCTGGTGACTGCTTGAAGCTAACTCCATAGTCCCATAGTCCTTACCAAAAGTACTCTCATTCATCTTGCTTTTCCCATTCCTGTCGTAAACATTCTTCTATCGTTTCCTTCTGCTTCTCATATATCTTTGATTGCTCTCTCTCTATCTCTGTCTCTCTCTCTCTCTCTGTCTCCCTGTCTCTCTCTCCCTCTCTCTGTCTTTCTCTTTCTCTCTGTCTGTCTCTCTGTCTGTCTCTCTTTCTGTCTCTCTCTCTCTGTCTCTCTCTCTCTCTTTCTTTCTTTCTTTATCTAAAATAGATACTAGTGTTCTATCTTTTTGTTTGTTTAGGTGGGGTTTTTTGGCGTAAGAACAATTTTGTATTTTTCTGTTATCTTTAACACGCAATTTCTTTGGTATCTTTGTTTTGTTGTGTTTCTTTTTGTTAACTGTCTGTTTCTGTTGTTTTTGACAGCGGGTACAATCCTGTCTCACACACACACACACACACACACACACACACACACACACACACACACACACACACACACACACACAGGGGGCCAGGATGGCCTTGTGGTTAGAGTTTTGCACTTTGTGTGTTGTGGTCGCGATTTGAGGCCCGGGTTTGAGCCCGGGTTCGAGCCACCACAGCGACGCCGTTGGTAGGATTTTACACTTGGAGTTATAACACCAGTGCCGACTTCGCTCCCCAAATCTTCGGATGCGAAAACACACGTTAGAAAAACTGTTTCACTTTTCGAAAATGTAGGCCATGTGTGCCGGTGGGAATAGATGACAAAATTTACAAAACTGCGTGCATAGGGGACTGGATACAAAAAAGTATACACGTGCTTTTTTTCATTGTCCTCAAAATAAAAGAATGAAAAAAGTAAATAATAGATAGAGAGATGATACGGGAGAGAGATAAGAGGAGAGAGAGAGAAGAGAGAGGAAAGAGAGAAGAGAGAGAGAGAGAGAGTGGGGGGGGGGTGCTGAGGGAGAGAGAGCAAACATCACATTTTGCCAGTGAAAGTTGTATGTCGTTTTTTTGGTCTTTCTACAATTGTATACGAGACGAATTTTTCTTTTTTTTTCTTTTAGAGTATAAAATTGATTTCTATTACTGGTTTTGATTTCCAATACTACGTATCTAGAAATAACAATCCCCCGTCGGAATGCCAGGGGCCTGTCAGAATAAATAGCATCTCCACCTTCTGAAAATTTTGTGCTAGGAATTCTTCGTTTCTATCCATCTCTGTTTCCGCCTTGTTCCTTTTCTTCCTGTCACCCCCTTCTTGTCTATTTTCTGCCTTCTCTGTCCACTCTCCTGCCTTTTATTCCGGAAAGAAGAAGAATAATTGCAAAGAAGAAGTAGAATTGCAAAGAAAGAAGAAGAAGAAGAAGAAGAAGAAGAAGAAGAAGAAGAAGAAGAAGAAGAAGAAGAAGAAGAAGAAGAAGAAGAAGAAGAAGAAGAAGAAGAAGAAGAAGAAGAAGAAGAAGAAGGATACGAAGAAGAAGAACAACAACAACAACAAATGACATCATCCTCGGTGTCCAATTATATTGTCTGGTTTTGTCAAGCATTTCTTTTGGTTTTTGCTTTTGCCGTTTCCATTAGTTTGGAGGATACGACCCTAGTCCGCTGCCTTCCATCCATCATGTGGGTAACTCTAGCCTCCAGCAGCCATTCATCTTCAGACTGATGTAATATCCCTTCTCTCCATCATTGATATTGTGTGTAACTATAATTCTGCATCTTTGGGTGAAGCAAGGGTGCCTTGTCTTGGGGGAGAGGCACCCCAACTGATACATTGCATTTGAAATTAATATCTGGCACTATTCTCTCTCTCAGGCATCTTTTGGTTTTCTCCATAAATTGTTGGAGCTAATAAAGCGTCAGTCCGCAGAGAAATATTATTGTATTATGTAGCTGTAATGTGCTCTGCAGTGAAGTTTGTACCTGTTAAACGAGAGAGAGAGAGAGAAGAGAGAGAGAGAGAGAGAGAGAGAGAGAGAGAGAGAGAGAGAGGAGAGAGAGGAGAGAGAGAGAGAGAGAGAGAGAGAGAGAGAGAGGAAAGAGGAGAGAGAGGAGAGAGAGAGAGAGAGAGAGAGAGAGAGAGAAACGAGAGAGAGACAAACAGACAGACAGACATACAGACAGACAGACAGACAGATAGATAGATAGATAGATAGATAGATAGATAGATAGATAGATAGATAGATAGATAGATAGATAGATAGATAGATAGATAGATAGATAGATAGATTAATCGATAGATAGATAGAGAGAGAGATAGATGGATGGGTGGATACATACATACATACATACATACATACATACATACATACATACATACATACATACATACATACATACATACATACATACATACATACATACATACATACATAAATACATACATACATACATACATAGACACAGACAGATAGAGACAAAGCAACAGAGATAGAGAAAGAGCAAGAGAGACAGAGAGAGGCGATGCTTTTAACATGTCAAGTTTATCTTGTGAAAATGGAGAGAAAAAGACAGGGTTTAGAGAAAGAATACTGTATGTTTGTGTCCATAAGCTTGGCAGAGTCTTTCTAACATGAAATCTACATTCTCTTTCTTCCCCTGCTCTTTTATCGTGGTTTTCATTTTTTTTTAAATATTCACTGTCCTTCATGACTCGGTAAATTTTCACTGTACAACAGTACAGCAATTTTTTAAATGTTTGAAATTGATGTCAGTTTTTTTTTTAAAGTGTATATTATCAATCTGAGGAAACTTCCATTCCATTTTCAAGTCACTTTACTGCAAGAACTTTCCAGAAGTTTGACAGCAGAGAAATTGTTCATCCGCCCAGAAAAAAAAAGATGGCGTTATGCGACTTCCGCCACAGTGAAGTTTGGTGCCTGGCTGGCTAGTCCTCTCTGCACTGGCTCTCCAGAACCGTGTGTCTGCCATGCAACGTGCATGTGACAGGTCTGAGATGAATGGCAGCCTTAGTCATCCCCATTCCTCATACCTCCTTCACTCCATCCCTCTCTTCTATTTCATCTTTGTCTTAAGCACTTAGCTACCGTGATGTCTGTTTGGTTTTAAATCATAGATCTGTGTGGTAAAGAACTGAAGGGTTTATTGGTTGTGGTTAGTTTATATAGTCTCTTCATACAAGCTACGCAGCGTTACCACACACACACACACACCACACACACACACACACACACACACACACAACACATACACACACACACACACACACACACACACACACACACACACACACACACACACACACAGAGTTGAGAAGGTTACTTATTATCTGTCTTAAAGACTACATGCAAAAAAACAACAACCCAAAAACATCTTTAGAAACCAAAAAGACTACACAATTCAGAGAAAATATCAATGAAAATATAGCCAATCAGACAACAAAAAGGCAGCCGGTTTCTTAAAAAGGAAATCTGCTCGAAAATGGTGTAATAAAAAGCGGGAGAGGAGTCAATAAATACACAAAAAACTCGGAGAAATCGACCATTGAAACTGTTTTAAAAGTACAATAGAATTAAATGTCAGCGAAAGACATTTTTTTACATCAGGCTAGAATATATATATATCTTTTATGTTTTATGGCATACACATTCGACTTTATAACAGTATTTCGCAACCTCCCCCCCACCAAAAAAAAAAAAAGAAAGCTAGTCTGGAGGACTGACTAAAAGCGCTAGGGTCGTCATCTTGGAATTACAATCTTGACTCTTGTTACCCTACATGGGAATGCCATTTTCTGCTGCCCATCTTGATATGACAGCAGTCCTTCTGATGTTCCAGTATAGTGTCATGTAGCTTACAGAACTCCTAAAGCTCTTTCCGTGTACAGAATATTACTACTTCATGGACAGTCTCTGCTGGGAATTCTCTCTTATTTGACGCGCTGTTTTATTTCATTTTTTAAACATTTTCCTTCTTTTATTTCTCTCTTAACAGTTATATTTTCGTTCTAATCTTTTTATGCTTTTTCCCAAGCAAGCCTTCGCACTTTTTACCTTATTCTAGGTTTGTCGGTTCTCTAGAAGATGCCTACTCTACACTTCCCCCCATCCCACCCCTCCCTGGGAAAAATAATCCTGCTAGAGCCACCAGACCCCCATGGGGATGCCAGGGACCTGTCAGTATAAAATTAGCACCGCCATCCATCTTCTGGAAATTCTGTACTAGAAATTTCCTCTTTTCTAATACTGCTTCTGCCTTGTTCCTTTTCTTGCCGTCACCTCCTCCTTGTCTTTTATCTGCCTTCTTGGTCAAATTCTCCTGCTTTTGTTTCCAGAAACACTTACAAGGTAACAATTCTCTCTTATGCCGAAGTCGGATGCGCTGGGTCTGACTTGTCAGGCGCTTAACGGCAGCGTGACGCATTTTCGCTTATATGACAGACAGTAATAGTTGCTGTCTGAGCGTTCGACGAAGACGAAGAAGAACTACCAGGGTAGTACTGCACTCAGAAACATTTTGCACGTGCAAGAATCAGAACCCTAACAAGTAAAAGATCGTGGAGCCGAGCCTGCACAGCCCCATCACACTACAAACTGCTGTTGACACTGTGCCCTGTTTCTAGGAGGTGACCACTAACCACACTCCCTACCCGTTTAGACGATGGCCTTTGGGCCTGACCCAGGGTGAGTAGACTAATGGCCGTGGCCATTGATGGGCAAGAGGACAGAGCCTGGTCAACGGGGCAGTAATGACGATAAGTAGGGGAGAAATGAGATCAGGGAGAGTAAGCCCCGCCCTGAGAACAGGTATTAGCGTTGAGATCTTGTTAGGAGAGGGAAGAACATGGACAGAGAGCTTGTGTAGAGTGGGACAGTATAGCTGCTTGTACTTAGCTGAATGACAGTAAGGCAGTGTTTAGAGTGATGTTTCGGTTCCATTTTTCGGTGGCGCCAAGACGGTGTTGCTAAATGAGGAGTACTTTATATGAACTCCATCAGATCTGCCAAACAAAGCCTTTTTGACAGGTGCTTGACCAGTTGCTGAAAGGCTCAAGACAGGTCAGCCTGGAGTAAAACAATGATCGATCGCTGCATGCCGCATGTCCTACTGACGACCATCTTCGTCAAGGGACTGCTGATGCTGGTGATGACCAGTTGCAGAACTCTGTACATTGCTGAAGCCTTGATTTGAGTCCTGGATATTTTCGGATTTCCCCATTTTACCAAGTTCCAGACATAAAAAATGGGATTTTGTAAATAAGTGCACTTGAAAGAAAGGAAGATGCTGGCAGGTCAACTCATGCTCCCTTTGATTGAGTGGTCGTTATAGAACGATAATAATAATAATAATAATAATAATAATAATAATAATAATAATAATAATAATAATAATAATAATAATAATAATAATGATGATGATGATGATAATGATAATATCAATACTTTATTATCTCAAAAACAGACAAGGTCATTCTTTATTCGTGCTACAAGCCATAACTAACACCTGTAAACAGAGAGCAATATTATCACAGATAAAGATCTACGACAGTCTCCGAATATCATAGCCAGCCTTCAGTGCAAAGTTTCATGCTTGCATGATGGGCGCATTAGTGTGTGCACGCACACACACGCTTACACACACACACGCACATGTCCACAAACGCACGCACACACACACTCGCGCGCGCGCGCACACACACACACAAGCACACACGCATACATTTACACACATGCACACGGTTTCATAAAATAGAATAGCTATAGCATGTTATATGATACATACAAATCAGTCTATTTCAATATTCTATTCCATTAAAATATTCAACGAAACAACAAGAAAAAAGTATCGTTGGAACCAGATTTCGCCTCTTCAACCTCTATAATAATCTAACAAAGCATACACCATCCACAAAAAACCGCCCTGAAAGTAAAGACGATACTCAGTCCAAAAAAGACACTCCACGATTGATCAACTTCCAAAATGAGAAAAGATGGGAAGGGAGAACAAAATCCTGTCGAAATAAAGAAAAAAAAACCCACACACATAAGAAACGGATAAATCCACTCTGAAAAGCAAACCAGACAGTTGACGATGCAAATGATTCAAAGAAAAAAATGTCTTTAAAATGTTATCGAACAAAAGATTGCCAAAGAAAGGAAAAGACGTGAATAAAAAAAGAGTGTTAAAAAAGTACAGAGAGAAGAGAGGGGAGGAAGGCAGGAGAGGGGCAGGGGGGGGGGGGCAGGGTTGGGCGGGGGGGGGGGGGGGGGGCGGGGGGGGGGGGGGGGGGCGGGGGAGAGAGACGTCATATTATACGGTTCACAAGCAGCTATCCTTTGCTGCCTATATAATGATACTTATTACGCAATCTAACAATAGCCTCTCTGTCTCTCTGTCTCGTCTCTCTCTGTCTCTCTCTCTCTCTCTCTCTCTCTCTCCTCTCTCTCTCTCTCTCGTCTCTCTCTCTCTCTTTCTCTCTTCTCTCTGTCTGTGCCCTTCCTCTCTCTCCTGTCCCTTGAAAAGTGGTTAAATCCTATTAAATGAAATTTGTCTATTCTATTCTGCTCTCTCTCTCTCTCTCTCTCTCTCTCTCTCTCTCTCTCTCTCTCTCTCTCTCTCTCTCTCTCTTCCTCCTCCTCTCCTCCTCCTCCTCCTCCCTCCTCCTCCTCCTCTCCTCTCTCCTCTCTCCCCTCTCTTTTCTCTCTCTCTCCTCTCTGGCTGAATGAAAAAAAGTCTTTTGTACTTATTTAATCCCATCTGAAAATAATGTTTTGTTCAATTCGTTCTATTCTCTCTCTCTCTCTCTCTCTCATCATCTCTCTCCTCGTCTCTACTCTCCCCTCCTCTCTCTCTCTTCTCTCTCTCTCTTCTCTCTCTCGTCTCTCTCCTCTCTACTACTCTCTCTTCTCTGGCTGGATGAAATTAAAGTCTTTTGTGTTTATTCAATCACTATCTGAAAATGAAATTTTGTTCTATTCTATTCTGCTCTCTCTCTCTCTCTCTCTCTCTCTCTCTCTCTCTCTCTCTCTCTCTCTCTCTCTCTCTCTCTCTCTCTCCTCCCTCTCCCTCTCTCCCTCTCTCTCCCTCTCTCTCTCTCTCTCTCCCTCTCTGGCTGAATGAAATAAAAGTCTTTTGTACTTATTAAATCACCATCTGAAAATAATGTTTTGTTCTATTCTATTCTACCCTGCTGTGCTTTCTCTCTCTCTCTCGTTCTCCACCACCACCCCCTCTCTCTCTCTCTTTCTCTCTCTCTCGGCTGGATGGAAAAAATCATTGTACTTTTTTTTTTATTACCCTTTGAAAGAATAAAATTGTTTTGTTGTTTTCCTATGTTCTGTTTTGTTAAACTCTCTCTATCTCTATCTCTCTCGCGCACGCGCTCTCTCTCTCTCCCCCTCTCTCTCTCTCTCCCCACAGTATCAGTCTCAACGATGATGGAATCTCTTTCATATTCTTTTCACACGCGCATACGAAAATTGGGAAATGATTGTGTGGTCAGATATTTATGCCAACGTAATTTCGGTAATGGGTCGGAAAGTGGGCGTCTAAAAATGGCCAGTGGCGGGTGTTTGAGAACAAGGTAAGATCTGCATAGAGTGCGTTGGTCAATACATGACGTGGGCGTGGGCACCACAGGGACGCCATTCGTCTGGTGTCCGTTCCCTTCTGTCTTCTAAACTTGGACGTGTTGTACACTTGGCTGAAGCTGCAGACGCGTTAGACGCGGGTTATGTTTCATTCACAAGTGGTTGTTTAACGTGGAGTGAGGTTAGAGTGAGGGGTTTTTGTGTCATCTTTGTAGAAATAAAAAGAAAATGGAGGATATTGAGAGAGAAATATATGGATTTCTCTGTCTCTGTCTGTCTGTCTGTCTGTCTGTCTTCTCTCTCTCTCTCTCTCTCTCTCTCTCTCTCTCTCTCTTCTCTCTCTCTCTCTAGCTATCTATCTGTGTGTGCGCGCGCGCATGTGTGTGCGTGCGTGCGCGTGCGTGCGTGCTTGCGCACCCACTATCATCACACAGCCATCTATCAGCCCGCAATGTAAGAGTTCCTCCCACACCCCCCATCCGTTCTTATTCCACAAAGCATCGATCCCTCTCTATGGCATGTAAGAAACCATGGCTAGGGTAAGCTAGGCTGCCTCTACACACAGTTTTACCACAACAGGGGTGGGCCTATTCATGGCAGTAAACAGTCGGGGAGCTAAGCTGAATTCTAACCCTTATTGTACAAGCTGTCAACTTCAGTGTAATGTTATGCATTTCTCCAACAATCGTAATTCATTCTGCCGATACATTCATTGCTCAGGGTCTAGTAAAGTTTCAAACACTGCATTGAGATAAGCATAGAATCTTGACTTAAAACGTGGCTGTCTTCTCCTATGTGAAAGGCATAATAATCTTCCACTATTCATTTCTGATGCATACACATTTTGTCAAAGTACCATTTTAAACTAGCTTTGAAAATAGACTTAAAGTACAGGACTGCTCTCAGATTTGGAATTTAGACTCATCCAGCCACCCCATACAAAACGCCGCTTCTACTGTTTATCTTCACACTTACTGGTTGTTCTGGAAGTGCAGTCTACTGTTCAGCATCCCCTGGGATGCAGGGTATGAAGTGGAGAAGGGTTGCGGAGAATT
>CM054141.1:50754513-50759513 GCA_028751875.1 Rapana venosa
AATGGCGTTTGACCCCCAAAACCTTTGCCCTTAGCTGCTAGACCTTGACTGCTGGCGTAGTAGCTAGATGAGATGATGAATCGAGGTCACGAGTGAAACACAGATTTTGAACATGTAAAAGAACCCACGGCAACGAGAGAGTTGTTACTGGCAAAATTCTATGCAAAAACCGCACTCTTACAGGGAAACAAATATATGTGCAAACAGGAAAACGAAAAAAGATCATGGGTTGTACCGTCCTTATGGCGACATGCTTTTCCCAGGGGAAGCTGTCCAATTTTTATGCAGAGACATGTACCATGCCTTAAGTGGTATGCAGTACAAATAGCTCTGCTTTTACTGTACACGTAGCAAACTCTAAAAATTTATGTGTGTTTGGCTTTCTACAATGAGATCATTGGCAGTTTCCGTTTATTTGAGAAAGCAAATCTTCTTACCAGTGTGTGTGTAGGTTTCATACAACTCGATATCTATGCTTAGCTGCTGGGGCTTTAAAGGGAAAGTATTGTATTGTATGTTTGTCTGTCGTGTCCGACGATGACCTCCAAAACAGCAGAGGAGGCAGCTGCTGTTTCGGAAGTTAGGCAGAAATTTGATTATAGTGGAGATGCCTTGCCCACAGTACATCCCCACTCTCTCGGCCAAGTGGGCATAAGGACAGTCAGCGTTGGAGATGTTCTCTAAAGGCCAACTAGCCCCCAGGGCTGCAGCACATGAGGACTGTGCAAGTCAAACCTCCTAGTCAGAGAGTCCTAGTCGATCACTAAAGACTAAGCTGTAAAGTGGAATTCCTTGAGTGGGAAAGAAAGCCACTGGTCATACAGCCTCTCACTTTGCTGTTGTCCCCAGCGTCAATGGTTTAATCAAGAACTGTGATAAACCCCAGGCGCTGACGGCATAAAGGGAAAGTACAGGACCGAACTGAGGCTTGAGGTGAATCAAATGGGGATTTTACAATCACCAAGGTCAACTAAACACGCAGACACACCAGTGCCTTATTTCTATTTGTGTATAATTATATATATATATCCATGCAAAAAAAACTACAACTATGCACGGTAAAAATCTTTATAATCCACGTCAGCGTTTGATGGGTGACAAAAACATGAACATACCTAGCATGCACTCTGCTCCTGGAGGAAGACGGGCTCCTCCAGGTTCAAATTCCCAGGAGACACAGCCTCAAAAATTCAGCGCAATGCCCCAAGGACCTCTTAGGGAGTTAAAGAGAGAAGACATTGACTAATTCTTTTATTTTGAGATAAATAATAAGCATCCATGTGCTTTCTTTTACATCCAGTCCCCGCCCTTAGGGATATATAAGAGAGAGAGAGAGAGAGAGAGAGAGAGAGAGAGAGAGAGAGATAGTGTGTGTGTGTGTGTGTGTGTGTGTGTGTGTGTGTGTGTGTGTGTGTGTGTGTGTGTGTGTGTGTGTGTGTGTGTGTGTGTGTGTGTGTGTGTGTGTGTGTGTGTGTGTGTGTGTGTGTGTGTGCGTGTGTGTTGCGGTGGAATTGAACCTAAGACTGTTCGTGTTTTTTGTCCACCTGCTGAAGACGAGAGAGAGAGAAGAGAGAGAGACAGAGACAGAGAGAGAGAGAGAAGACTGGGAAACACGGGCACTGTTCTCTTGCCTCACCGGGCAGTATACGGCTGCCTTTTGACACCCGATGGAGAAGGAGGGGTGCGGATGTTGTCCATCGATTGTCCACGCTGCCATTAGCACCCCCACTGACGTCAACAGGCGCCTTCGCTTTGTCGTCTGCGGAGGCGCAGAGTTGGCGGTGCGACAGAGCGTGACTGATGGAACACGACAATTTGAAGTAGGACGGAGAGAGTGCTGTGAGGGAATTGATGGAGAGTTGATATCCGTTAGAAACCGCTTAAAGGTTGCTTCCACAGGTAAAGTGTGGACAGGTCGACAGGGCTTTACAGAAGTAGGATTATTCTTGAGATAAACAACCCTTGCGTTTGATATTAATGATAGTGTACATTTTGATAATAATGAAAAAAAAGTATTTGGACCAAACGAAACAGAATATAAATATTTGGTTTGATTAAGTTTTCATGAGGAATTCAGTACATATCATTGTTCTCTGCTGGAATAGTGTGCAAACAAACATTTTTTTGTGGATTTTGAAAATAAATCATTTCATTTATTGTACAGAGAACGCGGAAAACAACTAAAATTGCTATTAATTTAATAGCGAATGATTGAGCATTCAAAACAAACTGATTCAAAGTCTAAAATCGTAATTTTAGTTAAATAGACAATAAACAAACCAGCCTAACCAGACCTGATAATTAACGAAAACAAAGCGAATGAAAGATTTTTTTAAAAATGTTCTGGATGCGGAGATTTGAAGGGAAAAAGTTCCACCATAGCAAATAAAAACTATTCGAGCAAATTTTGCTATAGACTGATGTTAGCAGAATCTACATAGTTAATGGAACACAAGGAAACAAACTTATGAACTAAAGATCATTCTTTTAGTTCGTAATACGAAATAAACTCTTAACAGTTGAAAACAGAGATCATGATAAGCAAAACAGCAGTATAAGCAGATAATTATCTGGCCCCAGGATTAAGCCTTTGGCAGTTATCCATGTAAGCTAAAGCTCCACGGTTTACCTTAAAATTTTGGTATGCAAAAGCTCTGTTGAGATTGTCTTCAACATTGACAAAGCTCTTAAAACATAGTGATCCGCACTCGCCTTTTAAAGCAGAAAATCCTCTACAATCGGTGTATGACTGCTGCCTCTATGTTAAGGTACTTGAAAATAGTCTTACATGCAACCCTCTCATCCAAGTATTATACTTACGGACTTACAGTGATAGCCAGGTGGGATGAATGAATCAGAGTGCATATTTTGGCTGGCCCCCAAGGAGTAAAGCTGCAGAACTTTCAACAACAACAACAACAACAACAGATAATTTTGAGGGTGTGGTAGGAAGATTTAGTAAAGGTGTGGTACAGTTTTGATGATGTGGTATGACGATTTAGTAAAGGTGTGGTACAGTGTTGATGATGTGGTTTGAAGATTTAGTAAAGGTGTGGTACAGTTTTGATGATGTGGTTTGAAGATTTAGTAAAGATTTGGTAACGGTAAAGATGTCCCATAACCTATAAGGTTGTAGGGAAGCGAGGCGTCAGAGACCTCACTTCTCTAGGGGACAGCATATGAGGGCGGCGCCTATCTCCTCTCCCTCGCTGCTTCACCTTCCCTGACCCTAAAGAGGCAGGTATCCATTTACAGCTGGGGGAATTGGGAGAACTGTACTGAATCCAAGGCGCGCAAAAGGTCACCCATCCAAGTGGTAACCACCCTCGACGCTGCTTAACGTGGCTGGGGGGTAAAGCGAATGTTCCGACCACTGACCACTGAGCTATCCCAACCAGTGGTACAGTTAAATTATCAGGGAAAACGTGTAATGAAGTTACTGCAGGACTGCAGGAGAGCTGTGACAGACAGGACAAAACACCATTCCATGCCTGTCCTGTCCAGCTACCTAGGCAGTTGACAAGGACTAGCTGACGCTGACAAACTGGCTCAGGGCAAAATCTGCCAGGCTGGGCCACGGTCCTTTGGGAACTCTTGTTCAGTACTGCCACCTCTGAGTCTTTCTGGCAGGCTTGTATGCTAGAAGGATGGCTTTCTCTCTGTCTCTGCCTCTCTTTCTGTATTTGTCTCTCTGTCTCTCTCCCTCTCTTGCTCTCTCTCTCTCTCTCTCTCTCTCTCTCTCTCTCTATCTCTCTCTCTCGCTTTCCCTCTCTCTCTCTCTCCATCTCTCTCCCTCTCTCTCTGTCTTTTTTTGTTTTGTGTGTTTTTTGTTTGTTTGTTTAAAGAGTTTTTTCCTTTGTTTTTACTGTGTGAGTGTATGATTATTGGCTTATTATTAAGATGTATCCCTACGGGCGGGGACTGGATGCAAAAAAGCACATGGGTGCTTATTCATTATCCTCGAAATAAAAGAATTTGTCATTGTCATTGTCTCTCTCTGTCTCTCTCTCTGTCTCTCTCTCTGTCTCTCTCTCTCTCTCTCTCTCTCTCTCTCTCTCTTCTCTCTCTCTCTCTCCTCTCTCTCTCTCTCTCTTGAGCTCTCTCCAGTTGCTAACAGGGAGGAAGCATACCAACATATGAATGCAAATGTTCAGCTCATTCAAGAATCATTTTATTTGTGACATCATTGCTCTTTTCCATTGTGCTCCCCACCCACCCACCCCCTTCACACACACACACCTCCCTTTTCACTCCATGTTGATGCATTGTGGCCAAAAGCCAATGTACTATTAAACTATGTCAGAGGTCATTGTTCCCAGTTCTCTCTCTCCCTCCCTCCCACTTCCTCTCCCTCTCCCTTTCTTTCTACCCCTTCTCTCTTTCTTATTCAACCCCTCCCCCCCCCCCTCTCTCTCTCTCTCACCGTCTCTCACTCACCCTCCCCACTCACACTCACTGGCTCCGCTTTAACCGTTTTCTAGAATTTGCCTGCCTGCGTGTCTGCCTGCCTGCCTGCCTGCCTACATGCATGCATGCATGTTTAAGCGGGAAACGATTTTTTACAATATATTTTGGTTCGTTCAGATGACACAATATATGCCCACAATGTTGCGAGGACAATATTGGTCAGCTTGTCATACTGACAGACTCCAGGAAGATGCGTTCATGCTTGACACAACGAGGGCCTTGCTTCTGTCAGTCAACCTGGAATGGGTCTGGAGCAGATCGGGGGAGGGGGAGAGGGGGGGCGGGAGGGGGAGGGGGAGGGGAGGGGAGGGAGGAGGGGAAAGGATTACTTTGGGGGGGAATACGGATTAGTCTTGACAATGTCAAAAAGGGGGACATATCTTTTTGGGGATATTTTGTGTTTTTTTGTGGATGTATGATATATGAATGGGGTTTTCTTGGGTTTGTTTGTTCACTTGCAGGGGGGGTGTAACTGGGAGGAACAACAACATTCTAATGCTGGAAGTGGGGTGGGGATGGGGAGAGAGAGAGAG
>CM054141.1:50762013-50764513 GCA_028751875.1 Rapana venosa
ATGATGATGATGATGATGATGATAAATGGAATTTGTATAGCGCTATATCTTGCAAAGACAAATCAGAGCGGTAAGCGGTAATTCAACATATTCTTACAGAGTCATGCAGCCAATAACTATTAAAAGCTTCAACAAAATTCAAATGTACGCACCTATACAAACACACTATGCTCTCATGATTTCAATAATTTAGAAACGCTACTTTGAAGAGCGATTGATACATGAGTAAAGTGACCTTTGAAGAGATGGCTTTGAATTCTGATGATTGTCAAACGTGTTTCCAGCGAGAAAGGTAAGCCCAGGGCTTTTTACACCATGCTCTCCACCCCCAAAAAATCATTCGCAAACGGTACTAGTCAACACTTTTCAACATACCAAAAGGAAGAATCAAAAGTGGTCCTGATAATCTGACATAATAAATGATAACTAGATAATATGACGGTGACTGTCACACAGGGGAAACAACGGAGAAGGAAAGAAAACCAAAAACACAGAGATTTTTAATTTTAATTTAATCTTCAAGTTTATTCTTTTATACCGAGGGCAATGGAATAAGCACTTAATGTGCTTTTTTTTACATCCAGTCCCCTTGTGAATTCGGCTTTGTAAATTCTGTCATCTGTTCCCACCGGCACACAATGCCTACTCTTACGTAACGCGGAACAGGATTTATCGTGTACGCAAGATGTTCTGCGTGCGTTCGCTCACGGGCCTCAGTTTCTAGTCTCATCCGAAGGACTTTTTGGGAGAGTGGAGTATGCACTGATGTTAACTCCAGGGGAAAATATCCCCTTTAACGGGAATCGAACCCGGGTCTTCAGATTGCCACAGCGCAATGAGAGACAGACAGACAGACAGACAGAGACAAACAGAAAGAGACAGACAGACAGACAGACAGAGAGTTAGAGAGAACTGGTCGACTTAAACCCCCCACCAAAAAAAATTGAAGCAATGAAAACCAAAGAAAAAAAGCCCAGGCCTGGGTTGCCTTAAACTACAACCGATTCGTTTCTTCCTCCAGTACTCCGAATTTTTTTTAAAATTTCACAAAGCCCTTAGTTTTTACTCTCCTAGGGTCTGATTCTTCTGTCAATCATCGTGTCTGCTGTAATCACTCAAGCATCTCACCTCCCCTCACCTCACCTCACCTCACCTCATCACACCTCACCACACCTCCCTCCTTCTTCGCCTCGCTGGCACCCCTCTCCAAGTCTCGTTGAACTGATTTGCTCTTTCCAGACCGATTGACAAGATGTCGGTTTGCTTGCTGATGCATGTGAACGTCTAGTCTCAGAGCGTATTAGGAAAATTCGTCTGTACTGAATTGAAAGAACTATCCTTCTTCCCAAAGTTGAAGCTGAATATCATGAAATAATTGGATACAAGTTGTTTTTTCCAGAAAAATAAAAATAAATATTTTTTAAAGAATAGTCACATTGTTGATTTTTTTAGAAAATTAATAGTCAAATATTTTTTATCTTCAGAAAATGCTTTGTCAAAATGATTTTTTTTATCTTCAGAAAATGATAAGTCATTATTTTTAGAAAATAAATAGTCAAAATGGTTTTTTATCTTCAGAAAATGATAAGTCAAAATGGTTTTCTTAGAAAATGAATAGTTAAAATGATGGTCTTTTTTCAGAAAATGAATAGTCATTTTTTTTAGAAAATGAATTGTTAAAATTATCTCTTTTTTTAACTCGTTGACTTCTCTATTTTGTTTTTATGTTTAATTTTCTTTCTTTGTTTGTGAACGTCAGCTGCTGAATGTTGCTTTTAAGACGAGATAATATTTTTTTCAAAACTCGTTGACTTCTAGTTCTTGGTTTTTTTTTGTTTTTCATTGTTGTGGATGATGTACAGTTCTATGTTATATACATCGGGGGAATGATGTGTTTTGTAGTCGAAAAGTCTGTCCCAATTGTTCCGGTTTGCAGGATGTAGTAATGTTTTATCATCAGTTGTTCTGTTCAGGAGCTGGCCTAGTTCTTTTCTCAGCCTTCTCTTCCCTTGTGACTTGCTTTATTGGTTAGAATCCTTGCAGAATAACGAAGTGGTTGTAAGGAAAATTCCAATGAAAACAGCTGTATCTTTTGTTTTTAAAATGCAAAATACTGCTTTTTCTGAATATCGCTTATTTTTACAACACAGGATTTAAATTTGTGGGTTTTTTTTAAAACACATGAGAGAGATGGTTCATTTCATCTGTGGCTATCTTATAACATCTATGTATCGCTATTTATGATAATGATAATAATAATGATAATCATAATTATCATCATAACAACAAACCTCTTTTACATTGTATAACATCCCAATAAGATAACTCAAAGCTCATGAACTGCATTTTATGCGAACACACACACATACATGTTTGCACACGTGCCGACAGAAAGACTCACACACACACAAAAAAAACACAGACACACTCACACTCACACACACACACACACACACACACACACACACACACACTTACACACACACACACACACACACAC
>CM054141.1:50769513-50784513 GCA_028751875.1 Rapana venosa
TGCACCACCAGTTCATTATCATACATCTATTATTATATTTTGATTTATTACATTACATTACAGTGCAGTACATTACATTACATAGCAGCGGTGGATGGTTCTTCTGGTAAATCCACCACCAATATCAACTTCCCAAAAGGCATCTAACTGCACGATCATCACTATCCATCAACACACCAATCAACTATTCCACTTACTAGGAAAAAGGGAAAGGTGGAATTCTCATGAAAGAACTGTCAGATAGGCAGCCAGTACAAGAGAAGCAGGTGCAATCTGACCACGCCACACAGGTTTATGACCCCCTCCATAACCCCCTTCATAACCCCTTCATATGCCCCTTCATAACCCCCGTCATAAGCCCCTTCATAACCCCTTCATAAGCCCCTTCATAACCCCCTTCATAACCCCCTTCATAAGCCCCTTCATAACCCCCTTCATAAGCCCCTTCATAACCCCCTTCATAATAACCCCCTTCATACCCCCTTCATAAGCCCCTTCATAAGCCCCTTCATAAGCCCCTTCATAAGCCCGTTCATAAGCCCCTTCATACCCCCCTTCATACCCCCCTTCATACCCCCCCTTCATAAGCCCCTCATAAGCCCCTTCATACCCCTTTCATACCCCCCTTCATAAACCCCTTCATAGCCCTTCATAACCCTCTTCATAAGCCCCTTCATAACCCCCTTCATACCCCCCTTCATAACCCCCTTCATACCCCCCTTCATAAGCCCCTTCATAGCCCCTTCATAAGCCCCTTCATAAGCCCCTTCATACCCCCTTTCATAACCCCCTTCATACCCCCCCTTCATAAGCCCCTTCATAACCCCCTTCATACCCCCTTTCATAACCCCCTTCATACCCCCTTCATACCCCCCTTCATACCCCCTTCATACCCCCCTTCATAACCCCCTTCAAAAGCCCCTTCATAACCCTCTTCATAACCCCCTTCATAAGCCCCTTCATACCCCCTTTCATATCCCCCTTCATAAGCCCCTTCAAAGCTGTAGCAATCAGCACAGTGGCCAATCTGCATTCCAGAGAATAACTGCAGAACCTGCAGTGTGCACTCAAAGGAACTGGGGACCAACAGAAGAGTGACTCAAGTGGGTATTGGGAAATTCTGTGTGTGTGTGTTCCTCAAAACCACCAAACCGCACGGAATAAAAGGCGTCTATAAACTATCACCCAAATAATCACACTTTTGAACTGTCCACTCCAAAGAAATGACCAGTTATCCTTAGATAATCTTTTTTTCTACCACCCAGTTCTAACTCAATCCTCAGAAAATCCTCATTTAGTTTCTGAATAGTTTTGTTTTTATTGCAATTTTACTATATTATATTATATCTTAGATAGATAGATAGATAGATAGATAGATAGATAGATAGATAGATAGATAGATAGATAGATAGATAGATAGATAGATAGGTAGGTAGGTAGGTAGGTAGGTAGGTAGGTAGGTAGGTAGGTAGGTAGGTAGATAGATAGATAGATAGATAGATAGATAGATAGATAGATAGATAGATAGATAGATAGATAGATAGATAGATAGATAGATAGATAGATAGATAGATAGATAGATAGATAGATAGATAGATAGATAGATAGATAGATAGATAGATAGATGGATAGATAGATATGTGTGTGTGAGTGTGTGTGTGTGTGCATATGTGTGTGATGATAGTATGGCATTATTACTTCCTGAAACAATCATACAGTACAAAGAATGTACAAAGATTGTTCTTTGAGTCATACCATAAGTGGGTTTGATAGTGTAAAGTCTAAATAGAAAACAAAATTATTTAAACAGAGTCAGAAAGATAAATAAAACATTTTAAATCCAAATTGAAGCACCAAAAAGCAAGAATTAAAGCTCACTCTTCCCGGTTGTACGAAATCTTCTCCCCCCCAAAAAATCAGGCTGCTCTTTTCTCAAGCCAGCAAAATAATCAAAAGGCAATCAGAGGCAGAGAGTCTCAGCAGGCCTCTAAAGACCTGTCAGTTATAAGGCGTTTGTATCAGTCCATGCACTTGACACTAACTCAGCACAAAACCAAGGAAAGGTGGAATTCTTAGTAAAGAACTGTCAGATAGATAAGAGAGGCACGTGCGTTCTGATCACGCCAGTGTATCATCCCCTTCATACAGTCAGTTCAAAGGTGTAGCAATCAGCACAGTGGCCAATTTACGTCCCTGAGGATAATTTGCTAAACCTACAGTGTGCACTCGAAAGGAATTGGAGGGCAACAGAAAAGCAGCTCAAGTGGGTATTGGACAATTCTGTGTGT
This sequence comes from Rapana venosa, assembly GCA_028751875.1. NCBI lineage: Eukaryota > Metazoa > Mollusca > Gastropoda > Neogastropoda > Muricidae > Rapana > Rapana venosa. The sequence continues at coordinate 50,771,802 of CM054141.1, forward strand.
TCCTCAAAGCCACCGAAACACAAGGAAGAAAAGGTGTCCTTCCTTCCTGAAACAATACAAGGAAGAAAAGGTGTCCTTCCTTCCTGAAACAATACAAGGAAGAAAAGGTGTCATTCCTTCCTGAAACAATACAAGGAAGAAAAGGTGTCCGTCCTTCCTGAAACAATACAAGGAAGAAAAGGTGTCCTTCCTTCCTGAAACAATACAAGGAAGAAAAGGTGTCCGTCCTTCCTGAAACAATACAAGGAAGAAAAGGTGTCATTCCTTCCTGAAACAATACAAGGAAGAAAAGGTGTCATTCCTTCCTGAAACAATACAAGGAAGAAAAGGTGTCATTCCTTCCTGAAACAGTCACATACTATGAAGATTTACAAAGACTGGACTGAACTGGGGGACGGGATAGCCTAGTGGTTACAACATTGCGCTCGCAACCTGACGACCCGGGTTCGAATCCCATTCAAGGGGATATTTTCCCCTAGAGTTAACATCAGTGCAGAATCCACTCCCCCCAAAAGTCTTTCGGATAAGACTATAAACCGAGGTCCCGTGTGCGAACGCACGCAGAACATTTTGCGCACACGCTAAAACCCGTTCCGCTTTTCGTAAGAGTAAGCCATTGTGTGCTGGTGGGAATGGATGACAAAATGTACAAAACTGCATACACACGGGGACAGGATGAAAAAAGCACATGAGTGCTTATTTCATTACCCTCGATATAAAAGAATGAAATAAATAAAAAATAAATTATACCATTACGTGGCTCTGATTTTTAAAAATGGAATAAAGTAAACTAAGATGGAAAGAGAAAATTTTTTTTTTAATGAAGCAGCATAAAAAGCAAAAATTAAGGATAGCTCTTCCTTCTTGTATGAATAACCCACAAAAAGTAAATCAGCATGTCACTGTGCCAAGCTAGCATGCCAGCAACATAAAGGAAGCCACCAGTTAAAGACAGGAAGTCTCCGTAGACCTTCAAAGAACTTTCAGTTAAAAGCTGATTGTATCAGTTCACACACTCCACAGTAAATCAGCAGGAAAAGGGGGAAGTGTGGAAATCTCATTAAAGAACTGACAGATAGGCAGCCGGTATAAGAGAGGCACGCGCAATCTGATCACGCCACACAGGTTTTATCATCCCTTCATGCAGCCAGTTCACAGCTGTAGCAATCAGTGCTGTGGCCTATTTACTTCCTTCCTAAAGACTCTACCCTGTGCACTGAAGTGAACTGGTGGTGGAAGCCACTGGAAGAGTGACCAGACCAGGGAAGCAGGCATCGAAAGATGCAAGGTGCTCTTTCCTCATTCTCGCAGCTTTCTGATAATTGTTCTCACGGTCTGTTTGTTGGTATTTAGTGTTATTATCAGGATTTGGTGCATTGCCTGCATGGTTAGGTTGCTTCATCTGGAAGCTTAGTCTTTGGACCTTGTTTTGGTATATCACATTGAATAGCAAGTGGACATATGATAGTGTAAAAGCGATAAAGCGCATTTGCTTCAGTGATGCACACAGTCTGTTTGCTTCCATTTTTATTTTCTCTCTCTCTCTCTCTCTCTCTCTCTCTCTCTCTCGCTCTCGCTCTCGCTCTCTCTCTCTCTCTCCCGTACCTTGCATTATGCAAAGGGCATTATGCAGGTTTGTCACCACTGGAGTCACCATCGATAGTGGCACACTGGCCTGGTATTGCTATCACGGCCCAAAGAGGCCTTTAGAGATGATATAACCTACTTAGCTTTTAAAGTTACCGCCTTTCCTACATAATACACAGCTACAAGCGTACAGCTACTAGCACAGCGTGCGGCTTTTGAAGATTTTCTGGGTTACAGTTAATCATTGACACGAGATGTCTATTACATTTTTGTCATTATCGTTAAATCTGTACTCCTATCTTTCTAGTGTTGTTTTTTTTACTTAAAGCACCAAACCTGTTGTTATCTAGCTCTACGAGTGTTTTTTCTTTCTTAGCTAACAATCTGAAAAGAAAATACACAAGCAAACTGATAGTGACAGCCTGGAGCGATTGTCCAGTTCACAAACATCCCTCCCCACCATCACAGCCATCGTCTGGTCTCAAGATGGTCACCAGAAGATCACGGTCGTCATTCACACACTCCCACATCGTCCTCCATCCCTAAAAGGATAGTTGTCTAACCTTTCTAATCAGCCCTCAACCAGATTTCAAATCTCATTATTCAGACTTCACTCTCAATCAGCCTATTTTTAAAATCATCTCTAAGCTTTAAAAAAAATCTTCAATGATCCCTCTTCATAGTAACTCCTTTAGTTACAACCTCAATCCTAAATCTTTGTGTAATGCTCAAGCGATTATCAGTCAGGCTGCTAAAATAGCTGCCCATACCATCCCTAATTATCCTCCATCAACCTACGTGTGTGAGTGGGCGAAAATTGAATCCCAATTATGTTATAACGAAAGTGCATTGTGAAGATTGAATGCAAGTCATTCGATTGCTTGTCTTTACAAGATTCATTATTTATTTATTTCATTTATACCACTTTAAGTCAGCGCTATTTAATTCCATTAAGGATTATATAAAATGTTTTCCCTAGTGATGCAAACCGTCACATATGCAAAGAATCTCTCTATTGGTGAATCTTGGAGCCATAGCTGAGGAGCAAGTAAACAAAATCAACCATGGCTCAGGCCAAAAGCTGTGTCAGTTGTTGATGTTTGCCTAGTGCTTAGACTTGTATTTAAGAAGTGTTGTACTTTACTATGTTATGTTTGGAGTGTCTTCCGCCATGACTAGCTCTCAACATAACTGCCTGCATTTTCTTTTAAAACGAGAAAATATCCTGGGAAGTCGGAATATGGCTGCCAATATGGTGATTTATTCTAAAACTCTAGATGCACACGCAAACTTCTCATCCTGTGTGTACATAACGATCCCACAGAGATTCTCAGGTAGGGTGTGTCAGAGTGCATGTTTCAGAGTAGGAAACGCGCTACAACAACAACCTACCATCCAGATAAATGTCATTCCAACACCATCATCATCCTCCAAACCCCAAACTGTCACCACAGTTAGTCAACTACAGACCATTTTCAAGCTGTCCTCAACCAATCCCAATCACTTCATTTTTTTCTATGACTTGCAAACATCAAGTGCTAAAAAAATCAAATCAATCAATGAATGACGCAAATACTCTTTTCAACCGTCTGAACCCTGTTAGCCTCATCCAACAAAACCCAAAGGCTGTTGATTCATTATTCTGCTTCTGGCTTAAAGGGAAAGGAATGGGCTGCTTGCGGAAACAAGAGAGACAGAAAAAAAGAAGACAGAAAAAACCAAAGTAAAAGTTTGAAGTCTTCCAAAGAAAAAAAAAAGAAAGTATTCTCTGCTCGGTGAGGTTACCAGTAAAAAGGTAATCAATAATTCAATGAAGAAAAGGTCGGGAAACGCGAAAAGTAGTAATTGAAGGTGAAAAGCTTTAACGTTTTACTAGAAACACTGGTTTTAAAAATGTGTCTGTCCACAAAGCACACAGTAAACTCACGGGTAATGGAACGTTGAAAATCTCCATAAATAACAGCTTCACAAACTTTGCACATGTGATCTGATCATGGAACGCAGACTTTGTATCCTCCCTGAAACTGTCTGATTTACGGGCACATATATCCGCTTGGTGCACATTTTTCTTTACAAAGAACAATTGCCAAAATCTAAGACTTGCACTTAGGAAAACTACGAAAACTGCTAGAGGTGTGTAACTTTGGGTTGAAAAATGTGTCTGGAATACACCATGATCTGCAACTTGTCTGTTGTTTGCTTTTCTTTTCTTGCTGTTCTCTCTTTCTATGTAATTTTATCGATCATTATCACGCTTTGATTTGTTGCTTTACAAGATTCAGCGCTATATAAATTCCATACATTATTATTATTATTATTATCTTGAATGGATATTTTCAGTGTCATTTTTGAACAGCTGGTTTTCGTTAAGTGATGAGTAAATGTTTCATCCTTTGACAGAGATAGAATGTAGGTCAAAACCTACCAAAAGTTGAGCGCGAGTAAGATTTAAGCGATGCACACATTCTGTCTGTGTTTGTGTGTGGATACACTTTCTTAGCTGAAGAAAATGCCAATGTCAAGTCAAATCAAGTCTAGTCAATCAAGTCGTCAAGTCAAGCTCTGAAGTTGTGGAGAACCAGTCTGACTCTCTCTGGCATCTAGTAGGTTGATGAATGAAGTAAATTAAGGCTGGGCGGGGTAGCCAGGTAGTTAATGCATTGCACTAGTGATCTGACGGCCCGGGATCAAGCCACTACAGAGATCCCCGATCACAGGGATTTTCCCCTGGAGTTAACTTCAGTGCCAACACCACTCCCCCGAAAGTCCGAATGAGACTGTAAACGAAGGTCTTCTCTGTGTGTGTGTGTGTGTGTGTGTGTGTGTGTGTGTGTGTGTGTGTGTGTGTGTGTGTGTGTGTGTGTGTGTGTGTGTGTGTGTGTGTGTGTGTGTGTGTGTGTGTGTGTCTAAACACTCTCTCTCTAGCTCTTTCTCTATCTCTGAATATGTTAAAACCCGCTCCACCTATGGGAAGAGTAGGTTATTGTCTGCCAGTGGAAACGGATGAAAACAAATTACAAAACTGCATGCACATGGGGAATGAATGCACAAAAAACGCCATTAAAAAATGACTGGCTATTCATTATCCTCGAAAGAAAAAAAGAGGTTTTGGTGACGAGAGTGATCTTTATTTGTACAATTTTTCAGAATTCAGCGTAGACATTAAACTTCGGGTATCTCACTGTACTTGTTTGAGCACGATATACTATAGAGACCACCTACCTTCCCTCATTCTTAGAGTAGCGGAAACACAGGGAATAGGGGGAGGGGGAGCCCAGCATGCATTAAAGCATTAATTTTGCTTGGGCTGTTGGGTCGATCAAGCAGCTGCCTAATTAATGGAGGAGTTTCTTTCAGAAGTGAGTGCAGCGGTGCCCGTATTATTGACAATGCACTGCACCCGATGACATACATCTCTTGGGGAGAACTGAAAACTGCTTTTTAATGAGTTTGTATTTGTTCTGTTTGGAACTCTGTCATTTGCGCTGTAGATCGTTGGAAAAGCTGACAACTAACATTGTTTGAACTCTTCTATCTGCGCATTAGGAAAAGAGAAAACTGGAAGTGTGTTTAGGTTGTTTGATGGGATTGATTTTTTTCGTTTGTTGTTGGTAGGGTCTGTTTGGTTTTTAGCTTTAACTTTTCTATTTGTACAACAGATACTTCAAACAACTGAAACTGGAACAGTGTCTGTGTTCTTTTTTTGTTTTGTTATGTTTAACTGTCATTTGCGGAGTAGGTCCTTGAGGAAACAGAACACTGAAATAGTCTTTTATTGGTTTGGTTGGGGGTTTTTCTTGTTCGCTAGTTTGGTGTGTGTTTTTTTTCTCGTTGTTCTCGGCTACAACTCCGGCGTTCACCAATGGTGAGATTTTGCGTATGCGACCGTTCTTGCTAACCATTAAGATAGCCGCATTCCAACTTTGAAGAGGTTTCGTTTTCTTTTCTTTGATTTTTGTTGTATTTTGTTTCTTTAATTCTCTCGTCTGTACAACAGTCAGTCTCGTATACTGGCTTAAAAGAAGAGAACACAAACGTCATTAATGACAGTCTCAAGTTTTCCTTTTCATCGTCACAGAAAATAGACCTTCAGACGATAACTCATCTTACCATCTATCTAGAAGATCGCCTTTAAATTCGATTAAAGATGGAGATAAGGAAAGGAAAGGAAAGAAAAAGGGGAAGGGACGAGTAGAGGACTGGGGGCTAAAGAGTGAGGGATGTAGAAAAGAGAGGAACTTTTCTCCATCTCTTGGAGACGCCCGGGGGGCGCGAGGCGGAATGACATCGTTATGACCGGATGTCCTGCCTAGACAGCAGACTTGCCGGGAAATATTACCAGTAAGTAAAGCTCTGTGGCCAAGAGAGAAAGGAGAAGGGGGAGGAGAGGAGGAGAGAGAGGAGGGGGGGGGGGGGTAGGGAGAGAGAGAGGGGGGAAGAGAGAGAGAGAGAAGGGGGAGAGAGAGGGAGAAGAGACAGAGGCAGAGACAGCACAGCACAGTTCAGTACAGTTTAGCACAGTGACTGTGACTGTACAGAACCGTTCAGTACAGAATGATATAGCACGGTATACTGCATGGCAATACACTTCAGTACAGAATGATATAGCACGGTATACTGCATGGAAATACACTTCAGTATAGCGTGATATAGTACGGTATAGTGCATGATAATAAAGTTCAGTACAAGGTGATATAGTACGGAATAGAGTATGACAACACACTTCAGTACACAAGTGCGGTATGACAATAGAGTATGACAATATATTTCAGTACAGAATGATATAGCGCGGTATTGTGCATGACAACACAATACAGTACAATACATTATGGTACAGTGCAATTCAGTAGTACAAAACAATACAGTACACTCAGGCGCAGTACAGTACATTACACTACAGTAAATTTAATACAGTACGCTACATTGCAGAACAGTACTCTACAGCGCAATGCAGTACAGTAAACTACACTACACTGAAGTACAATACACTACAGTGCAGTATAGTAAAGTACACTACAGTACAATACAACACAATGCAGTACACTACAGTACAATGCAACACAGTACACTACACTACAGTACAATACAACATAGTACCGTACACTGCAGTACAATACAACACAGTACACTCCACTACAGTACAATAATATAATGTAGCACACTACAGCAGAGTACAATATCAATACAGTACAAATAAATGTGACAACACAAATACAATACAATGCATTAGACAGCACAACACAATAAAATATAATAGAGTAAAAAAAACCGTTCAATTAAGTTACAGTAGAATAAAATGCAATACACTACAGTGCAATACATTACAGTGAAAACACAGTTCAATAAAGTTCAAATACAGTACACTGCAGTAAACACACTGCAGTATACTACACTACACTGCACTACACTACACTACACTACACCGCACTACACTACACTCGCACTACATACAACTACATACACTACCCCCACTGCACTACAACTACAGTACACTACACTTCACTAAAAACTACACTACACTACACTACACTATACTACACTACACCCGCACATACCACTACACTACACTACAATACACTACACTACACTACACTGCACTCCACTCCACTCCACTACACTACACTACACTGCACTACACTACACCGCACTACACTACACTACACTACACTACACTACACCGCACTACACTACACTACACTACACCACACCACACCACACCACACCACACTACACTACACTAACAATAACAATATGGGCCATATGGCCTGCAAAAACTGAATTAAAATTATTGTTATTGTTATTGTTACTACACTACACTACCTACACTACACCCACTCACCACACACTCCACTCACTACACACACTACACTACATACCTACACTGACACTACATACAGTACACTACACTGCACTACACTCACTCAACTCACGCACTACACTCCACTACACAACACACTGCACTGCACTGCACTGCACTCCACTCCACTCCACCCACACACACACACACTGCCACTGCACTCCACTCACTCCACTCCACTCCACCACACAACTGCACTCACTACACTCACTCCACTCCACCTCCACACACTACAAACTCACTCACTACACTAACACATACACTACACTACACTACACTCACTACACTACACTACACTGCACTACAATAAGACTACACTACACTATTTTTTCTTTTTATTTTATTTTATATTATACCACTTTAAGTCACGAGATTTCTCTGCGTGAAATTCGGGCTGCTCTCCCTGGGGAGAGCGCGTCGCCACAAGAGCAGCGCCACCCTTTTTTTTCTTTTGGTCTGCAACTGTATTTGTTTCCCTATCAGAGTGGCTTTTTTCTAAGAATTTTGCCAGGGACAACTCTCTTGTTGCCGTGGGTTTTTTTACGTGCGCTGAAAATTTTGTGTAACACACGGGACCTCGGTTTATCGTCTCATCCGAAAGACTAGCGCCCAAACCACCACTCATGGTCTAATGGATGGGGCAAAAAATTTCGGGCACAAACGGGATACGAACTACGCACACACCCGACCCGGACTTTTTGCATTCTATACAGGCGCGTTACCTCTAGACCACCGATCCACTACACTACACTACTACACCATTCTCGTTCTCTGCAGGGCTATGTCCACTGGCATACAGCCTGTTCCAGCCAAGGAAAGAACAGGCATGCAGGGTACTGACTGCCTTGTATCAGGGAGATACACACTCTGCCTCCCACTGCTGCCTCCAGACAAGTCCTCCCCAATCAATAGACAGACCCCCCCCTCCCCCTCCCTCCCTGCAGACAAGATGGCCTGAGACCTAGACTTTTGAGAAGACGGACAGGCAGACAGACAGACCAGACAGGCATTGCTAAGCAACAGTAATGGAATGGTATTAATCGGTCGGTACCGTGCGTGCGTGCGTGCGTGTGTGTGTTCGTGTGTGAGAGAGAGAGTGAGTGTGTGTGTGTGTATGTGCGTGTGAAGGAGAGAGAGAGAGAGAGATCAGTGTGTGTGTGCTTGGGTGTGTGTGGGGAGGGGGCAGTAAGGGGTGTTGATGGTTGCTTTGGAAGTCCCAAGGCTTTTACGTCTTTTCTTTAATTTGATTCTTTTATTCCGTCTATCATTCCTTTGGTGGATGTTCTTGGTATTGTGCTGTGTTGATAGTGGAGCAATATTTCAGCATAAGTGACTCACTTGAACAATGGCAAAGGAAGAGAGTAGAGTAGCGAAAGAAGCACGGGAGGCAGGAACATGTAAAGTTAGGACTGCAGATTTTTTCATTTTGTAAACAGAATAATATTCGCAATTTCAACAAAAAGGGAAGGTAATTTTACAGCTATTTACGCAATGTACATCTATATTACATAGATGTTTGCGACTGCAATAAAGAAGGAAGTTAGAACAAATCGATAAGTTTTACTTAAATTCCTGCAAATTTTTTTCTTGCAATTGCACTGAGAAAAAAAGGAAACATTTCAAACAAATCCTGGGAACACATATGACAGAAAGAAAAAAGTAGATGTTTGCAGACTCTCTCCATGAGAGAAGGAACCTAAAGACTCTTAAGACAATGTGAAAGAAGAGATGAAAGGCAGAAGCTGGGGTGGAGAGAATGCCATTCAGGTGATCGATACAAACGGAAGCCACTTTGCAGCCCAGAGGAAAATCCTTTGAGGAGAAGACTACTCCACAGTCTGATCAAATTGGCCGCTGTAAGAAAATGAAGTGGAGTTAATCTAACGGCTTGAGGGGGTAAACCGTAAGAAAAAGATGATGGTGTAAGGTAAGAGAAAGGATTTGAAAGTGAAAAATATATTTTTTGTAAATATCAACTCACACATTGCTCAGGTGACAATTTCAGCAACTTTTATTTTGCATCTTTAAACTGAGTGGATTTTGATTGTGTAATGACACACAATGAATCTTTTAGTTTGATTTTGCAGTTGTTGTTGGGGTTTTTTGTTAGTATTTCCTTATCTGTTTGTTTTTCTTTGGATGTTGTCTCTTACAGTCATAGTTTTAGTTGTCTTTTGTTATTAGACTGCCAGAATAACAATGGCATTACGTAATAAAACGTGACAGAAAAAAAACTGTTGTATTGGCGTGAAGTCAGACCGAAGTAACGCGGGTTAGGATGTCAAACTTTATCCAGATGGAATAGGACAATACCAGTTCAAATCCTGGCATTTCTTTGTGGTTGATAGATTGCTTTGGGGTTTTCATTTTCGGTCGTGCAGCTATTTCAGCACGTGCGTGCGTGCGTGCGTGCGTGCGTGCGTGTGTGTGCGTGGTGCGTGGTGGTGGTGTGTGTGTGTGTTGAGTGTGGTGTGTGTGTGGTGTGTGTGAGTGTGTGTGTGTGTGTGTGAGTGTGTGTGAGTGTGTGTGTGTGAGTGTGTGTGTGAGTGTGTGTGTGTGAGTGTGTGTGTGAGTGTGGTGTGTGTGTAGTGTGGTGTGGAGAGGTGGTGTGTGTGTGAGTGTGTGTGTGGTGTGTGTGTGAGTGTATGGTGTGTGAGAGAGTGGTGTGAGTGTGTGTGTGTGGTGTGTGTGTGTGTGTGTGTGAGTGTATGTGTGTGTGTGAGTGTGTGTGTGGTGTGTGTGTGTGGTGTTGTGTGTGTGTGTGTGTGTGTTTTGTGTGTGTGTGTTTGTGTGTGTGTGTGTGTGTGCAAATCCGCGTGTGTGCAAATCTGTGAAAACGTTTGACCTTTGCCTGACTGCAGTCAGGTTCTGAGGATGGCGGAAATGAACCAATGGTGTGAAGCAGATGGGTGGTGCCGAGGTAAAGCTTTACACCCGTCTGGGAAAGTAATATGTCGCCACTTTGACCACGCTTGAACCCCAACTCCCCCCCCCCCCCCCCCACCTCCCAATCTACTAGACCTTGAGTGATTGTCTAGGTGCTAGTCTTTTGGATGTGATGCTTAACCAAGATCCCGTGAGCAACAAACATTAATAGCACTAAAAGAATCAATTGTAAGAAGAGTTGTGCATTATAAAAGTGTGTAAAAAATCCCTCTCACAGAGAAACAGACATCCAAACAAGATGTCTTTAAAGATAAGTTTGGCAGTGTCCTTGTGGCGACACACCTATCCTGTGGAGGGTAGCCTGAATTTCACACAGAGAAATCTGCTGTGACTGCGCTGAACAGGATATACGAATAGCATGATTTGAAATGACTCAGCAAAATGCTAGTTCTTTCTGGTTGGTTGTCAAATGAAAGCTGATCATTGATATCTGCTTACTCAGTGCAGGTACTTAAAGTATGATGGAGTCTCCCGTCAGATCGACGGATGAGTAGGCAGGCAGCTTATCTGTCAGAATGTATCCTCATATGGGAGAAGAGGCCGATTCTGGATGCAGCACTTTCCACAGGTGTTGCAATGGAAAACGTCTTCAGAAGTTGAGCCCTGCTTCCTTCGCTCACGCTTCTCCTTACAGGCCAGCGTTCTCTTGTTTTCAAACGTCTTTATGCCACTGGAGCACAGCATCCTCCAGCGAGAACGATCAAGGGCATCAGTTTCCCAGGTAGCGATGTCTATGTCACAGGCTTTAAGATTTGTCTTCAAACTTATAGTATAAAACCAACCAAACAAACAAAACGCCCTCCAGAGACAGACTGCAAACTAGTGAAGCTTGCATCAGCGGGTTCAAAGGAACAGTGCAGGAGGAGGATCGTGGAAGATGGCACAGAACAGGAAAAAAGTGTCACGTCATACTTTGGCGTGTGATGACTCATGGAAACAGCTGCAGAACTGGCTGCATGGCCACAAGACTGTGTACTGAAGTTTTTATCTGAACAAAAGAGTGAGTCTGTGAGATTACTTTTGTGCAGTTGTGTTGAAATGCACTGGGCTAGAGATCCAAGACTCACTGTTTATCAACCATTTAGGTAGCCACAATCTGACTTCGGGGATGGTGTCTAAACACGACCACCAGCATGCATGCTTTTTTATTAATTTTGTCATTTGTTCCTACCAACACGAATTGGCCTACTCTTCTGAAAGGTAGAACGGGTTTGTGCGCAAGATGCTCAGCGGGCATTCGCACACACACGCGCGGCCTCGGTTTATAGTCTCATCCGTAGGACTTACGGGGGGAGTGGAGTCTGTACCGATGTTAACTCCAGGGGGAACATCCCTCTCGAACAGTGCCTCGGTGGAGGCTCGAACTCAGGCTCGATCCCAAATCATGAAACTACAAGCGCAATGCTCTAACCCCTTGGCTATCCGCCCCTACACACCCTTTCCCTCCCCTCCCCTACACGCACACACATTGACACTACTCTGCATCGCACAATCCCAGAAAATCGCACAGCAGAGACAAGAAGACGAGGCAATAGATACTCATTGAAAAGAGGAGGAAGAAGCCTCACCAAACTTTTATGGCAGAGGTTATGGCGGAGTGGAAATGGCAGCTAGCTCTGCCAGATGTTTTCAAAGAAGATATTGATTCGTCTTTTCTTGGCTTTTTAAAAAAAAATTTCGCTCCTCGGCTAGAGCTCGGAGGTTCACAAATGATGAGGAGTTGGTGTATGCTACTGTTTTGCCCTCCATTAAGGTAACCGCATTCTGGCTTCAAGAATACATGCGTATTATATATCTTTTTTTTAATTATTCTTTTATATCGAGGATAATGGAATAAGCACTTATATGCTTTTTACACCCAGTCCCCGTGTGTATGCGGTTTTGTAAATTCTGTCATCTGTTCCTACCGGCACACAATGGCCTACTTTTCCGAAAGGCGGAACAGGATTTAACGTGTGCGCGAGATGTTCTGCGTGCGTTCGCACACGGGGCCTCGGTGTAAAGTCTTATTCGAAGGATGAGATAGATAGATAGAGATAGATGGATAGATGGAAAGATAGATAGATAGATAGATAGATAGATAGATAGATAGATAGATAGATAGATAGATAGATAGATAGATAGATAGATAGATAGATAGATAGATAGATAGATAGATAGATAGATAGATAGATAGATAGATAGATATTGTCATCCGTTCTTACCAGCACAAATGGCCTTCTCTTAAATGCTCGACCTACGTTCGCAGATGGGACTTGGTTTACAGTCTCATCCGAAGGACTTTCAAGGGAGAGGAGTCAGTACTTACGTTAACTCCAGGGG
>CM054141.1:50787013-50794513 GCA_028751875.1 Rapana venosa
ATCCCTGTCTGTCTGGCCGTAAGTGTTCGTTGTTGGGCGTTCCTCAGCGGAACACCCTGTGGTCACCCATATGCTCCCTTTCTCACTTATCTCACGTGGGAATCACTGTAAGTACACTGTGACAAGTTTGCCTGCATGACTGTTTTTATGTACCTCACCATAGAGGCAGCTGTACTATGGCTTCAGAGGATTTTTGCTTTCTTCTTTAAGGGAGAGTACATGTTGGAATGATGTTAAGGACTTTGCATATCATAAGACTTAGTCATCCAAAAAGGGGAAAGATTATATATATATATATATATATATATATATATATATATATATATATATATATATATATTTGTGCTTGTAAGACTTTGTAGGTTATGTCGATATGGTTTTATGTGGTTTTAAGCAAGAAAAAATCCATAATGTATTCGTGTGCTTTTAAGCAAAGGAAAAATCCATACTGTACTCGTGTGTTTTTGTGCGAGGGATAAAGCACATGATTTTTCTATGTTTTGTATTTCTGTCTTTTTATGCGAAAGGAAAAAAACCTTTCTGAGTTTTTTATGAAACAGAAAAAAATGTTGTACTCTTGTACTGTTTATGCCAGCAGAAAGATCAACTTTATTCTTGTAGTTTTATGCAAAGGCGCTTGGGTGGTGCTACTCTTGTGGTGACGTGCTCTCCCCTTGGAAGAGCAGCCATAATTTCACACAGAAATCTTCCGTTACTTAAAATGGCATTAAAAATAATTTAAATTAAAAAAATAGAACGTACTCCTATGTACTTTTTGCGCGAGGGTTACACCATACTGCGTCAGGGTTACTCTAGCTGAAGCCTACAAAGTGACCTGAACGTCAATGGACTGTCTAATCACTCCCTCAGCCGACACACACAGTGTGACTGACTGAAGCCCTTGTCACTTGTTCTGTGGATCTGCTCCGTGAAGTAACACCTGCACGTCTGACTGACGATGAGTAATGGCGCTAGTTACCACTGTGGGGGGAGGGGATAGCATTGATGGCAATGAAGCTTTTTACCGGAGTTCCTTTCTTGCCCCTTTCTTGGGATTAATTTGTGTCCATGTTCTGGTCTGTTTCTTCCACAGAAAGTTTTTAACTGTGTCTTATCGAGAAAACTTGCGTTCAGGATTTGCAATATCTTTTGGTTTGCATCACGATAGTTCGTGATGGGTTAAGGATAGGGGCCTGAAGCATTTTCTCCAGTGAATCTAGAGAGACGTGGAGAGAGTGGAGATATCTACAGACCCACTGCTGTCCCGTTCTTTACACTTTATGATTTGTTTCAACAGCTGCCCACAAGAAAAGCTTTTTGATAATGCCAGGACTTTTCAGTCTTGCTTTTTTTAACCGTTATTGAAGAAAAAAAACAAGAAATATTTCCCAAAAGCTTGTCATATAAGTTTAAGTGAAATTTCATCCTCTTGTAAGTGCAAAAATTAAAGCCAATTTACTCATTTACTTCATTTTCCACGATGACAGTGATATGATAATTATAATTAAAAGCATTTTGACTTCGCCCAACACGATGATTACTTAGCAAGGCCCCTCTTGTATATTTACCTGTGCTTTATTGTTCTTGTGTACGTTTAACCAAAATGTCAATTCCCTATTGATTTTTCAACTAAAGTACTTGATTGGCAGCTGTCATGATTATTATTTAATTGTTCCTAAAAAGTCACAGACCGTGTTATATACTTTGAGTTAGTTACATTTAATGTGTAATACTTTTATGTACCTTCAATGGGTTTTTGGAGAAAACAAACTTGCCTTTTCTCATTTTGCCTTGCGTTGCCTTTGCCTTTCCACGCCTTGCCTTGTCTCGCCTTGTCACGCCTTGCCTTGCCTTATCTTGCCTTGGTTTGCTCTGCCTTGCCTTGCCTTGCCTTGGTGATGATGAACTCTTTTTTCTTTTAAAAGGACAGGAGATTGCTGCACACGGCTGAGTCCCCTCTCTGGATTGTAAGCGTGCGAAGTGGTCCTGTGTGACAATGGGCTGTCAAATGCTGGCCTGGTTTAGCTGCCAGACTGAGTGCCTGGCTGACTGAATAAGTAATATTCATTGTCCTCACTTTGTGGGTCTGAGTCTTGCATTAACGCCTACACTCACTGTCTGTCCATGTCTGGGGATAAGTGACTGTGCTAGTTATCAGCAAAGATGCAGGTCGTGTCCAGTCTTTTTTACATCCCAAGTCAGGTTTCAAATCACTATCACTGTTGTTTGCTTCAAAGGAAGAACGTGCAGGGTGTTTTTTGAAAGTTGAATGATTTCTTAGACTGGGAGAAGCAGCAAAGTGATTGACTTTTTGTTGTGTTTTCTTTTATATTGATGGTTTTTTTTCTTTCTTATTTATTATTTTAGTGCGTTCATGTTTGTATCAAGGTGGGTAGGTGGGGGAGGGGGGGGGGTTCAGAGCAGCATGCAGTTAATACCTCCGTGTTGTAAATTTCTATCCTCAATATAATTATTGAGTCTAACGTTAGTGCAGTTTAACGAATATGCCCAGATTCTTATTGCTTTGTTTTGAAAGAAAAAAGGGGTTGTTATTCTTGTCGTTGTTCATTTTCTTCCTGAAACCTTCCGCTTGTCTATCTTCTGCCTTCTTGGTTCATTCTCCTGCCATTTTTTCCAGAAGGCTTAAAAAATAATAATTCTCTCCCATGCCGAAGTCGGATGGGCTGGGCCTGACTTGTCAGGTGCTTAACGGCAGCGCAACGCATTTTCGTTCCTACGACAGACAACATCATTTATATAGTTAGTGTCTGAGCGTTTGACGGAGAAGATTATATATATCTATATCTATATCATATATCTATATATTCTATTCTCTATATATATATATATATATATATATATATATATATATATATATATATATATATATATATATATATATATATATATATATATATATATGTACGTATGTATGTACGTATGTATGTATTTGTGTGTGTATAATGTGTTGCACTCTGTGTGCGCGTGCGTACGTGCATGCATGCGTGCGTGTGTGTATGTCTGTGTGTTTACAGTACCAACGTCGGGTTTGAAAGAAAGTTTTGCTCAAAAAACTTCCCTAGCTGCGGGTTCTTTGCGTGCGTGTTTCAATCATATACTGTCGCTATCTTCGTGTCAAAATCTATCCAAGCTATCAAGTGAAGTTTTGTGGGAGGGAGGCAAAGCAGTTCTGCCCCTAGTGTTCTGTTCCTTGGGTGCAGGGACGGTGGTGTTGTCACTGCACCGCGACTGTTCAAGGACGACAGTTGTTTTCAGGAAATGAGGTTTATCTCCCTTGGGGGGACACAGAGAGAGAGAGAGGGAGAGAGAGGGGGGAGGAGAGAGAGAGAGAGAGAGAGAGGGAGAGAGAGGGGGGGAGAGAGAGGGTGGGAGAGAGTGAGGAGAGAGAGAGAGAGAGAGAGAGAGAGAGAGAGAGAGAGAGAGAGAGAGAGGGAGAGGGAGAGAGAGGGAATTGAATGGAATTGAATTGAAATGAATTTTATTTCGAGAGAGCAAAACTTGTAGGCAAACATGCTTTTTTGACAACCAGCCCTCTGGGCACACGAAAAAATACATAGAAATATATCAATAAAAGAGAAAAAACGTCTGCACAGAGAGAGAGAGAGTCAGACAGAGACAGAGACAGAAAGACATACAGACAGAGACAGAGACATAGAGAGAGAGGGAGGGACGGACGGACAGACAGACAGACAGAGAATGACGATTTTGGCCGATAGTTATAAGATTTTAATCAGAGATACAGACTAGAGTAAGATGGAGAAAATGAGAGAATCAACTCGGCATTACCGTCTCCTTGTTACTGTGGGGATTTTTCTGTCCTTTTCTTCTGTTACTTCCTATGTCTGTCTTAGCGTTTTCTTCTACACACATGCCTTTTCTTGCCCATTGTACCTGCTGACATCACCAGCTTGGCACAGAAGGCGGCTTTTCTGGCTGATTTTAAAGATGTTATGAACACTGGTAGAATCCAGAACTCGGGCAACAAAATTGGTAGTCTCAGAGTAATAATGATAACAACAACAAATAATAATGACAATAATAATAACAATGATGATGATGATGATCATCATCATCATAACGATAGTAGCAGTAGTAGGAGGAGGAGGAGGATGAAGAAGAAGAAGAAGAAGAAGAAGAAGAAGAAGAAGAAGAAGAAGAAGAAGAAGAAGAAGAAGAAGAAGAAGAAGAAGAAGAAGAAGAAGAAGAAGAAGAAAAGAAGAAGAAGAAGAAGAGGAAGAGGAGAGAAGGAGGAGAGGAGGAGGAGGAGGAGAGAGAAGGAAGAAGAAGAAAGAAGAAGAAGAAGAAGAAAGAAGAAGAAGAAGAAGAAGAAGAAGAAGAAGAAGAAGAAGAAGAAGAAGAAGAAGAAGAAAAGAAGAAGAAGAAGAAGAAGAAGAAGAAGAAGAAGAAGAAGAAGAAAAAGAAGAAGAACAACAACAACAACAACAACAACTACAAGAAATGGCACATGTATACCGCTGAAATTTTAGACACTCGTATGATACTAATCATCTTTTTAGAGTGAAATCTTAGAGTGAACAGACGTTAAATTGAAGACAACAACAACAATCATCTTTTTACATTGCTCAAATCATGTATTTGCGTTTCAGTTTGGGTTTTTTAAAGAATGTAACAACACAGGGTTCTTAAATTATCATATTTTGGCCATGATCATGATGAGACATCATCATCTACCCGACAAGTGCTGACAGACAAAGGATGACCAAGATCTCCATGGTCAGACAGATACTCTAAAATACTGGACAGACAGTAAGTAGGCCAGCCTAAGACAGATCGACTTGGATATATGCTTGGGTTATCTTGCTTATCTTGATAATTATCTCTATTAGACTCTTTGTTGCCAACCTTAAAAAGGTGCCAGTGGGGCTTTTTTCTGAGTCTTGTCATATAAAACACACGCACGCACACCAAGTTAAAGAAAACCATTGTTTACTTCCATGCAATAATTGCATATAGAAATGTCTTTTCTCTCGGTATATTTTCATACTATCATTTCTCTATTGTCAAATCATGACAACATTTACGGAATTTACAACAGTTGTCTTCGTCGTGCTTTCACCGTTTATGAGGTCTGTTTCTAACTTCCTGTTACAAAGTTTTAAAAAGTAGGTTTATGAATAATAATTCAGGAGAAACTCAAAGGCCTATGCCCATCGCTTCGTGAGGCATAATAGAGGGAGGGGAATATTACTCACAAATCCACCTTTCAACCATGATTGTTGGAACAGAAGGAGTGATCTTGTGAATTTTACACACAAATCCACCTTTCAACCATGATTGTTGGAATAGAAGGAGGGAGGGGGGATGTTACGCACAAATCCACCTTTCAGCCATGATCGTTGGAACTGAAGGAGGGATCGTGGGGATGTTACTCACAAATCCACCTTTCAACCATGATTGTTGGAACAGAAGGAGGGATCGTGGGGATGTTACGCACAAATCCACCTTTCAGCCATGATCGTTGGAGAACAGAACTATTGTTTTCAGTCAACGAGAACTGGCCTCCCAGGGGAGATGGCAGCAGCAGGGGCTTCTTATCTCAAACCTGTCACAGACAACGTCAGGACTCTGCTGCTGCTGCTGCTGCTGCTGCTGCTGCTGCTGCTGCTGCTGCTGCTGCTGCTGCTGCTGCTGCTGCTTGCTGCTGCTGCTGCTGCTGCTGCTGCTGCTGCTGCTGCTGCTGGAGACTGGGAAAGAAGCTTATCACTGCTACAGGCTCCCGGGCATGTTTTCCTGTCAGTTCTTTTTTTTTTTGGCCTGTTCTGTTTCTTGCCTCTGTTTGTGTCAATGCTCCAGGGCTCTCCTTCGTGTTAGGTGTCCTGACAGACATTTATGTTTTGTTGTTGGAGGCTGGAGATAGCGCTTTAGGGTTTTTCGAAGATGCCATGCCCGTTTATCAGAAATAACGTGATAATCAGATCGTTCCCAGATAGAGTTACTGTATGATTGGTCTCCTTTTGCATTTACAAGTGCTCGTTCATGTGTGTGTGTGTGTGTGTGTGTGTGTGTGTGTGTGTGTGTGTGTGTGTGTGTGTGTGTGTGTGTGTGTGTGTGTGTGTGTGTGTGTGTGTGTGTGTGTGTGTGTGTGTGTGTGTGTGTGTGTGTGTGTGTGTGTGTGTGTGTGTTGTGTGTGTGTTTAGTAGAGATAAACACATCACATGCTTTTTCATTTCTATTCCCTGTTGTTTGTTGCCCTATCCACCACGAAAGCCATATCAGGGCAACATCAAGGTTGTTCACAAAAGTGGTAAAGAAGCTCAAAGACAAATGTTATGATGACCACAATACAGCAAGACATGATTTGTACCGTTCTTTTTTGCGACAGTTATAGATAAGAAGAAGAAGAAGAAGAAGAAGAAGAAGAAGAAGAAGAAGAAGAAGAAGAAGAAGAAGAAGAAGAAGAAGAAAGAAGAAGAAGAAGAAGAAGAGAAGAAGAACAAGAACAAGAACAAGAACAAGAACAAAAACAAGAAATGGAATTTATATAGCGCTGTATCTTGCACAGACAAATCAAAGCGCTTGCACTCAACTCATTCTTACATTCATGCAACCAATAGCAAATAATAGTTCTAAACAAGTCCAAATGCACACACACACACACACACACACACAAACACACACACTCACACACACACACACACACACACACACACACACACACACACACACACACAAAACTCACACACACACACACACACACACACATACACACACACACGCGCGCGCGCGCGCGTTATACACTTTGGCAGGGTTGAGTAAAATATGATAGCATGGCTTGTCTTTCCAATTTGTTCATGTTTTTTTCTCTGCATAATAAAGAATCGTTTCTTTTGCATTATTTTTCCTATCTCCATTAGCATTTCTTATTACAAAATCATACTGACAAATGTTCCTGCCGATGAAGGCATATGGTAATGACAAAGATTTAGAATTCAATATTGTTTAGCATTACACTGTACATTGCACTACAGTACAATACTGCATGCAGTGCATAACCATTAGTTATATTACGGCACAGCGTAGCACAACACAGTACAACACAGTACAGCAGAGTCCAGATCAGAATATTGGGCAGGACAAAGGAAGACAGCACAGTTAAGAAATATTTAGAAGACTCTTTGCATAGTCTAACCCGGATAGATGATATGGGGTGTTAGCAGCTCACAATCCCTGAGACAACGTATACTGTCAAGAGGAACTGAATGTTCTTCACTTCCTTGTTGTGTGCAAGGAGTTGTGGGGTAATGAAAACTTCTCCTTGTTGGTTCTTTGTATAAGCACTCTGAGGAAACGATTTTTTTCCTAGTTTTTTCCATGTGCAGTAAGTAATTAAATTTCATTTCTCCGTCTTGTTTATGCAAGGAAGCTTGGGGTGATAATTATGCAATTGTGATCTGTCCTTCAAGCAACTCATAATTTCTTGTAAGGTCGTGCTCCTATTTTGTAAGGTCTCTAAGCAAA